>JANAVB010012000.1:3997340-4232340 GCA_029216955.1 Iris pallida
AAGATGTCACCACACTATGGGTATCAGGATCTTCCAGGGACGATACGTGTATAGATGTGACAAGAAACTGAAGCCAAATCCAAAGAAAAGCGTCAGACAGCTGGAGTACTCAAGCATCATCGGGAGTTTGATGTATGCAACTACTGTCACAAGACCTAACATAGCTTTTACCGTAGGAATGCTGAGTCGGTTCCGAGCAATCCAGGATGGAGCACTGGATAGCTGTGAAGAGGGTCATGAGAATCCTCAAAAGGACTCAAAAGTATGCACTGCACTACTACAGAGATCCAAAAGTAGTGGAGGGATTCAGTGATGCAAGCTGGTGCTCAGAGTAGTAGAGAGTAAAAGGTACACATGAGGATATATTTCTCCATGGATGGAGCTGCAATATTGTGGGAAGTCAAAGAAAGACTATGTTGTCTCACTCTTCTATAGAATCTAAGTTCTATGCACTGGCGACTGCACGCAGATGAAGCAGAATGGCTTCTGGGCTCATGTATGATCTTTCATTGGTTGGTGTGCAGATATCGACGGTACCGATATACTGCGACAACCATGCGACTGTAGTAGTGGCATCGAATGACCTCTTCAATGGCAAGAAGAGGACTGTGCGTCTAAGACATAGGGCGATAAATGATCTTATTAAAGAGGAGTCATTGCCATAGTAGATGTTTAGAGTCATGAGAATCTGGCAGATCCGTTCACCAAAGGTCTCAAGTGCCAGCTGGTTAAAGACACAGCAGGTAAGAGGGCTTAAGATACTCTGATATTATGTCTTGTAATTCTACTACAAAGTTTATGCTATTAGTTCAAAGAGAAATCTACTAGGCATCTAGCTTTTAGTTCAAAGAAGGACCATTGACTAGAAGAATATCAGGAGCAGTGGAAAATACTTTAGGATGTGCGGGATTATGAACCCAGAACCACTGTTGTCTACTGATTTTCTTTATAAAGAACAAAGTCCTGTAGGAGGATGGCTTGAAAGCCTTAATGAGTTCTCGGACATCTGGAATGTCTGGCATGCTTTACAAGAAGCATGTGTAGCATACTATAAGAAGCATAGTACTCCATGCTACAGTGGGTGACACCACATGAGGTACCTAGTGAGGATAAAGCTTCGACTTGGGCCAAGTCACAGCGACGTAGCACCGCACATAGGCAAGAGGGCCTAATGCTGTATGATGAAGAGTGGTAGGCATCACTACAAAGAGGCTGGGCCTCATGTTACAGTGGGTGATACCACATAAGACAGTGCCTCGGCTTTGCAAGCCATGTCACGGCGGCGTAACACTGCAAGGAAGCGAAAGGCTTCGTAACGGTAGTTTGGCACTACAAAGAGCTGGGCCTCATGCTACGGGTGGTATGATACCACATGAGGCAGTAGTACCTCGGCTTTGGACCATGTCATAGCGGTGTAGCTCCGCATGAAAGTAAAAGGCTTCATGCCAAAGACTCTTTAAAAGAACTCACCTAAAGTGTATGTATAGATATGTAGGCCGTCTCTTAAAGAAAGTCTTGTAAACACCCAAGATGCATACACTGAAACCAGGTTGGCACAAGGACAAGGCCTTTAATGTGCAACTAGAAGCACGTTGTTGTCATTATATGAGTGAAAAGAATTGCAGTTATGGTACAGAATTCAAGGCTTAGTCCATTCTTGTATCATGCTGTCATTTAACCATGCGGGAGATTCAAATCGTAGTGACATCTATCCTAATGAATGATAGATAGTCACCCTCAACCCATATATAGAGATATGTGGGGGATTGTTGGTGTTTTTGCTTGTTTTTGTTGGTGCTTTGCTTTAGAAACTAGAAAGATAGTCCCACATGGAAAAACCAAATGGATGGTATCTCTATAAAAGCTTTGCTTGTGTTGAAATATCACATGAAGTGTGGAGAGGCACATGGGTGCCATGTGGGAGCATTTTTCTAGTGAAAAGAAGGCTAAACCAACAAAAAAATATTAATATTTTTGTCATGCTTATGGGATAATTTTTTTATGGAGCTAAGCCTCGAAGGACTTAGCGACTCGGACTCGGACTCGTGCTAGGAATCGGACTCGGGCTCAAGGGCGCAAAGTGGTACTTGTTGGCCCACTTAGCACTTAGACGTCAGCATCGGCGCAAGGTACCTTATGCGCAGTTGATGCGCTCATGCGCTCGTCTCTGCACGAGTCGCATGCACAAGTGCTACATAGTGGCGCGCAGTGCTACACAGGGGCATGCAGGTGGAACGCAGTAGCTGCACAGGGCGCAGCAGGAGCTGCGACGCTGTTGCACAGGGTAACACATGGGCACGCGGAGCTGCAGCGCTGCTGCGCGGCTTTACTGCTACGAACGCAGGCTGACAGACGTGGCGCCGACAGCTAATGATGTGGCTGATTGGAAGATTTGAGCAGTTATGGAAATGTTGAGTTAATTGGTCAGATATGATTTTTGTGGGATTTGAACTTAATTCATTCAAATCTTTCCATTATTCGCTCCTATTTTTGCAATCGTAACGGCCAAGGATTAGGATTAGGGTTTCGGCCCTTCTCTATAAATACTCCCTTCGTGCCTTCATTGAGGACTTATGCTAAAATAAAGAGACGAAGAGAGTTGTGCCGCCGCTGCAATTGGAGTTTTTGATTCGTGAAAGAGGGACACCGAACGTTCTAGAAGTTTTTTTCGAACTTGCTGGTTCCTGGAAGCAAATCGCAATATGACGAATCTTGCTTTGAGCAATGGTGATCCTTATCACCCAGCAAGTCGTTGTATCAACTCCGGTTGAGAACGAGTATTCATCTTCGTGCATCAACTCGATTGAGAACGATTATTCGTCTTCGTTGCATCAACTTCGGTTCAGAACGATCAGCAAAGCGGTGATCTTCTTCGCCTGCTAAGTTGCTTTTATCCATCTCACTCTTTAAAGAGATCGAGTTTCCATCTAACGATCTGTTTCGAAAATTATATATATATATAGATATATATATATATATATATATATATATATTATATATATATATATATAAGAGAGAGGGGAGAGAGAAATGCAAATGACCTCTATCCCGTAGTTTAAGAGAGAAGTATGCGGCCCAAGTGGTCGGACTTCGCGCCCCTGTGTAGACGAGTTTGCCACAATTACCCATTGCTTCAAAAAAAATACACAAATTTATATTTTTGGCAACTTGGGAAAAATTAATGTGGCGAATCTAATAGGTCTCTGGTTCAGTCGATAAAGCAAACCTCTCCCATATATTTATACATGATCTTTTTATGTATGTCCAAACATCAAGGATATCTTGCCCAAGAGTTTCTTCAATATTTCTATGATTAGAATGTGATCTACACTACTGTACGTAAGCAGCTTTGTTTGCATACACAAGGAAGGGTTATAGAAAGCTTTTAGTTATAAAGTCTTGGGATAGACTTCTAAGTAATTACTTGGTGTACTAGGGTTTTGTCTCTATATATACTTGCTGCCAAAGAGAGATGAGTACATAATTTATTCTATCAATTCTCTTGGTATCGGAGTCGGTTGTCAAGAAGAGGAAAACAATTCTAGGTATGTAGCTCTTCTTGATCTGCAATCCACGAGTCGATCACTGATCCAATGTACACCACCGCTCTGATACATGTCATAATCTTTTTCTTCTTCTTAATCGTATCCGCTTCCTTCCACCGCTGACCATCTATTGATGTCTACCAATTATTCGATGGTCAACAAAAATCCATGACAACTATGCGAATCTCTCATTTTATATTGAAGTGTTGCTGTATGAGAAGAATTATGATCTATGGGCACCTCTCATTGATATGCATATAGCCGGGAGAAAGAAGATGTATTACGTGACTCGATCAAGCCTCCGACGAAGATGATCCCACGCAAGCCGTCTCCGACCGAAGATGATCATCTATCTTGAAGGATGGGACAAAACCCATGACCCTGCTACAATAAACGTGTTGCGTTGTTGAAATGAGACTAGGTTGCGTTTGGTTCATTGTAATGTAATCGTAATCGTAATGGAATTGGATTTGTAATGTAATTGAGTTTGTAATGTAATGGAATTACAATTACATTACTATGTTTGGTTGAAGCATGTAATAAACCATGGTAATGTAATGTCAATTGCATTATTGTTTGGTTTACCATGTAATGTAATTAAGTTTCTAATTTAATATTTTTAAATACAACATAAAATTTAAAAAGTGGATCACTAAATTTTTTTAAAAATTTAAAAAAAAAAAATAAAAATAAATAATAAATAAATAAGGGGAAAATGGTTTGTTTTCTGCTAAAAAAAAAGACCAAAAATGAAAAAAAAAAGACAAAAAATAAAAATATAAAAAAATGACAAACGAACAAAACAGAAGGAAAAAAACCAAAATAAAAAAGCGATAAAAAAGAAAAACGGCAAAAAAATCAAAAATGTGAAAACCATAAAAAGTGACCAATAATGATAAAAAAATGACAAAAAACAACAATAAATGAAAGGAAAAAAAGACGAAAAATGACCAAAAACACAAAAAAGGGCAAAAAATGAACAAAAACGACAAAAAAAGAAAAAAAATGACAAAATGATAGAAAGAGCAAAAAAATAAAAAAACGATAAAAAGGAACAGAAATGAAAAAAACAAAAATACGAAAAAAAGACCAAAACAAGAGGGAATTAAAAGGAGCAAAAAACAACAAAAAGATTAAAAAACTTGCAAAAAAAAATCCAAAAACGATAAAAAATGGAACAAAAACGACAAAAACGACAAAAACAACAAACAAAAAGGAAAAACGAGCATAAACGACAAAAAGGTGAAAAAAGACCAAAAAAATCAAAAACGGATAAAAAAAAGCAACAAAAAACGTGCAAAATCGACCGAAAACGATAGAAGATAAAAACGTAAAAAATGGTCAAAAACGTACAAGATCGACAAAAATTGATAAATAATATGCAGAAATGGCAAAAAATGTGCAAAATCGTCAAAAAACGATAAAAAAAAACGTAAAAAATTTGACCAAAAACAATTAAAAAAAGCGTGCAAAAAGGCAAAAGACGTGCAAATAAAGCAAAACCAATAAAAAAGTGTAAAACCGACAAAAAATGTACAAATCGACAAAAAAGATTTAAAAGTGCAAAAGTGAAAAAAAATGGCCAAGAATGTGCACAAACGACCAAAAAATCGAAAAAGGGCCAAAAACTAGCAAAAACGACAAAAAATAAATAAAAACGAACAAAAATGACAAAATACAAACACAAAATCGACAAAAAAGATTTTAAAAGTGCAAAAGCGACAAAAAAGGCCAAAAATGTGCAAAAAAGATAAAAAATCGAAAAGGGCCCAAAATGAGCAAAAACGACAAAAAATAAACAAAAACGAACAAAAATGACAATAAACAAACACAAAATCGACAAAAAAGATTTAAAAGTGCAAAAGCGACAAAAAAATGGCCAAGAATGTGAAAAAATGACCAAAAATCGAAAAAAAGCCCGAAACAAGCAAAAACGACAAAAATAAACAAAATGAACAAAAATGACAAAAAAAAACCAAAAACTAAAAAAGGGCAAAAAAAACGAACAAAAACGACAAAAAAAGGGAAAAACAACAAAAAAAAGGACAAAAACGAAAAAAATGTAGGAAATAATAATGCCTCCTTTTCATTGCTAGGGTTTGTTACAATATATATAGTGTCTACATTTGGGCTTATGGGCCATATTTACATTACAAATATAATCTAACAATCTAACACCCCCCTCAAGTTGGAGCATGCAAGTCACAAATGCCCAACTTAGGAAGGAAAGAATCAAACACTTGCTTTCCAAGGGGCTTAGTGAAGATATCAGCCAGTTAAGTAGAAGTAGGAACATGTGAGGCTATTACGGTGCCATCTCTAATAACATCGCGAACAAAATGCAAATCCACCTCAATATGCTTACTGCGCTCATGAAACACCGGGTTCTGAGCCAAGTACAGGGCTGACTGACTGTCACAATACACCGACATAGCAGACTCCTGGCGAACGTCCAAACACACCAATAACTCCTTCAACCATTTCAACTCACAAACAAGCGCAGCGAGAGATCGGTATTCAGCTTCAGCGGAAGATCGGGAAACAGTTGGTTGCTTCTTGATCTTCCAAGAAATAAGAGACCCCCCCAGAAACACCAACCAGTCTGTAACAGAGCGGCGAGTCAAGGGACAGCTGGCCCAGTCGAAATCACACCAACCAGAAAGACGGAGATCACAATCAGCTTTCAAAAGAATACCCTGTCCCAGTACATGTTTGAGATATCTAACAACTCTCAAAGCAGCATGCCAATGATCTTGTCGAGGCTCATGTAAGTATTAAGACAAGATATGCACAACATAGGCTAAGTCAGGACGAGTAAATGATAGATAGATCAACCTCCCAACCAGCCTCCGATAAGGCTCTGCATCCGCCATCTTTGGACTAGTCGATTCTGCCAGCTTGTGATTGTGCTCCATGGGAAAGCCAGCACGTCGAGACCCCATCAAGCCGCATTCTGAAATGATGTCCAAAGCATACTTTCTTTGACACAAGGAAATGCCTTCTGCACTCCGAGCCACCTCAATGCCAAGAAAGTACTTCAATACACCAAGGTCCTTCATGTGAAAGCAAGAACTAAGGTACTTTTTGAAAGCATCTAAAGCACCTGAGTCATTACCAGACACAATCATATCATCCACGTAGATCAAAATATGCAACTCTACCTTCCCTTTAAAAAGAGAGAAAAGGGAATAATCGGAATGAGATTGAATAAATCCATAGGATATCAGGGAAGCAGTAAGCTTAGCAAACCAACAACGTGGTGCCTGTTTCAATCCATATAGAGACTTACGCAGGCGACACACTTTGTTAGGTTTACTATGCGAAAAACCTGGCGGCAACTTCATATACACTTCTTCTGTCAGATCGCCATGAAGAAAAGCATTGTGCACATCCATCTGGTGTAAAGTCCAGCCTCTCACAGCTGCAACAGCCAAAAATGCCCGAACTGTAGGCA
Organism: Iris pallida; assembly: GCA_029216955.1. NCBI lineage: Eukaryota > Viridiplantae > Streptophyta > Magnoliopsida > Asparagales > Iridaceae > Iris > Iris pallida. The sequence goes on from JANAVB010012000.1 coordinate 4,004,340, forward strand.
TCTTAGCTACCGGGGCAAATGTCTCTGAATAGTCGATCCCCTCGACCTGATGATTACCGAATACAACCAGCCGTGCCTTTAAGCGCTCAACACTTCCGTCGAATTTGTTCTTTATTTTGTACACCCATCTACTTCCCAATGCTTTCTTTCCAGGAGGCAAATCGATAAGACTCCATGTTCCATTATCTTCCAGAGCCTGTATTTCAGTTTGCATAGCCGCGCGCCAGCCCGAATCTCGCGTGGCCTGGCGATATGAAGTAGGCTCACCACCTGCAGTGATAGCTGCAAGAAAATCTCTGTGTCCAGCAGTAAATATGTCATAACTTAAAAATTGTGTTAGAGGATACGAAGTACCCGAGGAAGTGACGGGAACAGATAAACTATGGTGAAGGGAGGACTTTTACTTCGAATAACATTCGTCACAAAATCCTGTAATCGCACTAGCTGTGATTTCTTTCTCATTCCTCTTTCCAATACTACCTCGTCGGGCACCTCTGGCAACACTGTATCCCCTGTATCATCAGTAGTATCCGCATCACCCCCAGCGGACTCTCCTGTCAATACTTCTGCATCTACCTGTACATCCTCGCCGCTCGGTGCCGAGCCACCATCAACCCTTTCGGCCTCAGCAACCGTAGCCGGCACCATCCCAAAAACCTCTTTATCATCTTCCGGCACCTCAACAGATGTATGGCATGTCGCAGAAGACATCTCGCTAGCAGAGCCACACCCAGGAAATTCTTTTCATAAAAAGTAACATCACGGGACACAAAAAATTTACCAGTCTCCAAATCATACCGTTTCCATCCATTTTTATCAAGTGGATACCCAACAAAGATACATTTTTTGCTCCTGCTAGCAAATTTATCATGTCTGAATTTTAAATCATACGCATAGCACAGACAACCAAAAATACGTAGATGATCATACGAAGGAGCCGAACCATATAAAACTTCATAAGGTGACTTAAAATGGAAGATACTAGAAGGGGTTCTATTTATCAAATAACATGCAGCCAGAACACATTCTCCCCAAAAAATCCACGGAAAGAGAACCCTAAAATCTCAATGCCCTGGCTACATTTAAAATATGTCAATATTTTTTTTCCACCCTTCCATTCTGCTGAGGTGTCCCAACATAGGATGTTTGGAACAATATACCTTGAGATGAAAAATAATCTCATAAATAATTAAATTCAGTGCCATTGTCACTCCGCACACGACATATATCAGCCCCAAACTGACGCTTCACCATAGTAATGAATTTAAGAAACATAGAATAAACAGCACACTTATCCGTCAATAAAATAACCCAAACAGCTCTAGAAAAATTATCCACCAAAGTCAAAAAATATCATGCCCCATTAGATGACGGAACACGATATGGTCCCCACAGATCACAGTGTATAAGTTCAAAGCATCTCAAAGCACGACTACTACTATCAGGAAAGACATCACGAGTCTGTTTAGCTTGGTGACAAATATCACAAGCCTTATGAGAAAACACACTACTACCAGAGAGGAAAGGTAAAATCTGCATTACTTTATCTGAAGGATGCCCCAATCTACTATGCCACACCTCGGAATCACTCTCTTTGCATGCCAGGATCACAGAAGCCAAAGAAGCTGGAACCTCCCCCAAGAAGTAAAGTCCACCCCTTTGTTCACCTGCTCCAATCACCATCCTCGTACTTCGGTCCTGAACAAAACACAAATCAAGAGTAAATAACGTATGACAATTTATGGCACCAATCAATTGGGAGACAGAAATCAAATTGCAAGTCAATGTCGGAACATAAAGAACATCCGTCAACACTAACGAAGCAGTCAAAATACTTTACCTCTCAGAACAGCCTCAATAGTGCTTCTATTAAGCAAAATCACAGGACAGACAGGGCCCTCAAAGCAATCAACTAAACAGTCACGAGAGCCTGTCTCATGAAGAGTCGCCCCAGTATCGAATATCCAAGGGACAGAAGAATTCTTATCCATCAGACGATCAGAGTTTGAAGAACCATGGTTGGAAGAATTGTCGTTACCCAGCAAGCTCATTAGTTTCTGCCATTGTTCACCTGAGAGTGGTGAAGGATACCCTCCATGCATCATATCCGCCGAAATCCCAACAAGACCAGCAGGGACACCATAACCAGCTGCGGAGACATGATGAACAACCCCTGCGCCACCAGCACCACGACCTCCATCACGTCTTTACGGTGGTGCCGGGCCTCTGCCACCACCAGTACCATGTCCGTCGTCACGCCGAGGACGAGTCTTCCACCACTCTGGATAGCCAATCTTGGCAAAGCAAGTTGCAACATCATGACCTATTTTCTTACAATGAGTACAGATCATACCTGATTTGTCCCTGGAATCTGAGGTCCTACTATTAGAAGTAGAAGACGGACGAGGTGAAGTCTTGATAGCCAGCATCAACACCTCCTCTGCAGCGGATTGGACCTAAGTTTTTCGCATATCCTCCTCCTCACGGACTGTTTGGCATGTCCGATCTAAACTTGGATGAGGATCCTGAGCCAGAAGATTAGATCGGGTATGACCATACAACTCAGCATTCAACCCATACATAAAGTTTTGAAAGTGGTCTTCATCCCTCATACCCTGTAGCTTTGCAGCAAGTTCACCACAGGTACAAGAAGGCAATGGGAAATAAGCAGCTTGTTCATCCCATAAAGACTGTAAATTTCCAAAGTAGGTTTCCACAGACATCGAAGCCGTTTGTTTACAATCAGCCAAAGCCACCTTAATTTGTTGCTTCCGAGTACCATTTCTAACAACAAATCTTTTCTCCAACAAGTTTCACAATGGATAAACCTCCTTAAAGTACGGCAAAGATTTCTTCAGAGACGGATCAATGGTATTAAGAACCCATTGAACCAATAGTGCTTGAACGCATCTCCAATCAAGCAATTTGCAAGCATCATTAACAGGTTTGACTTCAGTACCCTCCAGAAAAGTGATCTTTTGCCTAGAGATCAGGGAGAGACGTATCGACCGAGACCACTCAGCATATTTTGGTCCACGGAAAACAATATGAGTAATGATATTTCCTGGTTGATCAACAGAACTCAAAAAATATGGATCCTTCGGATTAGGATAATTTGGGTTGTGTGCACCGCCACCGCCAGTCGCGACGGAGTAGCTGGACGCAACATCATCTGCCATCGCGGATGTCGGGTGTATAAAAATTTTGTACAAATCCGACAAATTGGCCGCTGATGGACGGGGTCGGCGACGAATCAGCCGCGATCAAAGGCGCCGGATCTGGCGCAAAGGGGCGAGCGGATGTCGGGTGTACAAAAATTTGTACAACGCCGACGAATCTGCCGCTGATGGACGGGGTCAAGCGCACGAATCGACGCGGTTGGGCGCGGATCAGCGCTGTCAGGATCGGCGCGGATCGACGCTGTCAGGTCGGGCACGGATCAGCGCGTACGGCGACGGGTCGACGCATACGGTGGCGGGCGAGTATGGCGGCGTACTGCGGCGGGCGCGTACAGCGGGGATCGGCGGATCATCGCGGATCGACGGGAGCGGGATCGGCGGATCGGCGGGAGCAGGATCGACGGAAGTCGGTGCGGTCGGGCGCCACCTTGTTCAGTCATGAAGAGGGGCGCCGGGTCGGGCGCCGCGCGGAATCGGGTTCGCCGGTACAGTCGGGCGCCGACTTGTTCAGTCGGGAGGAGGGGCGCCGGATCGGGCGCCGTGCGGGAATCGGGTTGGCCGGTGCTGTCGGGCGCCGGATCAGGAGGAGGGACGCCGGATCGGACGCGGGTGAAGGAGAAGGAAGATAGGTTTTGGTGGCTAGGGTTTTTCAGAACCTTGCTCTGATACCATGTAGGAAATAATAATGCCTCATTTTCATTGTTAGGGTTTGTTACAATATATATAGTGTCTATATTTGGGCTTATGGGCCATATTTATATTACAAATATAATCTAACAATCTAACAAAAACAAACAAAAACAACCAAAAATGAACAAAAACGATGAAAAACTAACAAAAACGACAAAAAAGGAAAAAAAAACAAAAAAGGGACAAAAACGATAAAAAACAAACAAAAACAACCAAAAAAGAACAAAAATGATAAAAAACGAAAAAAACGACAAAAAACTAATAAAACGACAAAAAACGACAAAAATGACCGAAAACGAACAAAAATGACAAAAAAGAACAAAAACGACAAAAAAACGAACAAAAACGACAAAAAACGACAAAAGACAACCAAAAACGACAAAAAATGACCAAAAACGAACAAAATGACCAAATTATAGCATACCAACCTTCCGCTTAAGTTGTAATGTAATTGCGATTACATAGGTTTTATGATGTAATTGAATTTAGAAGAAACTTATGTAATATAATCAAACTTGTAATTGCGATTACATTACATATAATTTTTTTTGTCCAACCAAACATCCGAGTTAGATTGACAACATAATGCCAATTACATTACGTTGTCCAATCCTGCAAACCAAACGGGCCCTAAATCTGAGCTTATTATTGAGCAAATTACTGCTTTATCATTGCTGCAGGTAATGAGTTTAAGGCCTTAAAGATTTCTAATTCGGTTTCGAATAATACTTGATAATTGACTTTGGAGAAACAACACATGATATTTGATTCTAATCTTATTTAAACCGTTAAGCCATCCAACCAGACTAATGTCACCACAGCTGATGGAAGTACAATTCCCATCCATGGGAAGGGTACTGTTTTTCTCACTGATAATAGAACCATAGCTATAATGTATTTATTGTCCCTTCACTTGATTATAAACTTCTTTCCATCATTTAGCTAACCAATGCCTTACATTGTGCTATTGTTTTTTGGCCTAATTATTTTGTGTTTAAGGACACATGGATTTGACGGATGATTGGTTGTGGCACTATGAAGGAAAAATTGTATTACTTGGACTTGACATCAGATAGTGCTCGTCACTTAACTCAAGCATTTTCGGTTGATAGTTCTCAGGGACATGTGAAATCTGTGCGTGATATTTGGTTATGGCATCGTCGCCTAGGGCATGCTTCGTTTGGATATTTACAAATTCTTTTTAAAAAGTTATTTGCAAATTGTGATATTTCTAGCTTCAAGTGGGATGTTTGTGAACTGGTCACAGCTGCCATATTTTGTTCCCACCCAATTTGGATAAGAGATCTATACTTACTTCATTATGATATTCAGATTCCGTCTAAATTTGCTACCTTAGGCAAATTTATAAAATTTAAAAAGAGATTCAAATATTTGTCCGAAAAATAATTTGGGAGTGCTAACATATAACTTATTATTGCGATTATCATATAAATCATCACTAATTTATCACCGTCCTCTTCATTAATATAGTTTTATCAGCAAATGAAACAATTTGGTTTGAAGAACTAAGACCTACATTAAATTAATTGTGGTTATTAGAATTTGTTCGACTACTTGAAATGATATTTCAGTCAACATTTAGTTAATGGAATAACATAATATTTATAAATGATAAATGTGAATTACTTTGAACAACAAAATTTTGTGCTTCTTCATCATCTAATAATAAACATGTAGTGAAGAAAAAAAATACACCCTAGTATGAATTCATACCGGATAGAAAAACGGTAGATCATAAGATTGCGTAAATTATCCAAATTGGTATTCCGATGCGCTAAAAGAGTTGGGTTAAACCTCCTTCGTCCATTTAGCGCACCTCCATGTGAGCTTAATATTTTTAGAGTTTGATCCATGGAAATACTGCAACGAACCGAGAGAATAGATATTGTGGGAGATGAAAATGAGAGAAGGTGAATATGAAACAACAAGAGAATACATAATTGGAAGATTGAGAAGAGAAGATAATTTTGCAACGACAAGTAGCAAACCTCTTCCTATATATTTATACATGATATTTTTATGTATGTCCCAAGACATCAAGGATATTCTCGTACTACTGTACGTAAGAAGCTTTGTTTGCATACAAGGAAGGGTAGGGGTTGACTTGCATATGCATGTGTATGGGTCCTCATTTGTTTTAGTCCCACATCGATCGGAACAAGTAACATCATACCTTTTATAATAAGATTACTGGGCAAACAAAGCACGACCTTACTTGAACAGGATCTGTTATATAGGCTCGTACTACTGTATCCTTGAGTTACTGCCCTCTGATTGGGCTGGGATGGTACTGAGGTTGTCTGACAGACCCCCAAATCTTTTTTTGCATCATCAATTTTAGCTTTAGCTGGGGATACGTACTTCTTGATCCCGATCTTATATTATCTAAGTTCAAGTCCAATGATGCATCTTCTGTTCTATATTTGACATGTTCCTTAAATTGGTGTAGCCTCCATATTTGAATTTATTTTCCTCAATTATTTCTGTAGCATTTCGATTTGCTTGGTATCCAACAAATAATGCCTAAATAAATAGATAATTAAATAGAAATTATTTTGTAAAAAGAAATACCCATATCAACTATTTTCTAATTAAGTAAACTAAATAAGAAATACAAATAAATAAAATAATATATTACTTAGGATTATAGAAAAAATAAATTATAAATATGATATATATATATGTAAAGAGAAAATATATGGATAAATTAAATACAAAATTTAAGGAATGAACAATAGTAGTCAAGCTACTGTTCATCCACCCCTTTTTTTTCTAAGGAATTCAAGATGAATCATTTTCTTTGAATTAACATGATCAATACAATTTTACATTCTATATGATTAGAACCCAGATTATGAATTAAAACCCTCTCTACTATATGGCATAATTAATCAAATAAAGGTACTTGGGATGATATAAACAAATGCAAACTTTAAAGAAGACTAAAAAAAAAAATCAAATTTACAAATATCTAATCAGTGATCCATCCCTATCTCATTATATATTATATATAGATATATAGATATGTCTCTATATCGCATGCAAATGACTTCCCCTCCGCCTCTATACATACTAGTAAGGTGCACGTGGGGTAAAAAAATTGTTGAAAGTTTTTAATATGAATTTATTAGACTAATTCTAAGGGCACACCACATTTTGCTAGGGGCTATCCTAAAATTTTTCCAAATATTTACAAGTTTGCCACTCATTTTCTTTGCTTGGGACTAGCCTACATATGAGTATAAATACCAACTTGTTTTCTTTTCTTCTCTCCCTCTTCTCTTCCCCCCCTCTCTTGCGCTCTTCTTTACAAAATATCGAAGAACCCGGGTCGTCAAATGTACTAGACTCTCGTCCCGCTACGTCCGAAGAACACATCGGTTCTTCGGAAGCACACTTGGTAATTAAATTTCAAATTTTTTGTTCGGTCTGTAGGAAGCAGGACTACAGGATATCGCACAGTCCAACAATGAAGAAGGACTGTCAATGTGTAGACAGTCCAGTTGTAAAGAAGGACTGTCAACTATGTGGTAGTCCTGAAGAAACAAAGGATTGTCGAATTTTCTGCAGTCCTGTTTATTTGGAGGACTGTCACATTGCCCGCAGTCCTATTTATTTGCAGTACTTTTCACATTTAATTTCGTTGTTTAGTTTTATTAACTTTAAGTTCTATTGTAGGGCTTATCATCTTCCGAGATTGTGGTACCTCCTCTACTTGTCGTTGATGTAGGCAATTTATTCTCGACCGATATTTGGTTTGAATCAAGCGAAGAAGCGCTACATTGGTGCCGAGAAGTTGGATGAAAAAATAATATAGTTCTTGTGATATCTAGATCGGTCCAAAACCGCCCGGGACGACAAACTGTGTGTCACTTTCCGTTCCCAGAATACGTATTTTTATACGTGTACTACTTGAATGTATTTATTTAATATTTATCATGCATTCATTCTATAATTTCATGCTAATTAATTTTTCTGTATTTTATTTTCTGCTTTTGCTTAAGCTCTTGGTTTACTTTGTTCATGTTGAACCAACTTGGTTTAGCTTGGTTCATCATGATAAGGGGTGGATGGCCTAGATCTTGTAGGATGGAATGGGTGGTGGAGATTGACTTGGACTTGATATTTATACCCCTTTACTTTTCTCTTTCTTCATTACTGTCATTTACTTCTTTTTCATCCTCCATTACTCTCCCACCAACCTAGAGCTTAGGCAAGTATACAACTTGCTTCATGAAGGATCTCAAGTATTGTTGTTCCATTCTCTTCCTTACTTGATTTTAAGTCTCTTTAGAACTTGGAATTTTTGGTTTTCATGGGTGTATTTTTGTCGATCTGAGTTTATGTTACTTTTGGTTCTTCTTGGTTTTGACATATCCCTTCTTGTTTTCAAAATCTAGTTGTTCTATGTTGTAGAGAATTTTTTTTACCCTATTTTGACCAGAAGTCCAGATTTGGGCTTGGATTGTTTGGTTGGGAAGTCTGGGACCCCCAACTCCCCAGGTTCTTCTTCTCGAAAAAGTTGGAGAAGAAGAACAGTGCCTCCCGCATGTCCTTTTCATGCGGCAAGGTCCCCTGCGGCTTCTTTTTGGCCGCATAGGCACTCCAGTCTTCATGCGGCCTCCTCCTTGCCGTATTATGGCTTGGTTGACTTCAACCACATGGCTCTCGGCAGCCTTGTTGCATGGCGACCCTTGGCCGCATAGGCCATGGCCCTTGGCTCCCGAGCCGCATGGGATCCTGACTTGACCCTGCCGTATGGGATCCTGATTTGACCCTGCCGCATAGGATCCTGATTTGAACCTAATGCATGGGATCTTGATTTGACCCTGCCGCATGGGATCCTGATTTGACCCTGCCGCATGGGATCCTGACTTGACCCTGCCGCATGGGATCCAGATTTGACCCTGCCGCATGGGATCCAGATTTGACCCTGTCGTATGGGATCCTGATTTGACCCTGCCGTATAGATGGGCATCCATTTACTGTCGCATGGGATTCTGATTTGACTCTGGCCGCATAGATGGGTACCCACTTGCCCTGTCGCATAGATGGCATCCATCTACTGCCGCCTTTTGGCTGTTTTTTTTGTCCCGAATTGACATTGATTGTTACCTTGACTAATGATTGATCATGCGTTCCTAGTTGGAACTAGAAGACTGGCTAGTCGTCTTATTGAATTGAATGAGACACGTTTATGAATGAACCATGAACCATTGTGATCGACTAGCCGATCCGAACATTGCCATATGGACACATGTTGACTTTTTTTTTCTGTAAAAGCAGTATGTGTACCTTACGGTCAAGGCATGATTATTCTGTGGCTAGGCTTGATTGTTGTATTATGCTATGTAAGACCTACAACATAGCCGCACGAGCATCGTTGTAGAGTTATGCATATCATACTCTGTACGAGAGTACTCATTCAGAATAATCATGACCCACGACATGAGATTTCAATTAACATAGGGTCTACTAAGCTAAATAAAAATAACTATTGTATGGAGAGAATGGATTCTTGAGTTCTTACATGGCAGCCATCTCAGGACAATTAGTGCTCCGATATGCCGGCTGGTTCCTACGGATACTGCAAATCTATCGCACGGGTAGGGAGTGGTATCTGTTTATATTTACTGTATATTGATGACGGACGTCCCGATGGGACACGTCTAATTCATGATTGACGCAATTGATTATTTGGGTAGACTAGCCTTGCTTGTACATTGTAAGAACTGAGGAATCCCTTATTGCGTGTTTCCAAGATAACTTGGAACTCACAGTAGCAAGCCGTAGTAGTTGTATGGCCGTTTTAAATTGGTTTGTTTGCGTACTGTGCCTACTCTGTTAACTACTGAGATAAGCGGAACGTCAGGACATGACGGGTCAACTTCTGTCCTTGTTTGGTTGGAAAGTTAGCTTGAAGTGTCGTGATGTTGTGCGAACCCCAGTAGCAAGCAGAGATCTATTTATCATATTCTTAACTCTTATCACTGGTTCTAATTCCACATATCGTGCTTCCTTGCGGTACTTGCTATTAGAGGTCTAACCTCTCTGGTTTTGCATGACGAGATTTAGAGCCAGCTCCCGAGGATAGCTTACTTCAACCTCCAAGATGGTCATTACTAGAGGAATGATTGCAGGAGGACACGAGTGGGTTCCTTGCTTCCCTGCTCGTTTTACTACTTACTTTACTTATTGTCGTTTGGCACCGACATGTTAGTCGGACTATCTTGCACTTACCTTTACATAATTGTAACTAAGTCAGACTGCATCTGGTAACAATTGTGTATACCTTGCTATATTATTTGGCTATGTTTTGTGCAGCCAGATCTCAAAAATATTTTGACTGAGCGTTTGGGATGCCTTACTGCTTTATCTTACATGTTCTCTATTATTGCTTCTTGTTTGAATGATTGAGATAATAGATGTTGAGTGATCCCATAGTGAGACTTTTATGTAGTATGCACCCCCTCGTCGTTAGACAGCATTGATCGTATTATACGGTATTCTTCTACCCGTAATACGTAGCTGGCTGAGTCATTCCCTTGCTCTCCGGTATTCTGGTTCTGGGGCGTGACAAGGTTTTAGTGGTGGCCCATGCAGGTCTGATTTCAGACTTGTGGGGTGTTTTAATTTATAGGATGTCTCAATCACACATGTTTTCCCTTGATCTCATGATTCGTTGTTCTCGACCCTAGCTTGACATTCCAGTATCCTTTGATTTTATTGATCTTTCTTGTCCGATCATTTGATTGTTCTCTTGTCCCTTTTCTTAGGGGCACTTCGTCCGCATCTGTCAGAACTGGACAGCAACAACATGGGCAACATGAACAACAAGACCCTGTTGATCAGCAACAAGGGCCAGTACTACCTCAAGAGACCATCCAAGAGGAGGTGATAGTGGAACCAGCAACTGGACCGCAGTATCCGGAGGTTCCAACACAACCAACAGTTCCACCTACCCCCGTAGAAGTAGACACACCAGCCCTTCTGGAGATCATGAGAGGGATGATGGCTACTCAGCAACATCAGATGTTGGTCCAGCAATGCATGCACACTCAGCTACATGAGCAGAATGTATTACTCAACTAAGGATTGCAGACGGCTTTGGAAAGAGGGGTGAGGACAGATTCAGAAGCATAAACCAGATTTTGCAAGTACAACCCCCGTCGTTTTGATGGCATGGAAGATGCTATTTCAGCAGATGCATGGCTTAAGGACATCGAGGCTATTCTGACAGCGACTAAGGTACCGACGGAAGAACGTGTGGATCTAGTGAAGCTGTTACTTCAGGACCTCGCACGTGATTGGTAGGAATCAGAAGAAGTGGGCATCAGACGTCATGTTGCTTGGGACGATTTTACTGCAAGATTCAAGACGAAGTACTATGGAGTTGTGGTGCAGTTTGAGCTACAATAGAAGTTTATCAACCTCAAGCAGGCTGGCAAGACAGTGGATGCTTATGTAGCAGAGTTCTGCAGATTGAGTAGGTTCGCCCCGGATATGGTAGTAACAGAGAGCCAGAGGGCTATGAGGTTTCAGCAAGGGTTTCATCTTGAACTCTTGCAATTGATAGAGGGGCACAACTACCAGACTTTCGATGAGGTATTAACGGCAACTCGAAGACATGAGATCACCATCCAGAGGATCACATATAGGACTGGAGGTCAGAAGAGATCTCACAATCAGATTGAAGGAGGAGGGAGAGCAACGCCCCGAGTTAGAACACAACCCCCTGGCATTCGCATTTACGATGTGGCAATGCGAGGGCCAGCACCCCCAGCAAGGCAACAACAGCAACAGAGGAAGAACCAGCAACCCCCAATGGTCTGTTTCTTGGGATGAGAAGCCCTTCTTGGGATGAGAAGTCGCCTGCTTCCCTTGGGATCTCTCGTCTGCACAAGATTGGCTTTAGCCAACTGTTTGGACAGAGTGTCCACCTTCTGTTGGGAACACATCTCGTCCTCAACATGGATCTCTTGAAGTAGATCTCCCAAGCTAATGTCTAGCTTCTTTCTGTGCATCCTTGCATAGAAGGTACTCCATCCAGCAGGAAGTTTTAAGACGATCCCTCCGACGACAAACTTGTCGGGAAGGGGCATCTCTTCGTCTTCCAGTTTCTGACGCAGCTTCAGAAATTCCTTCACCTGTGGCAGCATAGACTTTTCGTCCTCAAAGAGCAATTTATGATATTTTTCAACCACAAACATTTTGCTCCTGTTCTTGTCTTCTTCATACAGATTTTCCACATACTCCTATATGTCTCTGGCAAGTTCCTTCTTTGAGTAGGATTCTGCCAGGGAGTCCTCCATAGCATTCAGGATGAGAAGCCTGCAGATGCTATTTTCCCTTCTCCACTTGGCTTGGAGTTTGGTAGCCGCGTTGATTGCGGCAGTAGATCCAGTGTCTGGAACAGAGGGTTCTTCCTCCAACAGAACATGATCAGCGTCTTTTTGTTAAAGAGTTAGGTACACCTTTCTCTTCCAGACTTGATAATGCTCTCCATCGAACTTTTCCAACTTGCAGAAGTCCGATTGGAGCAGCGAAGCATTAATGTTTTCCATCTACACGGATCTTGCTTTGAGATTGTTAGTCCCGGGGCTTGATCAAAGATGGAAAAACAGATGCAATTGAGATCTGAGATGTCACACAAAAACTTTGCAGTGATCAAACTCAAGATCTACGATGGTACAATAAATCAAATAGCCAAATTACAATCTGAAGGAGGGAAAAAGAGAAGAGAAGATCTCTCGTTCTTCCTTGCAAACGTATTGTAATTGGGACAGAACGAGTTACAATAAAACTAGAGAGAGATGAGAAGAAGAACAATGCTGGGGTGTCAAAATACCGTTGCTCAAAGCAAGATTCGCCCCACACGATCTGCTTCCAGGAACCAACAAGTTGAAGAACTTGTGGAACGCTCGAAGTCACCTCTGTTCAGACTCCTCGGATGGACTTGCAATGGCGGCAGCAACTCTCTCTCTCTTTCTCCTTTTCTGACTTGTAATTTTCGTAGTCATCACAAAGGAGGCCAGAAGAGAGTATTTATAGAGAGAGGGTAGAAACCCTAGCCGCCTCTTCAGTTATGGAAAGATTGAATCAAATCCCAAAAGATAGCAACGAGATTTAATTCAAATCCCACAAAATTAATTCAAATCCCACAAATATAGGATCTGAATTAATTCAAATCCCACAAAGATAGGATCTGATTTAATCGCATTGATTCAGCCTTTCCATAACTGATTTGTAATCTGCACAGTCAGCAGATCCCTCCATGCGGCAGCAGCAGCAGCCTGGCCGTATGAGCCTAATGGCCGCATGGACCGCATGAGCCGCATGAGTCACATGGACCGCATGGGCCGCATGGACCGCATGTGCCGCATGAGCCGCATGTGCCGTATGTGCCGCATGAGCCGCATGGCCGCATGAGCCGCATGTGTCGCATGAGCCGCATGAGCCGTATTACGCCTCATGAGCCCGAGTCCGAGTCGCTAAGCCCCTTTGGGGCTTAGCTCCAAATGGAATTAATCCAAGAGAAAGACAAAAGCATTAATGCTTAATCTTTGGAGCCTTATTCTTACCTCCTTGTAAAATCACCCACATGGTTCCCTCCTTAGGGTCACCACCCCATGTGCATCTCTCAACAACACACCCAAGTATATATGTTGAGATAACTCATGGTGCATTTCCGATGTGGGACTAAAATTTACAAGGCATGTTGAGAGCAAGCTCTCTCCATGTAAAGAAAGCACCAACATGTTCCCACCCAATTTGGATAAGAGATATACACTTAGTTCATTATGATATTCGGATTCCGTCTAAATTTGCTACCTTAGGCAAATTTACAAAATTTAAAAAAAGATTCAAATATTTGTCCGAAAAATAATTTGGGAGTGCTAACATATAGCTTATTATTGCCATTATCATATAAATCATCACTAATTTATCACCGTCCTCTTCATTAATATAGTTTTGTCAGCAAATGAAACAATTTGGTTTGAAGAACTAAGACCTAAATTAAATTAATTGTGGTTATTAGAATTTGTTCGACTACTTGAAATGATATTTCTGTCAACATTTAGTTAATGGAATAACATAATATTTATAAATGATAAATGTAAATTACTTTGAACAACAAAATTTTGTGCTTCTTCATCATCTAATAATAAACATGTAGTGAAGAAAAAAATACACCCTAGTATGAATTCATACCGGATAGAAAAATGGTAGATCATAAGATTGCGTAAATTATCCAAATTGCTATTTCGATGCGCTAAAAGAGTTGGGTTAAACCTCCTTCGTCCATTTAGCGCACCTCCATGTGAGCTTAATATTTTTAGAGTTTGATCCATGGAAATACTGCAACGAACCGAGAGAATAGATATTGTGGGAGATGAAAATAAGAGAAGGTGAATATGCAACAACAAGAGAATACATAATGGGAAGATTGAGAAGAGAAGATAATTTTGAAACAACAAGTAGCAAACCTCTTCCTATATATTTATACATGATATTTTTATGTATGTCCCAAGACATCAAGGATATTCTCGTACTACTGTACGTAAGAAGCTTTGTTTGCATACAAGGAAGGGTAGAGGTTGACTTGCATATGCATGTGTATGGATCCTCATTTGTTTTAGTCCCACATCGACCGGAACAAGTAACAGCGTACCTTTTATAATAAGATTACTGGGCAAACAAAGCACGACCTTACTTGAACAGGATTTGTTCTATAGGCTCGTACTACTGTATCCTTGAGTTACTGCCCTCTGATTGGGCTGGGATGGTACTGAGGTTGTCTGACAGACCCCCAAATCTTTTTTTGCATCATTAATTTTAGCTTTAGCTGGGGATACGTACTTCTTGATCCCGATCTTATATTATCTAAGTTCAAGTCCAATGATGCATCTTTTGTTATATATTTGACATGTTCCTTAAATTGGTGTAGCCTCCATATTTGAATTTATTTTCCTCAATTATTTCTGTAGCATTTCGATTTGCTTGGTAACCAACAAATAATGCCTAAATAAATAGATAATTAAATAGAAATTGTTTTGTAAAAAGAAATACCCATATCAACTATTTTCTAATTAAGTAAACTAAATAAGAAATACAAATAAATAAAATAATATATTACTTAGGATTATAGAAAAAATAAATTATAAATATGATGTATATATATGTAAAGAGAAAATATATGGATAAATTAAATACATAATTTAAGGAATGAACAATAGTAGTCAAGCTACTGTTCATCCACCCCTTTTTTTCTAAGTGTCACGCCCCAGAACCAGAATACTGGAGAGCGGGGGCAGACATAGCCAGCTACGTATATTAAAATAGAATACATCTCAACTATACGGTCATGGCTGTCTAGATATGAGGGTTTACTACAAGCCAGCAGTCTCTTAATGGTCAAGCCTATTGTCTCAATCTCAAGCAATTAACAGAGTTACAAGATATTAGAGCATCAAATATATATATATAAGGCGTCCCAAATATTACATATTGGATGATCATGAAGCTAGTCGTACAAAATGATAGGACTAGCAAGAGTTCAGTCATACATGATCAACCCTAGGATTGTTAATCATGTTTACAGCCCGTAGGCAGACAGTAAGTAAATGTGCATCGAGCTAACAGGTGCTCGTCGGCTAAACGCCTCAAAAGAACAAATTTACATATAAGTGGGTGAAACAAAAAGGGAAAACCCACTCGTGGCCCGGGTTCCGTCTAGTTGTCACCATTGGGCTGGAAGCTCGGTAGATCCTCGGGAGCTGCTCCGAAATCTGGCCACACAAAACCAGCTGGGTCAAACCCCAGAAAGAGCAAGTGCCACAAAGGAGGCCACAAATAAGAACAAAAGCCAGCATATCAGAACATAAAGAATAAAAGAAAGTACAAGTAGTAAAGTACACATGGCGATAAACGACTAGGGACGTGGAACCATTCCGGGAGCCAGGTTACAATCCTTAAACCAGACAAGGACCGGGGTTGTAACCCTTCGCCTGAATAGCTCACTGTCTCTACTCATTTATCGTTAAGATAAGTAAAACAAACATGCTCAGGAGATAGCAGGTACTGGAGCTAGACAAGACTTAGACAAGGCTGGACACCATCCATTCGCAATCGGCCAAACAAATACTACGGCTTACTACTTTAACTAACTAGGGTTATCACAAACCTAATTACTAACAAGATGCAAGTGAGAATTCCAGTCCCAAGCCCTGCAGACTATCCAGTTATCCTTCCGCGGGTTGAGAGTTATAGGTGGGTACATTGCCCGGGAGACAAATGTACCCTTAGGTGACTTAGAAGGTGCAACACATGACAGTGTGCTGAAAATGTGCTCTACTCGTCGGCAAGCTACAAGTCCATTAAAGCGCCCAGATAACGAGATTGCCTGTGACTGGGAATTCTCCATGTTCTAGTTTGATCTAATCATTAGCCTAATCCAATTTAGCGCGAGTCCCTGGCCGTGGTACCCAGAAAGTCACGTCCTAGACATGATGCAAGACAAGACAAGTGGATTGTATAAGCAAGCAAGCAGGAACACCCATGATGTCAAGTTGATTATACGAGTCAAGTTACAAGTTACAAGTCAAGTCAGGAGTGCGCCGCCATGGGCCACTATCAAGTCAAGTTGGTCATGTCAGGAGTGCACCACTACGGGTCACTGTCATGTTATGCTAGTTCCTTGTCATACCAGGCTATGTATAATAGTCATTCCAAGTATATTAAGCAAAATCGAGTTCATGTCAAAATCAGAAAATATCTAATAAAATATCTAATAAAATACTAATATAAATGGGACTATAGAAGAGCCAAGATCAGAAAATAACAAATTCATCATAGACAAGTAGGTTGTGCAGGGTATGTACTGCGCAGGGTGCCAAGTGCGTAGGGTGAGCTGCGCAGGGTACCAAGTGCGCAGGGTGAGCTGCGCAGCAGATAGATTGCGCAGAAGGTAGACTGCGCAGGAGTGAACTGCGCAGGAGTTGGTTGCGCAGAGATGGATTGCGCATAGGTGGATTGCGCATGGCTGGCTTGCGCAGGGTGGATTGCGCATGAGTCAGGTTGCGAAGGGGCCAACTGCGCAGGGGTTGGTGCGCCAAGGGAGATGCGCAGTCCAGCCCAAGAGGCCGGGCGCAATCGGCTATGCGCAATGAAGGCGCTGGCCGAGAAGGAAGGTGCGCAGTTCACCAAAGGGTGAGCTGCGCAATCGGCCTTGCGCTAAATAGCGCAGGCCGAGAGGGCTGCTTCTCCAACCCGAGAAGAACTCCAAGAACTTCAAAACTTCAATTCTTCTTAACTTGATCAAATCAAAACCAAATCTAGATTTTCAAAGTCCTAGCTTGAGTAAAATTTAATTCTCTTCCACATAGAAGCATCAAAACAAATAAAAATCAAAGTTTAATAGATCAAAACCAATAATTTCCGAAAATAATCAAAACTTAGATCTAGAACAATGAAGACTCTAAATCATAAAATTCTAAGTTCTAATGTTGATCTACATGTCCTAATCTATCAAATGGATAAATAAAATTGGGTGCTTATTTGTTGGCAAGGTGCACTTGCCTATGGTGTGGTGTTGTGTGGAAGAAGGAAGAAGAAGAAGAAAATTAATGGAGAGTAAAGAGGAGAGAGAAAGTTTGGTGGAGATATAATGAGGGTGGTGTGTGTTGTATTGAGGGTAGAGTGTAGGCTAAAGTGTTCCACTCATGATGAACCAAACCAAACCAACTTCCACAAAATAAAACCAAGCCATGGTCCAAAACCCATTTACGAGAAACCAAAATCCGCAAGTCGAGAAAATAAAATACGTGCCAAAATCAAATTACGAGTACAAATACGAAATACAGGAAATGGGGGTGACACTAAGGAATTCAAGATGAATCATTTTCTTTGAATTAACATGATCAATACAATTTTACATTCTATAGGATTAGAACCCAGATTATGAATTAAAACCCTCTCTACTATATGGCATAATTAATCAAATAAAGGTACTTGGGATGATATAAAAAAATGCAAACTTTAAAGAAGACTAAAAAAAAAAATTTAAATTTACAAATATCTAATCAGTGATCCATCCCTATCTCATTATATATTATATATAGATATATAGATATGTATCTATATCGCATGCAAATGACTTCCCCTCCGCCTCTATACATACTAGTAAGGTGCACGTGGGGTAAAAAAATTGTTGAAAGTTTTTAATATGAATTTATTAGACTAATTCTAAGGGCACACCACATTTTGCTAGGGGCTATCCCAAAAGTTTTCCAAACATTTACAAGTTTGCCACTCATTTTCTTTGCTTGGGACTAGCCTACATATGAGTATAAATACCAACTTGTTTTCTTTTCTTCTCTCCCTCTTCTCTTCCCCCCCTCTCTTGCGCTTTTCTTTACAAAATATTTTTAGGTCACATAATCAAACCCTACCCAAATTTCTTTCCAACCTAGTTTTTGTGAAGATTGTTGGTGGAAATTCTAGTTATAGTTTCATCGAATTCTACCGTCATTTGGTATGTCATCGAATTAATATATGCGTAGGGTTTTCAAACATTACTTCACATATAAACATTGAATTATATGTGTTTAATGTAGGAAAAATGCACATCGAAGAACTCGGGTCGTCAAATGTACTAGACTCTCGTCCCGCTACGTCCGAAGAACACATCGGTTCTTCGGAAGCACATTTGGTAATTAAATTTCAAATTTTTTGTTCGGTCTGTAGGAAGCAGGACTACGGGATATCGCACAGTCCAACAATGAAGAAGGACTGTCAATGTGTAGACAGTCCAGTTGTAAAGAAGGACTGTCAACTATGTGGTAGTCCTGAAGAAACAAAGGATTGTCGAATTTTCTGCAGTCCTGTTTATTTGGAGGACTGTCACATTGCCTGCAGTCCTATTTATTTGCAGTACTTTTCACATTTAATTTCGTTGTTTAGTTTTATTAACTTTAAGTTCTATTGTAGGGCTTATCATCTTCCGAGATTGTGGTACCTCCTCTACTTGTCGTTGATGTAGGCAATTTATTCTCGACCGATATTTGGTTTGAATTAAGCGAAGAAGCGCTACATTGGTGCCGAGAAGTTGGATGAAAAAATAATATAGTTCTTGTGATATCTAGATCGGTCCGAAACCGCCCGGGACGACAGACTGTGTGTCACTTTCCGTTCCCAGAATACGTATTTTTATATGTGTACTACTTGAATGTATTTATTTAATATTTATCATGTATTCATTCTATAATTTTATGCTAATTAATTTTTCTGTATTTTATTTTCTGCTTTTGCTTAAGCTCTTGGTTTACTTTGTTTATGTTGAACCAACTTGGTTTAGCTTGGTTCATCATGATAAGGGGTGGATGGCCTAGATCTTGTAGGATGGAATGGGTGGTGGAGATTGACTTGGGCTTGATATTTATACCCTTTTACTTTTCTCTCTCTTCATTACTGTCATTTACTTCTTCTTCATCCTCCATTACTCTCCCACCAACCTAGAGCTTAGGCAAGTATACTACTTGCTTCATGAAAGATCTCAAGTATTGTTGTTCCATTCTCTTCCTTACTTGATTTTAAGTCTCTTTAGAACTTGGAATTTTTGGTTTTCATGGGTGTATTTTTGTCGATATGAGTTTATGTTACTTTCGGTTCTTCTTGGTTTTGACCTATCCCTTCTTGTTTTCAAAATCTAGTTGTTCTATGTTGTATAGAATTTCTTTCTATCCTATTTTGACCAGAAGTCCAGATTTAGGCTTGGATTGTTTGGTTGGGAAGTCTGGGACCCCCAACTCCCCAGGTTCTTCTTCTCGAAAAAGTTGGAGAAGAAGAACAGTGCCTCCCGCATGGCCTTTTCATGCGGCAAGGTCCCCTGCGGCTCCTCTTTGGCCGCATAGGCACTCCAGTCTTCATGCGGCCCCCCTCCTTGCCGTATTATGGCTTTGGTTAACTTCAGCCACATGGCTCTCGGCAGCCTTGTCGCATGGCGACCCTTAGCCGTATAGGCCATGGCCCTTGGCTTCCGAGCCGCATGGGATCCTGACTTGACCCTGCCGCATGGGATCCTGATTTGACCCTGCCGCATAGGATCCTGATTTGAACCTACTGCATGGGATCCTAATTTGACCCTGCCGCATGGGATCCTGATTTGACCCTGTCGCATGGGATCCTGACTTGACCCTGCCGCACGGGATCCAGATTTGACCCTGCCGTATGGGATCCAGATTTGACCCTGCCGTATGGGATCCTGATTTGACCCTGCCGTATAGATGGGCATCCATCTACTGTCGCATGGGATTCTGATTTGACTCTGGCCGCATAGATGGGTACCCACTTGTCCTGCCGCATAGATGGCATCCATCTACTGCCGCCTTTTGGCTGTTTCTTGTCCCGAATTTACATTGATTGTTACCTTGACTAATGATTGATCATGCGTTCCTAGTTGGAACTAGAAGACTGGCTAGTCGTCTTATTGAATTGAATGAGACACGTTCATGAATGAACCATAAACCATTGTGATCGACTAGTCGATCCGAACATTGGCATATGGACACATGTTGACTTCTTTTTCTGCAAAAGCAGCATGTGTACCTTACGGTCAAGACATGATTATTCTGTGGCTAGGTTTGATTGTTGTATTACGCTATGTAAGACCTACAACATAGTCGCACGAGCATCGTTGTAGAGTTATGCATATCATACTCTGTACGAGAGTACTCATTCAGAATAATCATGACCCACGGCATGAGATTTCAATTAACATAGGGTCTACTAAGCTAAATAAAATAACTATTGCATGGAGAGAATGGATTCTCGAGTTCTTACATGGCAGCCATCTCAGGACAATTAGTGCCCCGACATGCCGGCTGGTTCCCACGGATACTGCAAATCTACCGCACGGGTAGGGAGTGGTATCTGTTTATATTTACCGTATATTGATGACGGACGTCCCGCTGGGATACGTCTAATTCATGATTGACGTAATTGATTATTTGGGTAGACTAGCCTTGCTTGTACATTATAAGAACTGAGGAATCCCTTATTGCATGTTTCCAAGACAACTTGGAACTCACAGTAGCAAGCCGTAGTAGTTGCATGGCCGTTTTAAATTGGTTTGTTTACGTACTGTGCCTACTCTGTTAACTACTGAGATAAACGGAACGTCAGGACATGACGGGTCAACTTCTGTCCTTGTTTGGTTGGAAAGTTGGCTTGAAATGTCGTGATGTTGTACGAACCCCAGTAGCAAGCAGAGATCTATTTATCATATTCTTAACTCTTATCACTGGTTCTAATTCCACATATCGTGCTTCCTTGCGGTACTTGCTATTAGAGGTCTAACCTCTCTGGTTTTGCATGACGAAATTTAGAGCCAGCTTCCGAGGACAACTTACTTCAACCTCCAAGATGGTCAATACTAGAGAAATGATTGCAGGAGTACACGAGTGGGTTCCTTGTTCCCTGCTCGTTTTACTACTTACTTTACTTATTGCCGTTTGGTACCGACATGTTAGTCGGACTATCTTGCACTTACCTTTACATAATTGTAACTAAGTCAGACTGCATCTGATAATAATTGTGTATACCTTGCTATATCATTTGGCTATGTTTTGTGCAGCCAGATCTCAAGAATATTTTGACTGAGCGTTTGGGATACCTTACTGCTTTATCTTACATGTTCTCTATTATTGCTTCTTGTTTGAATGATTGAGATAATAGATGTTGAGTGATCCCATAGTGAGACTTTTATGTAGTATGCACCCCCTCGTCGTTAGACAGCATTGATCGTATTATACGGTATTCTTCTACCCATAATACGTAGCTGGCTGAGTCATTCCCTTGCTCTCCAGTATTCTGGTTCTGGGGCGTGACAAGGTTTTAGTGGTGGCCCATGCAGGTCTGATTTCAGACTTGTGGGGTGTTTTAATTTATAGGATGTCTCAATCACACATGTTTTCCCTTGATCTCATGATTCATTGTTCTCGACCCTAGCTTGACATTCCAGTATCCTTTGACTTTATTGATCTTTCTTGTCCGATCATTTGATTGTTCTCTTGTCCCTTTTCTTAGGGGCACTTCGTCCGCATCTGTCAGAACTGGACAACAACAACATGGGCAACATGAATATCAAGACCCTGTTGATAAGCAACAAGGGCCAGTACTACCTCAAGAGACCATCCAAGAAGAGGTGATAGTGGAACCAGCAGCTGGACCGCAGTATCCGGAGGTTCCAACACCACCAACAGTTCCACCTACCCCCATAGAAGTAGACACACCAGCCCTTCTGGAGATCATGAGAGGGATGATGGCTACTCAGCAACATCAGATGTTGGTCCAGTAACGCATGCACACTCAACTACATGAGCAGAATGTATTACTCAACCAAGGATGCAGACGGCTTTGGAAAGAGGGGTGAGGACAGATTCAGGAGCATCAACCAGATTTTGCAAGTACAACCCCCGTCGTTTCGAGGACATGGAAGATGCTATTTCAGCAGATGCATGGCTTAAGGACATCGAGGCTATTCTGACAGCGACTAAGGTACCGACGAAAGAACATGTGGATCTAGTGAAGCTGTTACTTCAGGACCTCGCACGTGATTGGTGGGAATCAGAAGAAGTAGGCATCAGACGTCATGTTGCTTGGGACAATTTTACTGCAAGATTCAAGACGAAGTACTATGGAGTTGTGGCGCAGTTTCAGCTACAACAGAAGATTATCAACCTCAAGCAGGCTGGCAAGACAGTGGATGCTTATGCAGCAGAGTTCTGCAGATTGAGTAGGTTCGCCCCGGATATGGTAGCAACAGAGAGCCAGAGGGCTATGAGGTTTCAGCAAGGGTTTTATCTTGAACTCTTGCAATTGATAGAGGGGCACAACTACCAGACTTTCGATGAGGTATTAACGGCAACCCGGAGACATGAGATCACCATCCAGAGGATCACATATAGGACTGGAGGTCAGAAGAGATCTCACAATCAGATTGAAGGAGGAGGGGGAGCAACGCCCCGAGTTAGAACACAACCCCCTGGCATTCGCATTCACGATGGGCAATACGAGGGCCAGCACCCCCAGCAAGGCAACAACATCAACAGAGGAAAAACCAGCAACCCCCAACGGGCTGTACTTATTATGGGAAGGCAGGGCATACTAGAGATGTGTGTCGGGCATTAAACGGACAGTGTTTGATATGTGAAAGTCCAGATCATCGGGTTTCCACCTGTCCTATGAATTCAAGGTCAGGAGGACCAGTACAACAATTTTCTGCTCTGCCAGCACCAGGGGCAGGCCAGTACCAAGGACCAACGGTAGCGGTGAGACCGTTGGCACAACGTCCGTTGATGTCACAGGCTCAGATGTTTCGACAGCAGGGACCGCCGATGCAGCAGCAACAACATAGGCCATCCAGCATCACCCAGGCAGAGGCCAGCAGCAGCACTAGGCTAGGCCACAGTATGGGAACCAACAAGGAGGCCGAGGGCAGGCATTCAATCTGTCCTTGGAAGAGGCATTGGCATCGGCAGATGTTGTGGCAGGTAACATTCTCGTCGCCTCATATCCCGCAGTAGCATTGTTTGATTCGGGAGCATCACACTCATTTATATCTGCACAATTTGTGACATGACTAGGAATGGAATTCGAAGCATTGCCAGGGAGGTTGAATATACTCACTGGTAATAGGCTCGTAGGAGTTAGTAGAGTTATTATAGCATGTAGAGTTGTAGTGTACGGGCGTTCCTTACCCGCCAGGTTGATAGAATTTCCTAGCTATGAGGAATTTTGACGTTATCCTAGGCATAGACTGGCTGAAAGACAGTTGTGCCATAATAGATTATCATAGAGGGAGTGTATCTTTTAATATTCCCGGCATGGAGCAATTTACCTTAGTCAGATCAGTGGCAACTCAACAAGAAGAAGGAATAGTAGAGGCAATAGAAGAAGTTCAAGTTCCGAAGATAGTTGGAGAGTTTATTGACGTTTTTTCTGAAGAACTTCCAAGTCTACCACCCATTAGAGATATCGAGTTCAGTATAGAATTAGCACCTGGAACTAAACCGATATCAGATCGAGTTTATAGAATGTCGGATTCATAGCAGGCCAAGGTGTATCAACACATAGAGGAACTAAAGATGAAGAAGTTTATTTGAGACAGCGAGTCACCATGGGCATCACCAGTGGTACTTGTAGGGAAGAAGGATGGGTCATCAAGATTGTGCATTGACTACAGAAAGCTCAACGCGGTAACAGTAAAGAACAAGTACCCACTACCAAGGATCGACGACTTGTTTGATCAGTTGAGCAGAGCAAGAGTTTTCTCCAGGATAGATCTTCGATCGGGGTATCATCAAGTTAGAGTTCGAGAAGAAGATATTCCCAAGACAGCATTCAGGTCGAAGTACGGGCATTACGAATTCCTAGTTATGCCGTTTGGTTTGACTTATGCTCCAGCAATATTTATAGATTTAATGAACCGCATTTTTATGCCATACTTAGATCAATTTGTCGTTGTGTTCCTCGACGATATTCTCGTATACTCAGCTAGTGAAGAAGAGCATGAAGATCACCTCAAGAAAGTGTTACAGGTTCTGAGAGAGAACCAGTTGTACGCAAAGCTCAGCAAATGTGAGTTTTGGTCAGACCGTATTTAATTTTTAGGGCACATCATATCAGGGGCTGGAGTAGCAGTGGATCCCAAAAAAGTAGAAGCAGTCGAAAGTTGGCCAATGCCTAAGACTGTAGCAGATGTGTGAAGTTTCTTGGGATTGGCAGGATATTTCATAAGGTTCATATCAAACTTCACAAGACTTTCAGCACCCATGACCCGCTTGACACGAAAGGATGTGCCATTCGTCTGGTCGGCAGAATGCCAGGCATCATTTGAGAATTTGAAGCAGAAGTTGATCACAATACCTATTCTTACATTACCAGTTGGACCCGAGGTTTTACTGTATATTGTGACGCGTCAAAAAAGGGACTTGGGTGTGTCCTAATACAACATGGGAAGGTGATAGCGTATGCATCTAGGCAACTTCAAGACCACGAGAAGAATTATCCGACTCATAACTAGGAGTTGACGGCAGTAGTATTTGCTTTGAAGCTATGGAGGCATTACTTGTGCGGTGATCGAGTGGACATGTACACAGACCATAAAAGTCTGAAGTACATCTTTACTCAGAAGGAACTGAATATGAGACATAAAAGATGGTTAGAGTTGATCAAGGATTATGACGTGGAGCTTCAGTATCATCCAGGTAAGGCTAATATGGTAGCAGATGCTCTTAGCAGGAGAGGCGACGCATTTATGTTGACATCACAAAAAATATATTTTAGAAGATCTTCAGGAGATGGGCATCAAGGTTATACTTCCTAGTGATGTAGGAATTCTGGCAAGTCTATGGGTTCAATCGGACTTAGTAGACAGGATCAAGGCAGCTCAGGCACAGGACCCAAGGATTCAGAAGCTTAGGACAGAATGTGAGTCAGGAATCAGAAAGGAGATAAAAATTCATGAAGATGGTACACTTAGATTTGGATCACGTCTATGTGTGCCAAGTGGAGATATCAGACAGGAGGTTATGGCAGAAGCCCACAGTTCTCAGTATTCTATACACCCTGGAAGGACCAAAATGTACCAAGATATCAAGCAGCACTTCTGGTGGAACAAAATGAAGAGGGAGATAGCTAGATTCGTTTTTCGTTGCTTAATATGTCATCAAGTGAAGGCAGAACAACAAAGGCCAACTGGATTATTATAACCGCTTCCTATCCCGGAATGGAAGTGGGAACATATCACAATGGACTTTGTGACCGATTTACCGAGATCACCAAGTGGTAAGGATGCTATTTGGGTGATAGTAGATCGGCTTACGAAGGTGGCACATTTTTTTTCTTTTAGAATAGGGTAATCTACAGAAAAGTTGGCAGAGTTGCATATGCAGCAGATAGTCAGGCAGCATGGGGTCCCTGTCAGTATTGTGTCAGATAGAGATTGTCACCTTCGTTTTTTGTTATACGTATTTCCAGTATACGTGTACGGAATCCCGACCCGTAGTTAGACTTATCTTGCTTAGCTTGACCCTGGTTTAATCTGGCCTTGGTTTATTTTGGGTTCATCCTGGTTCGGCTTGGCTTGGCTTGGTATATTTGGTTGCGCTCGGTTGTTAGGACTTGACCCAACATGCTAACCCCCCTATAAGCCACCAACCCCTTTCTCTTTCCTCATTCACTTCTTCATTTACTTCTTCTTCTTCCTCCATTAACTCCCTCCACCTACCAAGAGCTTAGGCAAGTACAACTTGCTTCATGGAGGAACTCAATTTTGTTGTTCTATTGTCTTCCTCACGAGATTCTAAGACACTTTAGTACTTATCAATTTTAATTTCCATGGTTTATTTTATGTAGATCTAAGTTTATTGTATTTTCGGATTTTTTGGGTTTTGATCTATCAAACTTTGATATTTTCAAGTTTTGATTGTTCCATGTTGTAGAGAATTTCGTTCTACCCCATTTTGACCTATGGAAGTCCGAATTTTGACTTTAGATGAAGGATTAATGGAGCTTGGAAGACATGGCTTCCATAGTTCTTCTTCTCTAATCTTTGGAGAAGAAGACCAGCCTTTTTGCGGCAACCCCCATGTGGCCAGCCTTTTTGCGGCAACCCTCATACAGCCAGCCTTTGCGGCAACCCTCATGCGGCCAGCCTTATGCGGCAACCCCCATGCGTCCAGCCTTTTTGCGGCAACCCTCATACGGCCAGCCTTATGCGACAATCTCATACGGCCAGCCTTATGTGGCAACCTCATGCGGCCAGTCTTATGCGGCAACCTCATGCGGCCAGCCTTATGCGGCAACCCCATGCGGCCAGCCTTATGCAGCAATCCCATGCGGCCAGCCTTATGCAGCAACCCTATGTGGCCAGCTTTATGCGGCAACCCCATGCGGCCAGCCTTTGCGGCAACCCTTATGCGGCCAGCCTTTGCGGTAACCCTTATGCGGCCAGTCTTTTACGGCAACCCCCATACGACCAGTCTTTTGCGGTAACTCCCATACGACCAGTCTTTTGCGGCAACCCTCATGGCAGGATTATGTGTTGGACGTGGCATGATTTCAATATTGGCATAACTTTTACATGAACACGACATGATAGAGAAGGGATAGAACACGATATTGACCCGTCGTGGTGCACTCTTGACAAGTAACATGACATGATAGTGGCCCGTCGTGGCGCACTCTTGATAAAGTAAACCTAACATGATATACCTCGATATGCTGTTGCGACGGCTAGCATGACATGACAAGAATGAATGGCCTGGACACCGTGGGCGATTGTGTTTGTACAAATGAACCAGTATTGTCTTATATCATGTCCAGGGCAGGGACCCCTGAGTACCACGTTCAGGGGTACCTACTGAAACTGGCTAAGGCTAATAACTAGAATAATCCAGTAGTCATGAAGAGATTTCCCAGCTACAGGCAATCCCGTTATCAGGGCGCCCCATCATAGGATTGTAGCCTGCCGTCGAGTAGGGTACATTTCCAGCACACTGTCATGTGTTGCACCCTTCAAGCTACTTAAGGGTACATGCATTTTCTGGATGATATACCCATATGAACTCAATCCCTAATTGCGTCCGGGTAACCTGGATGGTCTGCAGGGCTTGTGGCTGTTAGAATAATCTCATTGCATCTTGCTAGTAACTAGGCCTGTGATAACCCTAGTTAGTTAAAGTATCAAGCCGTACTTATTGCTTGACCGTGAATTTTGGATGGAGTCTAACCAGTCCAGTCTTGTCCTGATCCTGTACAAGATTGTTACATGACCCGATTGCTTGTGTTACTTATCGATAAATGGTGAAAAACCAAGTTTCGTTCAGATGAAGGGTGTAGAGCCTAAAAATTAAGTTGCGCCCTGAATATACTAATCAGTGATCAAGTTGTGCCTAAAGATCAGGTTGCGCCACTGATATGAAGCTCAGAGAACGGACTACGCCACTGATTAGGTTGCGCCTGATATCAGATTTTCCCCAGTCTAGTTGCGCCAAAACCTACGTGGCATCTGACACTTAATGGTCATCATTACCTGACAACACTGACGACGGACACAACAGTGAACGAGGAAAATCTCTTCGAATCCCGTAAATTGTGCTGCTCTAGGGAAGTTGGTGGACAGCTGTCCTGTACACTTCGTGAGTTACGCCTAGGCGCAATCTAAACAAAATCCTTAGTTGTGCCTGGGCGCAACTTGAATGACTTTTTCTCAGAAGCTGCCACGTGTGTAGGCACAGCCCAAATCAAGCACAGTTTGACTTATTGACTGAAGCTCACACAACCTGATAAAGTTGAGACAACTTACATTCTAAAGCAGGATGACGTGGCGCACATGTCACTGATCTCTCAAGACGTGTCTACTATCCTGTACACGACCATGCGCATCTCAATCATATGATGCCACGCGTCTAAATACAGTTAGTACACGATTGACAACTGAATGAAAGTTGGCGCAACAGGAGGTTAGCGCAACTCAATATGGCACAATCCAGCTCTGCGCACCATCAGAATAACTGCTAAAACAGTTGTTTCAAGAACTCTATAAATAGAGTTTTCGATCATTATCAGACATACACACAGAGAGATCAAGAACTCTTGTAAAATTGCTGCTGCGTTCTCTAGAGGCTACAGTCTTCAAGTTCACATAGTCCAAGGGATAAAGTGATCGTCTTCTGATCAGATTCCTAAAGTTGTACTTCCCTAGAATTCATTGTACTTTGTACTCTTTTACAAGTTTGGAATAAAACAAAATTTATTTTTGTAAACAAAATGGCGACTCTGCTGGGGACGACTTTCTCCTTCGACGAGAAAGTGATAACTCAATGTGACATTACGTCGATCGGCAAGACGCAGAAGACTCTGGTTGTTCAAGTCAACCAGACAGCCTACGAGAATATGATCAACACCAAGAGCAACAAGCGCATGATGGCTATCGCCAAGAACAAGATTGTGTGGACTCCTAAATCTCCTACAGTCGTTGTTGCCCAGGCGCAACTTGAGTGCTCAATGACCAAGGCGCAATCCACCTCAGTGGCTCCAGCACAGCCTGTTTCTGTTGCTAGGGCATAATCTGCTCACCCTGCTGCCCATGTGCAGTCTACTACTATCTTTGCTGCCAAGGTGTAGTCAGTTCAAGCTACTGTCGAGGCACAGTCTACCAATATTGCTGCCAAGGCGCCACCAGTAGTCCGTAGGACTATAGCACAACCCAAGCAATCGGCAACCCAGGCACAATCTGCCACTCTGGTATAACTCAAAGGAACTAGTCTTTTGGCTATTCCCTCTTCCAATTCTCAAGTTCTGAACTTGGAGAATTCATGTCCTAGTGCCAACACTAGACAGAACAAAGGGAAAAGTCCTTTAACATTTCTTCAATTGGCACAATCTATGCCTAAAATGGTCACACAACAGAACAAAGGGAAAAGCTTCTTAGCTAACCCTATTCAAAATAAAGTAAAGCACCCTTTGGTCTTTCCTCAAACTTCTCTGGTCTATGACTCAGAGAAAGACGTATCAGATTCTATTCCTGTAAATAAAGGTCCTCGGATCCCTGATACCGAAAAGAATACTGATCAGAGAGGTATCTTACCGACCCCTGTGGGGTCTGGTCAAGACCTTCCTACCTTGCAAATTTCAAGATCCAAGCAAGGAAAATTGAAGGTAGCACAAACAGAGACACTGGGAGCGGAATTTTCAGATTTACGCGCTTATCTCAATAGGCGTCAACCAATATCAACTTTGGCAAAACGCAAGAACCCTATGCCAAAGGCCAATCTGTACCAAAAATCAAAGTTTGAAAAGAAAGACCCATCTACCTATGCTAATGAATTGAGTACATCTTTTTACACTTAAGGAACTAAACATCTGAAGAATAGGAGACATGTTCCTAACATCATTAAAGAATATGTTCCTCCGACATGTTCCTAACATCATTAAAGAATATGTTCCTCCGACTTCTTCTCGTCCTGTGGTTGTAACTGATCTCCGGCAACGTCTTACACAAAGACGGGAGACTGCAGGAATATTTTCTTCACCTCCAAATTGCGCTTCAAATCGTCACTGCCTACATGAAGTTGTCATCAACTGTTGTTTCCAATCGGCTCGACGATCTATCTTCGATCGTCTGAACTATGCTTCAACTCCTGAACATATAATAGAAGACGAAGATGAGCTATTATATGCTTCTGTTAACATGACTTCTCAAGGTACTGGGGGTGGGAAACGTCCAAGACGTAATGCATCCCATAATCCTAGTCAGCAATACTTGTATCGGATCCATGCATCCAGTAAAGGTGTCTTTCAATACACTAGATCAAGAAATCGATATTTGAACCAAGGTGTCTTTAGTCAAAAAGATCTCCCTATCATCCATGTGGAAGAGAACTCTCTTTTGGAATTTGATACAGATAGTAAAAGTTCTGAACAAACTATCTCATCAACAGCTGTAAGAGAAGTGACGGCATATACCATTATGGAAGATCAAGATGCCTCTACATCAACCAGCCAAGAGCAACGAATTATTGTATTAGAAGACAAATTAAAAACCATGGCAGAAATGGTTGCAAGCATGCACACCATAATGGTGGTTCAACATGTAGTACCCCCGATTGTAAACCCTGTTACAAATCCTGAGCTTATAGCATCTTCTGTACCTGTTAGTCTGGGGGTACCAGCCCCTCAGGTTGCTTCTGTGCCAATTCAAGCTGATCCAAGTCAGTCTAGTGCTGGGGGTGGTAATTACCATGCTGTTCCTCCTCCTAACACTTTTAACCAGCCTACCAATTCCCAAACATCAGGGGATGTTAATGAAGCTGTAAAACTCTTACGCACTCAGTTTGAGGCCTTCAAGCAGAAGGATGGCCTACAAAGACTAGGCATAAAGCAACCATATCCTACAGAATGGAAGAAAGTTCCGTTTCCTCCTAAGTATAAGCTTTCAACCATTATGCTGTTTGATGGCAGCACTTCTCCAAGTCAGTACATCAATCATTTTGAGGTGATGACTGATCAATTACAGTCAAATGATGCTCTTCTTACCAGAGTATTCGTCGGTTGTTTAGCCGGTACAGTATATGACTGGTATCGTAGCCTGCCTGATGGCTGTATCACTTCTTTTACTGGTTTCAAACAAATGTTCTTGGAATGATTTTATGAGGGAGTCAATGACATGACGGTGTCTGCCCTCATTAAAATTAAGCAGAGGCACAATGAATCCACAGAGAGTTTCATTGAAAGATTCTGCCGAGAGGCACTCAAAATACTTTAGGTACTCCATCTGCTGTAATAATAGACACTTGCAAATCAAACTTGTTGCCTATTATCAGTATGTAGACGGGATCTACACAATTCCAGGATTGGCCTTCTTTTATTGTTAATACGAAGGTGACAGAAGTT
Organism: Iris pallida; assembly: GCA_029216955.1. NCBI lineage: Eukaryota > Viridiplantae > Streptophyta > Magnoliopsida > Asparagales > Iridaceae > Iris > Iris pallida. The sequence goes on from JANAVB010012000.1 coordinate 4,035,686, forward strand.
AGTGCCAAAATGTTCAAGCAGTTAGGAGTTCAGATGACTCATCCTAACCAAGATGAACATTCTACACCTGGGGGTAGTAATCGCCAGAATAACTACAAGAATAAAGAAGCATTGGCCATTAATCTCAAAGGCAAAGAGTCTTTGGCTGTCAATGTTACTCAGACGATATCCACGCCATCAGCACCACTGCAAAAGTCAACTCGTCCAAAGGAAGAGTATTCTTTCGATGAAGATGATACTTTAAGCATCTTCGATTGCTTGATCAAAAACAATAAGCTTCAGCTTCCAGAGACAAAGCGACCAGAAGAAGTTGGTAAAACTGATCACCCTAAATATTGTATTTATCACAGATTCATAGGGCATCCAACTAGAGTATGTTATGTGCTCAAGGGCAAAATCCAGGAGTTGGTCAACTCTGGAGTAATTACTCTACAGCAGGACGAGAAAACGGTGACTGCTAATATGGGTTCTCTCTAATTCGGTGATTTTCTACCACAACTCGTACAAGATGGTGCTGTCCCCATTCCAAGGACTACTCTAGAAATTGTGAATATCCCACCTCCTTAAAATGAAGGTCTTGTTCCGCTGTCAACTGACAGAGGAGAGATTATGTGGATTCATCCAGATCTGGTGGCAGAATTTGAAACGCCTTCCTCTTCTAAACAAAAGAAGCATTCCAAGTCTAAATCCAAGAACTGCAACATGGTATCATTTGAACCAATAACAGAAGAAGAAATTCTAATGGGCACTAGATCTGGGAAACCCTATCTTCGGGAGTATTCCAAAAATCAAGAGAACCATGCTCCATCCCCGGATGCTCTTCCTCTATCATTTTCTCCTGCTGAAGATACGCCATCTATATCCTTACCAATGGTTGAACCATCTCCTCCTAAACCAACATCAGCAGACAAGGAAAAACAACATATTCGCTTTGATAAAGCATTGAAGAAGTCATCATCTCTTGGACTTGAAAAGCCTTACAATTTTGACATATTGGCTCAATTGGCCAATACTCCAGCAAGATTGTCAATCTTTGAACTTTTACGTCTCTCAAAAGAAACTCGTGAGACATTAAGTGAAGCCTTGATACAGGCTGACGCTTGTTTGACTCTTCTCAAGAAGTCCGAAAAGGAGCCAGTCAGCTGTGTACATTGTCATAGTGTATTTGAATTAATGTCCAATATCACTTTTACACAAGATGACATGTTGTTAGAAGACAATCGTCATGATCATCCTCTCTATTTTACGGGGTATGTAGACACCATAAAAGTTGACCGCATTCTGATCGATCCCCGGTCTGCACTTAGCATCATGCCGAAGTCCTTACTGGATGCTTTGAAAATCCCAGTACACAATCTTTCTACAACTATCACTACCATCCTGGGATTCAATCAAGGAAGAAGTGAACCTTTGGGGAAAATACGCCTGAAACTTCAAATTGGCAATCTTCGTACAAAGGCAACTTTCTATGTTATCGACAATCATGGCTCATACAATGCTTTGTTGGGAAGGCCATTCCTCCATGAACACAATATTATACCCTCTACACTCCACCAATGTTTCAAATATGTGTATGGTAATGGAGAAGTCCAAAAAGAGGTTGCAGATCTGAATCCTTTCAAAGGAGTTGAAGCATACTGCAACGATTCTCGTATATACAAAGAGGAATTCATGAAGGTGGTACTAGCAATGGACACAGATGAAGAACAGAAGAGTATACCTAATGATACTCTGGTGATTCCGGTCAAAGGACGTACCTCCTGTCCTCAGTCTTCCAAACCTCTGACTATCTATCTTCCTTCTCATGAGAAGTAACCTAAAGGTGATAGTCAAGAACAAAGGGAGCTTACCTCTTCTGAGCCGCTTGTAATTGATCTTCGTCGCAAGAAGCTCCCTCCTTATTCTCGTTCTTCTTCTCCCCCTCTTATCATCAATCTGACTAAGCCTGCTAAGGCTAAAGTTCCTGTTGTAAATGATGGTGTAAAAATCAATAAAGCATCATTTTTGCAGTATACTGATGTTTTTTTACTATACTCAGTGTTATCTGGATATGCTAGATAGCTTTAAACCACTTACAATAGAAGTCGTATCATCTCGACGAAATGTAGTATCACTGGATTTAATACAAGAGTCGTACTTCTTAGTACCGTCTCGAAAGAAAGATAAAAAGCCTATATTCTTCAACAAAAGAGAAGAACCAAAAATCATGCTCTATAATGATAATAGAGATAATATAGGAAGACTACAATTACGATGCTATAGTCCACAATCCAAAGCCATCATCCGTAAAATGGGCTATGATTTCAGAACAGGTCTCAACAATGGTAAAGGAAGGCGAACCCCTCTTCGTATTGCTGTTCTAAAAGGAAAATCAGAACAATACCACAGTAAAACGAAACGAGGACTAGGTTATACGTCACCACTTCCAACTCCAGAACCTTCTGAATCTGATGAAGAAGAACGTTCAAACTCTTCTGATTCTATATCATGGGATTCTGATACCAGCATCGGTCATGTTCATAAGGTGATACTATCTTCTAACATGGTGTCTGTCGAATTCTCAAAAGATGACGAGAATGACATTGAAGAAGCTATTGAAGTGGACCCTTGGGCACAAAGGATGGACGATTAGTAGGAACTTTGTTTTGAACAACGAGAACCACCTACTGAGGATCAACTGGTCCAAATCGATATTGGAGAGAAAGGTGCATCACGACCAATCTTTATTAGCAAAAATTCCCAGAGGATGATAAACAAGAATTAATTTACCTTATTCGTGAATACATCGATGTCTTCGCCTGGAGTTACGAAGATATGCCAGGATTAGATCCTCAAATTGTAACTCACAAGCTTAACATTTTGCCGAATGCCAAGCCGGTCAAACAACAACAACGACGATTCAAGCCTGAAATGATGGATGCAATTGATGATGAAGTCAAAAAGCTTATAGCTTACAGTTTTATCAGAGAAGAACGACATCCTGACTGGGTGGCCAATGTCGTACCAGTCCTGAAGAAGACCGGAAAGGTTCGAGTTTGCATAGACTTTCAGAATCTCAATGATGCTTGCCCTAAAGAACAATTCCCTCTCCCAATTACTGATGTTATGATCGACAATACATGTGGATTCGAACGAATTTCTTTCATGGATGGGTTTTCTGGATATAATCAAATCCGGATGAATCTGAAGATGAGAAACATACTTCGTTTTGTACTCCTCGTGGAGTGTACTGTTATACGGTCATGCCGTTTGGTCTTAAGAACGCAGGTGCAACTTACCAACGGGCTGTGGGTACTATTTTTTTTGATTATCTGCGAAAGACTGTCGAATGCTATGTTGATGATATTGCTGTCAAGAGTCGTCTCAAAGAAGATTACATTCAAGATTTAAGAACTATCTTCAATCTAATACGCCAGCATCAACTCAAAATGAACCCTACAAAGTCTTTCTTGGGTGTCTCTAGTGGTAAGTTTCTCGGCTTCGTCATTACCTCTAAGGGTATACACGTTGATCCCGAGAAGATCAAAGCCATTCAAGAGATGCATCCTCCACGCAACCTAAAAGAGCTACGAGGATTCCAAGGTCCACTTACGTACATCAGGCGGTTCATTTCGAATTTATCTGGACGTTGTAGATCATTTACTCAATTAATGAAGAAATGTGTATCTTTCGTTTGGACGGAAGAATGTCAACGAGCATTTGATGACATAAAGCGGTATTTAATGAGTCCACCAGTTCTTGTACCACCGATCTCAGGAATACCCTTCTTAATGTATGTCCGGGCAATGGATCATTCATTGGGAGCTTTGCTGGCTCAAAAGAACAAGGAAGGTCATGAACAAGCCATCTACTATCTTAGCCGAATGATGATTGGAGCTGAACATCGTTATAGCCCAGTGGAGAAGGAATGTTTAGCCTTAATGTTTGCTGTTCAGAAGACAAGATATTACATCATAGGCCAAACTATTCACGTCATATCCCGGGTCAATCCTCTTCGAGTCTTAATGAAGAAACCAAGTACACTTAATTCTAGGCTTGCCACATGGACCATATTATTAGCACAATATGATATAGTTTATGTTCCTTAAAAGTCTGTGAAAGGCCAAGCACTTGCTGACTTTTTATCAGCTCATCCTGTTTCTGAAACATCTAAACTCTATGATGAGATTCCGGACGAAACTTTGGAATCAAATATGATCTCAGAAGAATTTCCTACTTGGAGATTATTCTTTGATGGAGCTTCTAGAATTGGACCTGGAGGTACTCTTGTTGCGAGAGTGGGAATTGTTCTCGTTTCACCCGAGGGATTAACTATTCAAAGGGCTTATTCTTTAGACGAAGCATTCTCTAACAATGTGGCAGAATACAATGCCTTGCTTATTGGACTCCAATTGGCTAAACAACTGGATATTGAGTATCTCGAAGTATATGGCGACTCTAAGCTGATTGTTAATCAGGTTAGAGGCATATATGAAGTCCGACATCAAGATTGGGTACCATACTATGAAGCAGCAACCAGGATAGCTTCTTCATTTAAGGGGTTCTTTATCGAACATGTACGTCTGGCATGCAATACAGAAGCTGATGCCTTAGCTAACCTAGCTGCAGTGTTGGCAGTTCCAGTCAAAAGGCAACAGATTGTTGTTATCTCTAATAGAGAACTATTCTGTGTTGAAAACAACCACAACCTTGAATTCAGCAACCTAACTGAAGTCAATGTCCTTAGCAAGGATTGGAGAGTACCTTTCATTGATTTTGCAGTGCATGACATTTTGCCAGAAGATTCTAAAGAAGCTACAAGTATCCGTCGTCGATCACTTCGATTCTATTATAATCATACTACTAAGACACTATATCGAAGAACTTTTGATGGATTACTCTTGAGGTGTCTCGCTGGTGATGAAGCAAAATAGATATTACGTGAGGCTCATGATGGTATTTGTAGAGAACATCAACCTGGTCCTAAACTACAGGATCATATCTGACGTATGGGCTACTACTGGCCCTCTATGGTATCAGATGCTATTGATTATGCAAGAAAATACCGTGTATGTCAAATTCATGCAGATTTTATTTACCAACCGTCGAAATTTATTCATCCAACTGCAGCCTCGTGGCCTTTTGAAGCTTGGGGCATGGATATAATTGGTCCCATCAATCCTCCTTCATCTAAAGGGCATCGGTTCATCTTAGCTATAACCGATTATTTTTCCAAGTGGGCCAAAGCTATACCTTTGGCGAAAGTAAAAACTAGTAGCGTTATCAATTTTATCAAACATCATGTGATATACAGATTTGGTGTCCCTCGTCGAATCATCTATGATAATGGGCCATAATTTATCAGCCAGAAGTTTAATAGGTTCTGTGATGACAACAGAATCAATAATGTTGCCTCTACAGCCTATAATCCTGCGGCTAACGGGTTGGCTGAAGCATTCAACAAGACCATTATCAAACTCCTTAAAAAGTTTGTCTCTATTAATAAACGTAATTGGAGTGATAAACTCGGAGAATGTCTATGGGCATATCGCACTACCGTCCATAACCCCACATGTTACACACCTTTTTCTCTGGTATATGGATGTAAAGCTGTGCTACCTTTAGAAATTCAAATTCCATCATTGATAATCGCCATTGCTAATGAGCTTACTACAGACAATAATGATCGTCTTTGGCTTCAGGAATTGGAGGTGCTCGACGAGAAAAGGTTATTAGCTCAACAGCATATCGAACTTATCAGGCCTAGATTTCAAAAGCTTTCAATCGCAAAGTCAGAGTGCGAACTTTTCAAGAAGGCTAGTTGGTTCTTACAGTCAGACGTCCTATGACTATGACACATATGAGCAAAGGCAAGTTCGAGACAAAATGGGAAGGACCGTATGTGGTAAATAAAGTCTTCTCCAATGGAGCCTATCAATTAACAGATATGGATGGCAGAGTTGCAATGATGCCCATCAATGACAAATTTCTAAAAAAATATTATGTATAAAGACAAAATGTACTTTATTTTCAGAGACATGATGTAAATGAAAGTTCCTTTTTTAAAGCAGAATGGAATTATATAATATTACGGACGGGGAGGAGGCTCTGATCTTTCATGATTAAATATAAAGTTTGCCAACCGTTCAAACATCTCATTGTCTGAACGTACCAGGAACTCACAAACAGCCATCCTCAATGCCTCTTCTTCGGCAGTTTTACCAAGCTCCACTAACTTGGAGATCAAATCCTGTCCTGGTGCAGGAGGAACAGTTGAGCCTTCGCCCCTTTCTTTTTGAAAAGGCACTGGAGGCTCAGCAAGGGAAGTCTTGGTTTCTTCTTCAGCCTTCGGAGCAATCAAATCTTTGGAAGACATTTTTTTCCCTGCACAGGAAGAAAAGAGATTGACAGTATTTACAAAAGTTTTGTTCTATTTATAGGGAGAACAACTAAGTAATCAGCCTTGAGAACTGATGCGACTTTTGGAAAGGGGCACAATTGTTCATTCATTTCTAATGGTTCATTCATAACCGACCCTTCATCTTCCCTTCTTCGAAATCGACGTGCTTGATTCATTCGCTTTCTTTTTCGAAAGTTTAAATGACCATTCATTCATTCAACATTTCTTCCTCGAAAATTGAAGTGAATGATCACCCATTCATTCATCATAGTGAGAGGTCATGTCTCTTACAAACTTGAATTCCAAATATTCATGCCAAAACAACTTGCCACATTCATAATCCTCTCTGGATTCTGTTATCTATGACATCATAGCAAAATCAAATTATAAAAAAAGGGAGAGAGAATAATGATACAATTATTTCTTTATTCCTTCTTTAAATGTATAGATACATCTTGATGAAAATCTATTACATCTTGGATTTTCATTCTAATGAAGGTCTATTACATTTTTGGATCTTCCCATCGATAATGAAGGTCTATTACATCTTTGGATCTTCTTATTTATTGGTGGCAATTCCTTGTCGTCTCGACCTGAAGCAACGAGCCAGACAATGGAATTAAATCTGGTATTCTCTCTTAGAAAGACGAGAGGAGAACCCCAGAGTACAGCAGCCCAAAGATGAGCTGCTGTCGATACAACTGGTGGAGAGAAGACAGCACGCCAGGGGAACTAGGAACGATATTACCCTTGTGATACAATTCCTAGTTCTGCGTCTTTACCATCCAACTCTCATGTGTATAGGCTCTTCCTACCATCTGAGGAAGACCCTTCTTAACATGAAGAGTCCTGAGCTGTCTGATTTGAGTGTCAGAACCACATGAGCTGTCTGATGTGAGTGTCAAAAGAATGCTCTCTACAACATCCAAATCACCAATGCCAGTTCTGAAGAAGCTCGCTAACCAAGTCTCTACAAATATCAGTAAAACAGGAGAAGTTAACAGAATCTATCAGTAATATGCGCCTACAAACAGACGCACATCAGCATTGCGCCTACAAACAGGCGCACATCAATATTGTGCCTACGAACATGCGCACATCAGCATTGTGCTTACAAACAGGCGCATATCAGCACTAAGCACTGATCAAACAAGTGTATGTCAGCAATACGTGCCTCTGATCAGAGCTAAATACTGGACCACAGTGTGCGCATATTCTCAGAAATAGTTAGCACATATCAACAGTGTCTACACCATGCAGATCGATATTTGTCTCCAAAAGTGGTACGAAAGAAGAATATTCATACCATTGATTCTTCGTCGAGACTTACCAATTTTTGAAGACACAGCATGCAGGCAAATAACATCAGGATGAAGTGGCACAAGTGAAACCTTATGGGAAGACATTTGTTTTGAGAGAGTATGAATAATTCTTTCATTTCTGGATATCCTTTTTAAAAAGGAGCTGGGTGCATCGTTCTAGGATCCTATTTTGGGAAAGAACTAAAAAAGGGGCATCTAAAACCATGTAACGACTGCCATGTGTTCTTCAGAAGAAAAAGTAAAACGAAAAATTAGCTAAAAGAATATGTCTATGAGCACCATTCGAAATCACAGCCACACAAAATCAAAAATTTTAGGTTTCATTGCATAAAGACGGGTGGACCCCTACAGTCAAGGACATAAAAATAAAAAGTTGTTCTGCCTAGAACATTATTTCTTGTCCTTGCCTTCATCAGTCTGACGAAGGGCAACGTCTAATTCTTGCATGGTGCGGATCCCCGAGCGACGCATCAGGTTAAGAAATCCCTCCGAATTGTCGTGCTCCTCAGAAGATGATCCGCCACTCGAGCGATTGAAGACTGACGGGGTTAAACCGAAACAGTTCAAAAAGTTTACTGCCCTCAAAGCTGGGTCAGCCTCCAACAAAAAAGTTATAGGTGCAACATCATGTCCCGCTTCAGGAGATTTGATTGTGGTGTCAGCATTGGTCTCCATCTCTTTCTTCTTGGGGGCCATTGAAGAATAGAAGTAAAGAACAAAGTACGAAGATCAACTACTACATATATATCAACAAATTGACTCTTCATATTCCTTATAGGGAACTGAAAATAATCAATGAAACTCCAGAAGACGAAGTGAGGATTGAGTATTTTCGAGAAAGGTATTTAATCGTAATGACCGAGTGTTGTCCGGCACAACTTGACTTAGTTAAAAAATTTCTAAATTCAAAGTATTCCAAAACTTTGTAAATGTTTTTAAGTTTTGAAAACTTTAAAGGGGGTCATGTAGAGCCTAAAAATCAAGTTGCACCATGAATATACTAATAAGTGATCAAGTTGCGCCCCAAAGATCAGGTTGCGCCACTGATATGAAGCTCAGAGAACGGACTGCGCCACTAATCAGGTTGCGCCTGATATCAGACTGCGCCCAGTCTAGTTGTGCCAAAACCTACGTGGCATCTGACACTTAATGGTCATTATTACCTGACAATACTGACGACTGACACAACAGTAAACGAGGAAAATCTCTTCGAATCCCGTAAATTGTGCCGCTCAAGGGAAGTTGGTGGACAACTATCCTGTACACTTCATGAGTTGCGCCTATACGCAATCTAATAAAATTTCTTAGTTGCGCCTGGGCGCAACCTGAATGACTTTTGCTTAGAAGCTGCCACGTGTGTAGGCACAGCCCAAATCAAGCGCAGTTTGACTTGTTGACTGAAGCTCGCGCAACCTGATAAAGTTGAGACAACTTACATTCCAAAGCAGGATGATGTGACGCACATGCCACTAATCTCTCAAGACGTGTCTACTATCCTGTACACGACCATGCGCATCTCAATCATATGATGCCACACGTCTAAATACAGTTAGTACACGATTAACAACTGAATGGAAGTTGGCATAACAGGAGGTTAGTGCAACTCAATGTGGTGTAATCCAGCTCCGCGCACCATCAGAATAACTGCTAAAACAGTTATTTCAAGAACTCTATAAATAGAGTTTCTAATCATTATCAGACATACACACAGAGAGATCAAGAACTCTTGCAAAATTGCTGCTGCGTTCTCTAGAGGCTACAGTCTTCAAGTTTACGTAGTCCAAGGGACAAAGTGATCGTCTTCTGATCAGGTTCCTAAAGTTGTACTTCTCCAGAATTTATTGTACTTTGTACTCTTTTACAAGTTTGGAATAAAACAAATTTTGTTTTTTTGCAAACAAAGGGTTACAATCCCAGTCCTTGTTTGGTTTACGGGTTGTAACTTGGTCATCTGAATAGTCCCATGGTTATCTTATCGTATATCATCATGATTTTCCATATTTCTAGTCCTTTATTATATAATTATGTTCTTGTGCTAATTGCTGATTTTAGTTCTTAAGTGAAGCCTCCTTTGTGGCACTTGCTCTTTCTGGGATCTGACCCAGCTGGTTTTGCGTGGCCAGATACCGGAGCGGCTCCAGAGGATCTTCCTACCTTCCAGCTAGATGGTGACCACCAGGCGTAACCCTGGCAACGAATGGGTTTTATTTTTGCTCTCCCACTCTAATGTAAAAATAATCTTTTGAGACGTTTAGCCGACGAGCACGTATTAGCTCGATTGTACTTTACTTACTGTCTGCCTACGGGCTGTAGCATGATTAACGAATCCTAGGGTTGATCATGTATAACTAAAACTCTTGCTAGTCTTCACATTTTGTTTGACTTGTTTCATGATCATCCAAATATGTAATGTATGGGACGCCCTACTATTGTATATTTGGTGCTCTGACATCTTATAATTGCTATTACTTGTTTGAGATTGAGACAATAGGCTTGTTCATGACCATAAGCGACTGATGGCTTGTAGTTAAACCCTCATGTATCTAGACAGCTGTGACCGTATAGCGAGGTGGTTTGCACTTCAATATACGTAGCTGGCTGTGTCCGCCCCTGCTCTCTAGTATTCTGGTTCTGGGGCATGACACGGTTTAAGTGGTAGCCCATACAGGTCTTGTAAATCAAGATATGTGAGGGTTTACCGAATAGATGTCTCAATCAACACTCGTCCTTGATCTCTACACGTACCCTCTAAATTCCTGAAATCTTGACCTGATCACATGCTTGTATCTTTGATCTATCCTGGTCCTTCCTTATTGTTCCCTGTGTCATCTTATTCAACGGCATTGCTCCTAGTCCTGCCAATCAGCCGAAAGGAGCTCAGCGAGTACCCCCGCAATAGGAGGATCAAGCTCAGTACTCAGGAGCAGCTTCCCGAGTCATGCTTCTCGGAGGTCCAGAACCCCCAGTGCAGCCAGCCCAGCCTACAAGGCAGGATGATGAAGTCTTGGTTGGACTCATCAGGGAGTTGCTTGCATCACAGGTGTAACACCCCAGTCCCATAATACATAGGACCAAGAACGTGAACATGCCAACTGCATATATATGAAGAATACTCCAATATATAGAATCCTCATATATGTACATAAGCTGTAAATAAAATAATCACAGGCCAGAGTAACATAATCTAATCTCATCACAGCTCAACACAGAAGAATATAGAGTCCAAATAATAAATAAGAGTATCAAAAGATAGCCGGGTGAACATGCTCACTCCAAACAGCTATGAAAAATAGTCTCACAAGATCGGAGTCCAACCTCCGCAAAAATAGAAAGAAAAGAGATATAAAAATGATGTCCACTAATGTCTCAAATAAGAATAGACTAGAAATCAGTAGGAACTGACTCGGTATCAATATAAGCTGGATCCAGAGCTGCTCCGTACTCCTGCAGAAAGTCGTCTAATCCTAGAGAGATAACCAGGTCCTCAGAGGGACGTAATAAGATACAAGAAAACACCATGCCATAATAACTGTGATATATAATATAAAGAAAGAAATATGTATGCAATCAGGTGCCTAACTAGTCTACAATGATAATGCAATAAGAACAAACCATGGACGCATAGACAGGATCAGGAATATCAGGAATTAGGACCGTATCTCCCACTGGAGATAACCGGCAAATCAGGACCGTACCTCCAACTGAAGATAACCAACTATCAGGACCGTACCTCCCATTAGAGATAACCGACAATCAGGACAGTGCATATATGACCCATACGTTAAGGAACTGTTCTTTCCACCCAATGCCTATTAGGGTCACATCCATGACTCATGAACCTCTAGTAACCGCCAAGTCTTTTAGCATGTAATTCTATTGGCAGTTACTCCTATCCGTCGCACGCTCCATACGTATCGGTGGCCAGTCGACTACGCGGATACGTGTCCTACATGTGACTCACATAACATGGTAAAGCAAGTGTCAAGGCCGTATGAGATATACCAATACCTCAACATCAATGGGTGGTCACTAGACTAAGTCAATGCAAGAGAAGTAAATAAAGCGAGAAAAACGACCGATAGAGTCGCTTGCAACCAAGTATGACTTGGACGCACAGTTTTATATTATTAACAAATAATAAATGCTGAAAATAACAACTAAAAATAAGAATATAGTAATCACAGAGTAAAATGGCAAGGTATCTTGCCTGATGGTGCAAAGTGGCAAGTCCCGGAAATCACAGTGTCAGCCAAGAAACGTCACAATCTCCAAACAACTTCGGACGCTGAAACAAACATCAAAAACATACTCGGTGTAAAAGATATACCTAGGAAATGCCTATCCAAAATTCTAATTCTGGAACAGGGGCAAAATCGTAGTTTCGGGTCAAAACGATGTCCGCTGTTGGACCCGTTTTGTACCGCAATGCGTGCCAAAGTCTATGGTCTCTAAAGTCGTCAAACTATGTGCCTACGGATTCAATTTGAGGAGAGGAACTCAACGGTATGTCCAGTTTTGGATTCTGATGAGCCGTGTACAAAATTACCCGTTTGAGTGGGTCGCGGGCCCGCCAAAAAGGGGTTCCGATTCGACCTTCTCAGAATCGAACCAAACATGGCATACAGGACCAGAATTTTGATTCGGACCTGTTGGCACAAGTTTCCTTTTGAATTGACGACTATACACGAAGTTAGGGCGAAGTTTGTAAATTGGCGATACGGGGGTATCTCGACGGATACGGACTGATTTCGTCGCGCATACACGACGAAACTGAGTTCCGTCAGTTCCCACACGTCGGCAACGTCCATACACGCCTTTTGATTTATATAGAGCGCGACCATGTCACCCGGTTTGTCGGGGCGTACGCCATATCGGACAAAATTATAAATTTTTAGTGTCTTTAAAACAGTTTTTTCTCTCAAATTCATCGATCCGTAACTTCCTGTATATTACATAAAAATTGAATCTAACAGATGGGTTTCCATCTCATATAGGTTAACTAGGACTGTCTAAATTGTTTCTTACAACTTCTTAATATCTGGGCTGAAATCGCCCTTCCAAAGTCAGGGGTTGGGGTGTTTTCTTGGGTTTTTTTTCGAGGATTTTTCCTCTACTTTCCCGAAACTTTTATGGGACTTCCTGTGCATTAGAAATTTTTTTAATTGCTAAGGTTTAGAGATGGGTATGTTGTCTACGCACAGAAGTCGATAGATCGACTTTTCGTCGAACACAAGCAAAGATATGGGTTTCGAAAGTTGGGTACCTGGTTCTTCGTAAAACAGGGTATTCTCTGTTTCACGATCGGCCGCGGGCGGTTGTCCGGCGATCTGGTCGTCGACGACGGCGAGCAGGTATCACGACCCGCACCCTAGAGTAAGGGCACGAGACGTGGGTACGTCCAGCCTACGCCGTAGTGTCGACGGTAAAACGCTGTCCTAGGTCACAACATCTAATCAATTTAAAGCTTAAACAGTTTATACTCCCCGAATGAGGGTGTCATAGCAGAAAGTAACTCAATCACAACTAAGGCAGATAAAAAGATAGCAGATAGATAGATAAGAGAAACTGCAAAAATGGAAGGAACATCCCAAGTACATCAGAAAGTCTAAGTATCTAAGATAATACAAATCCCAGATCCCAAGTATCAATAAGTACAATCATCCATGAAATACTGAAATGAAAGCATCCTAGTCTAAGGGTGTGTCATCCACAGCTAGTGGGACCTGCTGCTGGTCCAGGTCCAAGCACTCATCTAAAGTAGCACCGTAATAGGTAGGGCAGCCAGCCTCGTCCTCATCCTCTGTAATATTTCAACAGGTCCAGTCAGGACGGAGCGAGTACCAAACATCTCAACAAGTCATAGCAGAAAAGGAAATATAATCATGCTAGAGAATAAAATACAGGAAACTGAAGAATAGCATAATGTAAGAGAGAAAAAGAGACTGTAAGTAAATATCTATGATATATGTAAAGAGAGACAATACTAGTGATTCAGAGTACTGCATAAACATGTGAATGGCTAAGGACTGATTCATGATTATACTACAGAGAATTGATTCATGATTACCCTACTTGGATTTATTCACATGTTCATTGATACTCCTCCATCCCCAATAAATACACAAGGATCCATTCAAATTACGTTATGATTCATGATTATACTACGTTGCCCAAAAAGGGTGATTTATGAATTGATTTGTGAAGGCTCGGTGATCATGAGGGTACATGAGTCACTAGCTGATTCCCGAAGATTCATGATAATAGAAGCATGAGATACGTGATGTAAGTGAAACACACATGAGACAAAAGTATCTGATGCTCCCGAGAAGGATAACATCTCATGAAGGAATCCATATAGTACCAATCCATGTTCCAACGTGTCATCATCAAGTAAGATAGTCTAAAGCAGGAAATATAATCCTAAACATGCTATAAAATGATCAGAGAATGTACTCGCCTGGTATCTGAGTGTCCAACTGAAAAGTACTGTCCGAGGAGTGGTGTCTGGCTCCTATTAGAACAGTACAAGTCACTATGAGTCTAAAATGATAAAATAAAGTTCTACCATGCATTCTACATGAATCTAGGTCAAACTAGGCCAAAATCAACTCTTGGTCAACTCTGGTCAACCCTATAAGTCAAACTAGGTCAACTATGGTCAAACTAGGTCAAACAAGTCTACACTAGGTCAAACTAGTCTAGCAAGTCTATTCTAGGTCTAGTAGAGCTATACAAGCCCAATCTACGCCTGTTAGTCAAACTGACTCCCACATGCCATAGGCTATTCTATCTAGGCCAAACCAAACACATACACCATGCCAATTCCATCTCTAAGCAATATACTATTGATATGTATGTTGTAATCTAGCTATAACCCACATATATATATGTGATACATATATATAGTGCACACACACAAGCCACAAATACTTGAGACATCTATACTACATAACCTATAACCCATTGCAAAAATAGTTATATTAGAAACCTACATGATACACCAAACTATATAATATCATATATCACATATCACATCATATATATATATATATACACTACATTAAGTATATATACATTACATTATATGTATATACAATAGGATTCAAAGAGAGGGGGAAACTCAAGTGTCCATATGTATGTGTGTGTGTTTGTGGTGTCTACAAGTGTGTGTGGATGTGTGCATGAGGGTTTGTGTGTGCAACTTGTGTGTGTGAGTTAGTGTTAAGAGAGGCATGAGTGTTGTGTGTTAGACATAAGCATATGAGTGTGTAAATTAGTGAGGAAAACAGTGAACAAAAGCTAAACAGTGAGTAGGACAGTGAGGTACTTGTGTTCCCAGTTACATGTGTGTGTGGGTGACTTGTGTGGGTGTGTGTCAGTAGAGTGAGGCAAAACAATGAGTAAAAGTGAAGAAACTGATATCTCAGATTTTTAGTCCTCACTAAACCCTAAACCAGTCATCCCCATTCAATACACAAATCAGAATTTATATACCACAGCAGTCCCTAATCTCAGGTCATGACAAACTCAGGTTGGACATTAAACTGAACAGCCCATGCCACACAATATATCACTTTAAACCACTAAACAGTCCCAAACTATTCAATCTCCAATTTCGAACCCAAACTTCCACCAATTCCAACCAAAATCGACATAGCATTAGATGACATGTAGGTGAACAAGTTAGAAGCTTAACAACATGCAATTATCAGTATTTAATGGGTCAAAAATTGATGACAAACTCATATTTAAAATCTGGAAGAAAACATGAAACTTGGTATTACACAGTTTTTAGGAAAAATAGGAATTTAGTTTTAAACATCAAATCTAATCTAAAATACCCAAATCAAGGTTGGTAACATATAAACACAATGCACACGTGTCACACAAGTGATTTGTGTCCACAAAAGTGGACATAAACATGTCCATTAGAATAAAACACGAAATCAGTGTACACTGACACAGAGACTGTGACAGTCTCGTGCGGGGGTGCACGCGTGTCGTGCACCCGACACAGAGCACTTCGTGTCTCGTGCTCGTGTTCCCACCTAGTCTAGGTCTAGGTGCTCATGACTAAGTGTCTGCATCGTGTCCTCGCGTGTCGTGTCCTAAGTACTAGAGCCGTATCAGTGGCTAGCTGCACACTGTGCGCAGAACAGTGCATCCCCATACGTGGCCGATTTCTCCCCAACCCAACCATACAATCACGTGAAACTTGGGGAGCGTGATGACAGAAGGTGCCCCAAGCTCCCCATGAAGTTTCGTGTCAGGGCATGCCGTATCGTGTCCTGTAGGGACCCCGATAGGCAGGGGATCCGCCAGGCCGCACGCGAGCGTGCCAAATCCGTATGCACGCGTGTCCAAACGACACGACACGTGCACGAATCAATCCCAGTGCACAAGAAATGGATAAACGACACCAAAACACAAATTTCCATTAAAAATAATTCAAAAATAACACAAAAAGTTCTACTGTAGCATTTCCACAAACACGTTACAGTGCACTGATACGTGTCCTGTTTGGACACGAAAGGACACAAAAACTTAGGGTTTCCTATTCCTACTGTTAGGTTAGGTCTAGGGCTCCCTAATGATGCAAAAATCTCAGGATTCTATGGTGAAAATAGGAAGTTACCTCAATGTATCAAAATCCTCAAAAAGCTCTAATGAGTGATGTTCTTCTTGATGGTGAAACTCCTCCAAAGCTCTCCAAATATGAGAATATTAATTACCAACAGAAAGTAGGTAGAATTTAGAACCCAATGCAATTTGTTTGGATTAAAAAGGAGATAAAATGGATTTACTAGGATTTATGGAAGGTGGAGAAATACCTCTTCTAAAACTTGGCAAGAAAATCTAAGGAAGGCTAGCCCTAACTTTGGGAGGCATTAAATAGGATGGAAAAGGTCAATAGTGGCTACCATGGGCTGATTAGGATTAGGGTTGGTTCATGGTGTGGGCCTATGGGCTATTAAACCTAAGTCATTAGTCATGACTTATGAAGTCATAAGCCATATTAGTCAAATCAACTCCAAATCTCTCCAAACAAGTTCCAATGACTTAACCCTCACTAAAATAGGTCAAAACAAGTTTACTTAACCTAACCAAGTGGTCTTAACCTAGGTTAGTCACTAGGTTAGTCTTCTAGTCAACACTAGTCAAAGTCAACTATAGGGTCAAAATCAATTCTACTAAAAATCACCAAAAATCACTAAAAATCATATTAATTATAATAAATACAAATAATAAATAATAATTCCAAATAATTCACAAAATTTCAAAAATGACCAAAATACCCCTAAGCTAGAAAAGTGGTAGTGATAAATCTACCCTCCTTAAAATAATTTCGTCCTCGAAATTAAAGGCAAAACTAAACTGCTGAGAAGGATAGAAAAGTATACCTCAAGGTCCAAAAAGATAGGGGTACCGCTCGCGCATCTCATTCTCCCACTCCCAGGTCGACTCTCCTGGAGAATGATGCCTCCATGCGACGCGTACCAAAGGTATCACCTGGTTCCTCAGAACCTTCTTCCGTCGATCCAGAATCTCCACTGGCTGCTCTAGATAGCTGAGAGAAGGTCCAACCTCAATCTCTGAATGATTGAGCACATGGCTAGGGTCAGCCATGTACCGTCTCAATAGTGATACATAGAATACGTTATGGACCCCCACAAGTGCAGGCGGCAAGTCTAGCCTGTATGACACGTCACCGACTCTCCCGCTGATAACGAAAGGGCCGATGAAGCACATGCTAAGCTTCCCGCCTCCACCAAAATGTATCGTACCACGAGTCGGAGATATCCTCAAGAAAACCTGGTCTCCGACCTAATCACAAGCAAGGTCTCAATTAATTATAATAAACAAACATGAATATTAAAACACAACAATCAAACCTAAACTAATCCGACTCTAATCTATACCTCAAACTCCAAGGGCCTCCGGTGGCTATCGGCCCAGTGCCGATGTCTGTCCTGCGCCACGCGAAGTCTGTCCCTGATGAGCTTTACCTTCTCGGCTACATCAATAACCATCTCTGGCCCCAGTAAAGCTCGCTCACCAACATCATCCTAAGATAAGGATGTACGGCACCTACGCCCGTACAGAGCCTCGAAAGGTGACATCTCAATGCTGGCCTGGAAACTGTTATTGTAAGCAAACTCTACCAAATGAAGATAATCCTCCCAGGAGCCTCCAAAGTCCAAGACGCACGTCCGCAGCATAACCTCAAGAGTCTGAATAGTCCTCTCCGAATGTCCGTCCGTCTGGGGGTGGTATGCGGTACTAAACTTGAGCTGGGTGCCCAAGCTAGTCTGCAGACTCCTCCAAAAATGGGAAGTGAAGCGACTATCCCGATCTGAGATAATGCTGATCGAAACTCCGTGAATCCTGACTATCTGCCGCATATACATCTCCGCAAGCCTCTCTGTAGACGTACCCACCTTGAATGGCAAGAAGTGGGCCGATTTGGTCAACCTGTCAACGATGACCCAAATCGTATCTTTTCTTCCTGGTGTACGCGGCAATCCTGATACGAAGTCCATAGTGATATGCTCCCATTTCCACTCGGGAATGGGTAGCGGCTGCAATAATCCACCGGGCCTCTGCCTCTCCGCCTTGACCTGCTGACAGATCAAGCACCTAGCTACGAAGCGAGCCACCTCCCGCTTTATTTTGGACCACCAAACATGCTCCTTCAGATCTCGGTACATCTTATTGGCACCTGGATGTATGGAGTACTGAGATCTGTGGGCCTCCTGTATAACCTGCTCCCTGAGCTCTCCGCTGGACACACATAATCTGGAACCGTGCCTCAAGACACCATCATCTGTAAGAAAAAACTCGCCCTCCAGCAATCCTGTTCGAACCTGCTCTTGGAGACACCAGAGCAACGTCCTCGAACTGTGTCGACTTGATCCTCTCCACCAAGTCCGACTGAATCTGCATCCCTCATAACTGCATCTGTACCCCGGGCACGATCACCTCAATCCCAAGGCTCTCCAAGTCTGCAAGCAAATGCCGATCCTTGGTCAAACACATGGCTGTCGGATACCTACTCAAGGCATCGACAACCACGTTGGCCTTCCCTGGGTGGTACTGAAGTAGGATATCAAAGTCCTTCATCAACTCTAGCCATCTGCGCTGCCTCATGTTCAACTCCTTCTGAGTAAACACATACTTTAAGCTCTTGTGATCTGTGAAGATCTTCACCCTCTCCCCATACAGATAATGCTTCTACAACTTCAAAGCAAAAATCACCGCCGCCAGCTCCAGGTCGTGGGTAGGGTAGTTCTTCTCATAGGGACGTAATTGCCTGGAATCATAGGTAATCACCTTCCCATGCTGCTGCAAGACGTAACCCAACCCCTTCCCTGAAGCATCACTATAAATAGTGAAACCACCTGATCCTGAAGGCAATGTCAGAATCGGAGCTGTCGTAAGCCGCTTCTTCAACTCATCAAAAGCTGCCTGACACTCCTCTTACCAAACATACTCAATATCCTTCCGGGTCAACTGTGTCAACGGCTCTACAACCCGGGAGAAATCCTGCACAAATCTTCGATAATATCCTGCCAGCCCCAGGAAACTCCTGATCTCTGCAACTGAAGTCGGTGCTGCCCATGCCTCGACTGCTACAATCTTCTTGGGGTCAACTAAGATACCATCTCCAGTCACAATGTGCCCCAAGAAGTCCATCCGGTCCAAGAAAAACTCATACTTGGAGAGTTTTCCATAAAGCTGCTCCCTCCTGAGAATCTCCAGCACTATCTGCAGATGTTCCTCGTACTCCTCCTCAGTCTTGGAATATATCAAGATGTCGTCAATGAACACCACCACAAACTGATCCAGATACTGGTGGAACACCTTGTTCATAAGGTTCATAAACACTGCTGGTGCATTGGTTAGCCCAAACGGCATAACCAAAAACTCAAACTGCCCGTACCGCATCCTGAAAGCGGTCTTGGGAATATCATCCCCCTTCACCTTCACCTGGTGATATCCTGACCTCAGATCAATCTTGGAAAATACCCGAGCTCCGCTCAACTGGTCAAAAAGATCGTCGATCCGCGGCAGTGGGTATTTGTTCTTGATCGTGAGGTTGTTGAGTGCCCTATAGTCAATACACATCCTTACTGACCCATCCTTCTTCGGCACAAACAACACTGGTGCACCCTATGGCGACGAACTCAAGCGGATGAAGCCCTTGTCCTGCAGCTCATCCACTTGCTTCTTCAGCTCCACCAGCTCGCTGTTGTTCACCCGATAGACATGCTGAGAGATGGGTTCCGCTCCTGGAACCAAGTCTATCGAGAACTCTATGTCTCTGTCTGGTGGCAATCCTGGCAACTCCTCCGAGAAAACATCCACATACTCTGCTATCAAGGGGTGTGGAATCGCCTGCTCCTCGACCGAGACCCCGCAGAAAACTCCGCTGCTCTGCTCCGCCTGACGTCTGAAGTACTCGAACTCTGGCTCCCCCGACGCTCTAAAAAGAACTCTACCCCCTCTGCAATCAATGCTGGCATTGTGCCTGCTCAACTAATCCACGTCGAGTATGATATCGTAGTTCGACAATGGCATCACGAGCAGGCTCACCTCCAACTCACGACCTCCCAAAACAACACTCTGACCCTTACAAATATCACGTACGAGGATAATGCGACCCGCGGTCGTGATCTTGTGAGTCCTAGGCAATGACTCAGCTATGATACCGTGTCTAATCGTAAAAGATACAGATATGAAACTATGCGAAGCACCGAAATCGAATAATGCAAAAGCTGGACTGGAGTCAAGAAGGACCGAACCTGCGATCAGCTCTCCTATCACCACTGCATCCTCAGCTGCCATGGCGAAAGCTCGCCCCTGCTGTTCTCCCATGGCCTGATGTTGGTGCTGCACGAACCGTTGCTGCTGAGTCGGCAACGGTCCCTTTTGCGGTCCCCCTGGAGCCTTGGCTTCTGCTCCTGCTCCTTCTCGTCCTGAGAACATAGGGCACTCCCTCAGCTGATGGTCTGCTGCCCCACAGAGTAGGCACCTGCCTAGCCTCTTCTGGCACTCGTTCCACCCGTGCCCTGGCTTCTTGCAATAAGCACAGGGGGTGGCCTGCTGCCTCGGTGCCTGCTGCTGCACCCTCTGCTGCTGATGCTGTACTGGCTGATGCCTCGGCTGCTGAAACTGCTGTGGCTGGAACCTCTGCTGCTGGTGCTGCTGCTGCTGGAAGTGCGGCCTCTTGGCCGGTCCTCCACTACTGCTGCCTCCCTGGGAGTTTTGTCCCCTCTTGAGCCTAAGCTCAAGATCATCCTCTGTAGCTAGTGCGTCCACCGGGATCTCCTCAAATGTAGCACTGCCTGCGTTCTTGGTGTAGGACTTGACCTCCTTTACCAAGCCCTTCCGGAACCTCCGGGCCTTCATCGTCTCCGACAGGTCCTCCATAAATTTGCTCAGGCCGCAGAACTCTCCTACGTACTCCTCCACGGACTGGCTCCCCTGGACTAGGGCCTCGAACTGGGTCTCGAGGGCTCCCAGTGCTGCGTCTGGAAAGAACTTCTCCTTGAACAGCTTCTTGAATGCTGCCCAAGTCTGTCCTGCTGTGCCGACCCTCGGGTCGGTCTGGTACCAGGTACGGGCCAGATCCTGCATCATGCTGGCCGCTGCCTCTATCTGGAGCCTCGTTAGAATCTCTGCCAGCCTGAAGATCTCCTCCATATGCTCGATCCACTCATCGGCATACAGGATCCTCTCTGTCCCTCGGAAGTCTCTAGGGTGTATCTTCTGGAAGTCCTGGATGCCCTTCTCCCGTAGCTGGTGCGGCTGCTGGACTGCTGCTAGCTGAGCCATGACTCTCTTTACTGCCGTCACTGCCATCTCAATGCCTCTGCTGAGCTCTGCCGTGTGCCTCTGCTGCTGGGTCTGCTGACCCTCCATGTACTGCCGAAAGAAGGCTAGTAGCTGCACTGCATCCACTGTCCCTGGAGGTGGCTGCTGGTAATGATCCTCTGGAAGAACTGGGTCCTGCCTCCATGCCGATGGAAGCATACCCCCTGCTGCTGCTTCCGGGGTCTCAATACGAGCAGAGGTGGCAGGAGCTGCAGTCCCCTGGCCCTGCTGTACTGGCTGGGAGGTAGCAGTCCCCTCCATAGCATCCTCATGAGTAGTACGCTGCGAATGAGTCTCTACCATCCTGAAGATAGACAAACAAGAGTATCAATTTCTGAGAAAGAAGCGATATAACAAAGGCGGACAATTTAAAATTCAAAAGGATCAGCTGAAAATAAGGATTTAGATGGCAAAAAAGAAATTTCCTAATGTGATCGAGTACCTTCAAAATTTTTCTAATTCTACCGCAGGCTGCAGTGATATTCTAGTTTGAACACCACTACACTTCTAATCTAGACCTGCATGGGCCACCACTAAAAAAGTGTCACGACCCGCACCCTAGAGTAAGGACACGAGACGTGGGTACGTCCAGCCTACGTCGTAGTGTCGGCGGTAGAACGCTGTCCTAGTCACAACATCTAATCAATATAAAGCTTAAATAGTTTATACTCCCCGAATATGGGTGTCATAGCAGAAAGTAACTCAATCACAACTAAGACAGATGAAAAGATAGCAGATAGATAGATAAGAGAAACTGCAGAAATGGAAGGAACATCCCAAGTATATCAGAAAGTCTAAGTGTCTAAGATAATACAAATCCCAGATCCCAAGTATCAATAAGTACAATCATCCATGAAATACTGAAATGAAAGCATCCTAGTCTAAGGGTGTGTCATCCACAGCTAGTGGGACCTGCTGCTGGTCCAGGTCCAAGCACTCATCTAAAGTAGCACCGTAATAGGTAGGGCAGCCAGCCTCGTCCTCATCCTCTGTAATATTTCAACAGGTCCAGTCAGGACGGAGCGAGTACCAAACATCTCAACAAGTCATAGCAGAAAAGGAAATATAATCATGCTAGAGAATAAAATACAGGAAACTAAAGAATAGCATAATGTAAGAGAGAGAGAGACTGTAAGTAAATATCTATGATATATGTAAAGAGAGACAGTGCTAGTGATTCAGAGTACTGCATAAACATGTGAATGGCTAAGGACTGATTCATGATTACACTACAGAGAATTGATTCATGATTACACTACTTGGATTTATTCACATGTTCATTGATACTCCTTCATCCCCAATAAATACACAAGGATCCATTCAAGTTACGTTAAGATTCATGATTATACTACGTTGCCCAAAAAGGGTAATTCATGAATTGATTCGTGAAGGCTCGGTGCTCATGAGGGTACATGAGTCACTAGCTGATTCCCGAAGATTCATGATAATAGAAGCATGAGATACGGGATGTAAGTGAAACACACATGAGACAAAAGTATCTGATGCTCCCGAGAAGGATAACATCTCATGAAGGGATCCATATAGTACCAATCCGTGTTCCAACGTGTCATCATCAAGTAAGATAGTCTAAAGCAGGAAATATAATCCTAAACATGGTATGAAATGATCAGAGAATGTACTCGCCTGGTATCTGAGTGTCCAACTGAAAAGTACTGTCCGAGGAGTGTGTCTGGCTCCTATTAGAACAGTACAAGTCACTATGAGTCTAAAATGATAAAATGAAGTTCTACCATACATTCTACATGAATCTAGGTCAAACTAGGCCAAAATCAACTCTTGGTCAACTCTGGTCAACCCTATAAGTCAAACTAGGTCAACTATGGTCAAACTAGGTCAAACAAGTCTACACTAGGTCAAACTAGTCTAGCAAGTCTATTCTAGGTCTAGTAAAGCTATACAAGCCCAATCTACGCCTGTTAGTCAAACTGACTCCCACAGGCCATAGGCTATTCTATCTAGGCCAAACCAAACACATACACCATGCCAATTCCATCTCTAAGCAATACACTATTGATATGTATGTTGTAATCTAGCCATAACCCACATATATATATATGTGATACATATATATAGTGCACACACACAAGCCACAAATACTTGAGACATCTATACTACATAACCTATAACCCATTGCAAAAATAGTTATATTAGATACCTATATGATACACCAAACCATATAATATCACATATCGCATATCACATCATATATATATATATATATATATATATATATATATATATATATATATATATATATATATATATATACACACTACATTATGTATATATACATTACATTATATGTATATACAATAGGATTCAAAGAGAGGGGAAAACTCAAGTGTCCATGTGTATGTGTGTGTGTGTGGTGTCTACATGTGTGTGTGGATGTGTGCATGAGGGTTTGTGTGTGCAACTTGTGTGTGTGAGTTAGTGTCAAGAGAGGCATGAGTGTTGTGTGTTAGACATAGGCATATGAGTGTGTAAATTAGTGAGGAAAACAGTGAACAAAAGCTAAACAGTGAGTAGGACAGTAAGGTACTTGTGTTCCCAGTTACATGTGTGTGTGGGTGACTTGTGTGGGTGTGTGTCAGTGGAGTAAGGCAAAACAGTGAGTAAAAGTGAAGAAACTGATATCTCAGATTTTTAGTCCTCACTAAACCCCAAACTAGTCATCCCCATTCAATACACAAATCAGAATTTATATACCACAGCAGTCCCTAATCTCAGGTCATGACAAACTCAGGTTGGACATTAAACTGAACAGCCCATGCCACACAATATATCACTTTAAACCACTAAACAGTCCCAACTATTCAATCCCCAATTTCAAACCCAAACTTCCACCAATTCCAACCAAAATCGACATAGCATTAGATGACATGTAGGTGAACAAGTTAGAAGCTTAACAACATGCAATTATCAGTGTTTAATGGGTTAAAAATTGATGACAAACTCATATTTAAAATCTGGAAGAAAACAGGATACTTGGTATTACACAGTTTTTAGGAAAAATAGGAATTTAGTTTTAAACATCAAATCTAATTTAAAATACCCAAATCAAGGTTGGTAACATATAAACATAATGCACACGTGTCACACAAGTGATTTGTGTCCACAAAAGTGGACACAAACGTGTCCATTAGAATAAAATACGAAATCAGTATACACTGACACAGAGACTGTGACAGTCTCGTGCGGGGGTGCACGCGTGTCGTGCACCCGACACAAAGCACTTCGTGTCTCATGCTCATGTCCCCACCTAGTCTAGGTCTAGGTGCTTATGACTAAGTGTCTGCATCGTGTCCTCGCGTGTCGTGTCCTAAGTACTAGAGCCGTATTAGTGGCTAGCTGCACACTGTGCGCAGAACAGTGCATCCCCGTGCGTGGCCGATTTCTCCCCAACCCGACCATACAATCACGTGAAACTTGGGGAGCGTGATGACAGAAGGTACCCCAAGCTCCCCACGAAGTTTCGTGTCAGGGCACGCCGTGTCGTGTCCTGTAGGGACCCCTATATGCAGGGGATCCGCCAGGCCGCGTGCGAGCGTCCCAAATCCGTGTGCACGCGTGTCCAAACGACACGACACATGCACGAATCAATCCCAGTGCACAAAAAATGGATAAACGACACCAAAACACAAATTTCCATTCAAAAATAATTCGAAAATAATACGAAAAGTTCCACTGTGGTATTTCCACAAACACGTTGAACAGTGCACTGATACGTGTCCTGTTTGGACACGAAAGGACACGAAAACTTAGGGTTTCCTATTCCTACTGTTAGGTTAGGTCTAGGGCTCCCTAATGATGCAAAAATCTCAGGATTCTTTGGTGAAAATAGGAAGTTACCTCAATGTATCAAAACCCTCAAAAAGCTCTAATGAGTGATGTTCTTCTTGATGGTGAAACTCCTCCAAAGCTCTCCAAATATGAGAATATTAATTACCAACACAAAGTAGGTAGAATTTAGAACCCAATGCAATTTGTTTGGATTAAAAAAGAGATAAAATGGATTTACTAGGATTTATGGAAGATGGAGAAATACCTCTTCTAAAACTTGGCAAGAAAACCTAAGGAAGGCTAGCCCTAACTTTGGAAGGCATTAAATAGGATGGGAAAGGTCAATAGTGGCTGCCATTGGCTGATTAGGGTTAGGGTTGGTTCATGGTGTGGGCCTATGGGCTATTAAACCTAAGTCATTAGTCATGACTTATGAAGTCATAAGCCATATTAGTCAAATCTACTCCAAATCTCTCCAAACAAGTTCCAATGACTTAACCCTCACTAAAATAGGTCAAAACAAGTTTACTTAACCTAACCAAGTGGTCTTAACCTAGGTTAGTCATTAGGTTAGTCTTCTAGTCAACACTAGTCAAAGTCAACTATAGGGTCAAAATCAATTCTACTAAAAATCACCAAAAATCACTAAAAATCATATTAATTATAATAAATCCAAATAATAAATAATAATTCCAAATAATTCACAAAATTTCAAAAATGACCAAAATACCCCCAAGCTAGAAAAGTGGTAGTGACAGCAGGTGGCCGACGTCGAGCGCGGGGGTATGGGGGAAGTCCTGGAGTTGAAGCTTCGGGTTGAGGATGCAGTTGATTGATGGTTTCTCCAAAAAATTCTATTTTTGAATAGCTATATAGGATGTTTAAATTCCTATTTTAATTCAGATTTTTGATTTGGATGGGGTTTTGAATCCAAATTTATCTGGAAGAGAATCTCGTGGGGGATATCTAGGGATATATTTGAAATTTATTCGGATGAGATTTGATGTAGATCAAATCTTTTTTTTTAAAAAAAATTGAACTAGTAGCAGCTGCTTGCTGCTTACGGAAAGAAGGGGGGAGGACTTTGCGGGTTTGGGTGGGCACTGTAGCCCACGGCTACACTGGCTCAAGTGAATTGAATTTATATTTTTTTTCTTTTCCTTAAACGCATATAAGCACTCATCCCTTGGGACGCCAATCACAGAGCCTGGCCGGCTCCCTTTGCTGGGGTGTGGCCGGGACCCATTTCTCTCTTTTTTCTCTCTAAGCTATATATATATATATATATATATATATATATATATATATATATATATATATATATATATATATATATATATATATATATATATATAAGTATATAGTCCCCAAAAATTACAACAAAAATTTCTAAAAAAATCCAAAATCTATTTCTAAATATTTAACTAAATATCCTTATATGAATTACCTATCTAATATATATATGTATGTAACCACTGCTTGTTACCCCTAATATGTAAAATGATCATATATGGTTTGTAAGCCCCTGTCCCGAAATTTCCAATTTGTCATTTATTTTTCTATATAATTATCTTCATAATAATAGTAAATAACCTAATTGTGTAGTAATGTGTAGTGTGGACAAATGGTAAATAATAGGGGTTTACCTAAGCCCTTCCCTATAATGATTTGAATAGTTCACAAATAACCAAACCCTAAGGTCTCTAATGCAAAGTTCCCCTTTTTAAATTCAAACGGCTACGAGTTTGAGTCAAATTCGAGAATTCAAATCTCGAAAGGATTGGGCTTCATGTGAGATTCAAACTCGTAGCAATCTCTGGGAAGGATTCGGAGCTATCAGAAATGCCTATATAAATAGCGTAGCCATTGTCCCTGCCATCCTCTCGAAACCCTAGCAACCCAACTTCGTCCCTGCCGCTCGACCATCAAGAAGAAGACTGAGGAAATCACCCACACTTTGTTTCAAAAATACAGGTATTCCCCTGGCCCTGATTGAAACCTCTGTTATGTGTATCATGTGTTTGAAACAATGGGTAGAAGGTTTTGAGTTTGTGCACAAAGCCATTAAAACCTGAGAACAGTGTGTAAGTACCTAACTAGTGGTGTGTCCCATGAGGGAGACTCTGTTTTGACACATGGAAGCCTGTGTGCAGCCACTACAGGTATACCATATGTAGGAATATCTCTTATGAAGAAATAGTGGTGTGTTTGGGGACTACCTCTGTATCCAATGAATAAGTCTATATGAGCCTTCCTTTGTATCCCTTGGATACTGTCAGGTGTACTTTCCTTTGTTATCTGATTGGTATTAATAGGGGATACATACTTTTATATTGTTTTGGGTAGGTGACAGGACATTAAGGCTTGAGTCCCAAGGGAAGGACCAAAGGGAGTAGATGCCTGATGTATAGGCAAATCTGTAGGGAGTGGTGTCAGGAAGAGTACAAATCACTCCCTATCATGCTAGGTAGCAGGACATGCAGTCCAATAGCAGGAACTAAGATTATGTTAGAATACCACCCCATTCCTTGTGGTTACAGTCCAGATTACCATAGGGAATCAGTTCCCCCACCTGCACATCACTTTAGACTGTCAATTTTATCACAATTCAGCCCTCTTGGACTTGACCTGTTACGAATTGCATACTGTATATTGATAAATTGGACCATGATGCCAGTACTTCCATTCCCTATACATGTGTGTTCAATGCATTAAGCTTCTGTCTCCATATCTTGGATGGCATTGTTTTAGTACACTGCAAGCTCTCTCCTTCATTGATCTATTCAGTGCACACAGGTGATTGTGCATCTGATAACAGGAAGGGATTGGCAGAGTATTGGTGAGACAATTAGAGGAAACTTGGGTGATCACTTGATGCCTCAAGAATGCAGGGAAACACTTTCTTTGCACACAAGTATTAAGTTTGATGTACACGAGTGTTCTGTAATAACACTATATTGCTTTACTGCAGTTCAACTCACTGACATTGTAGCAAACCTCGGGTACACTAGTTCATAACCTTTGAGTGATTTGGCAGTCCTCATGTGTGCCATTGGTAATTCACACATCTGCACACCCATTTCCAGACTAACTATGAGAAGGAAATAGCTCGAGTTTGTACCTTGAGTATATGAGTCTAGACTATTGGAGTAACAGATTTAAGAACCTTGGGTGCAGTCATTCATATCATGATGTACACAACATATGCATGATGTATGGCTCAGTCCACTACATACAAAGTTGTAGCCAAATCATGATCCCAGACTATGTACTGATACAGTCCATGAAACATAGGATATCAGCCCTTGGCATTTCTTATGATCAACCCTTAGTACCATATCCAGACTTGAGAGAACCTGGAAAAAGAACCTAGATACATCCTCCTTGGTAAAGCTATCTCTAGTCCAGAACTAGAGAACTAGTTAGCTCATCCAGGTAAAACCCAGGTGTGGGACTGCAACCACAGGGGCTTGTTGACAGGAGGATTAAGTGCACTGGAATACATAGCCAGGCCCCTACATCCTCTACTAATACCACATGCCCTGCAAGTTTGGTACTGGGTACAGTATTGATATCCAGTTAGTCCATTGTACAACCCCATATATGCATATATACCTAGCTCAGTCCACTTAATGAGAGGTAGGGACTCAAGTTGACAGGTAAGATTTTAGTCATATAACCAGGAAACTTCATACGCTGGCTCCTTTCCAACTCAGTTTTTAACTTGCCCATATGCAGGCCCTTATGCCTCATTTCAGTCTAGAATGGGGTATAAGCATATAAGGGTATATGCTGAGTGCCTCTTTATGTAGAATAATGTGCTTAAGTTCTTGCATATACAATAAGGTTAGGATACACATATGTGAACACATAGATACCTGGCAGCAAAGTAAACTGATTGCCAAGAAGTCGAGGCCATATGGTATGTACCATACACTGCTATGTAAATCCTGTAATACATTATGTATGTAGACAGTATTATTTAGATAGAGGGAATGTGGGTAAATAGATATAACTATATAATACAATACTTTATTATTTTGTAAAAAGGATGTGATATAAAGACCAGATATTGCAGGACACCAGGGCAATTGGCCATCCCTGTTTTCATAGGAAAGGGTTACATACATGGATATGGTATACATATTGGTATTGGTCTTGACATGGACATTGGTAGACATGCCTATAAGTTATGCTAGGAGGCTACCCAGAGTAGAAACCACCCAAGTTGTTTAAGGGCTATTTTGGAAGTGTAAGGGGTAGTTAGCAATCATTTCCAATATAAATCTCCTTATTTAGTACATGTGTTAATATTAGTGTTAATTCACAAAACAGGTTACTTGGACTCCAACTCAACATTAGGTTGGTATTCACAGCACAGGACGACAGACAAGTACATTTTCTGTTCTACTTCCAATTCTGATGGTTTATGCAGTATACATTCATATGTTCTTTTGTTTTGGATGACACGATGGACACACGAGTGAGAAACATGAACCCCTATTTATTATACTTGTTTAGCTCCTTCTTGTGACATATTTGGATTCATGTGTACTGGTCGGGAGGGGAAATACCTTATTAGATATGTGAACTTCCCATTCTATCCCAATATGTCTAATCTTGAATGATAGCAGCTGCACATGACACATGCAGTGAGCCGTATTTACCCCTTAGCCGTTCACATGTCTAGAAGGGTATTTCAATTCACTTAGATTAGAATATCTTTCATCATTTTACCACTTGACATGTCACTATGCTTCTATACTCATTCCAGTTGACATATTACTCCATGATTTATACCTTATTCTAGATATACTATGTCATCACATTACTGCTCAGCTTTCTTTTACATATGATATATTCATGTACTGTCGATCCTATCATGTTACGGATAGTTTTTCAGCTTGTGTGCTTGTTCCAATCCTGACTGGATAACCAACATTTTAGGTGATGAGTTAGAGGAGTTTTGTACAGCCTTTTATGAGCAGACGGAAGATCCTGACTTGATCATACAGGAGGACTTGGACGCGGGGCTACCCTCCGCAGGA
Organism: Iris pallida; assembly: GCA_029216955.1. Taxonomy (NCBI): domain Eukaryota; kingdom Viridiplantae; phylum Streptophyta; class Magnoliopsida; order Asparagales; family Iridaceae; genus Iris; species Iris pallida. The sequence continues at coordinate 4,066,114 of JANAVB010012000.1, forward strand.
GACTATTAGCTAGACAGCATTTATAGAGCATGTGTTGCTCACAAAAACTCTTGATTGTATTTCATTTTATTATGGATTATGAGAGTTGAGTAGTGGATTCTTTTTTATACATTGAGATCATTTCTTCTATCATATTTGGTCTCTACACTTGGTGACCTTATTCAGCTATCAGTTTGTTCCTTTTACCATAGCTATTGTGTCTACAATTTCCTGTTGAGATTGATATGCAAACTTGATCTTTTGTGGAAATCTATAAACTGCGTGGTTGTATTTGATAAATATGGAGATGACTAGACAGCATTCTACCATCGACACTGCGGCGTAGGCTGGACGTACCCATGGCTCATACCCAAATACTGGGTGCGGGTCGTGACACGTTTTTATGATGGCCCATGCAGGTCTGATTTCGTAAAACACAGCAAAACTTGTGGTAGTACTCAACTTAGATGTACTACTGCAGGCCTGCGAGTAGGAAGTAGACCTTAAGGACCATCTCCACATGTTTAATATTGTCATTGAATTCTACATTTGATCTCAATTATTCTTTTGATTTGCATCCTGTTTGAATTTTCATACCGACTAACAATTTTACTTTTGTGGCAGTTAGATGGATCAAGGCAGGAACCCCGCTAACCCGAACACCCCAGCCAACGTTGGTGGGTCCTCCATGAATGGGACCCTACCGACTCACGGGAGCCGTTTCACCTACCTAGGCGAGACTCCCCAGCTGCAGGCTACGAGATTTCGCCGTGATGATATTCCGCCACCATCATAGTTCACTTTGTCGACCCCACCACCAGTACCTTTCCACCAGCCAGTGCCTTTCCAGCAGCCACAACCCCGATACCAACACCAGCAGAATCAGCCTCCAGCTAGAGGCATCACCACCCAACAGAACCAGCAGAGCCAGCCTAGAGAGACGACTCCCACCTGCAGCTACTGTCGGAAGTCAGGCCATACGTGGGAGGTATACAGAAAATGACTTGGAGTATGCCTATTCTGCGGTTCGAGTTCGCACCAGATGAAGGATTGTTCCGCGGCGCAGGTTCATGCAGCACAGAGAGCAGCTCCTGCCACGGGAGCACCGACGAGGCCTACGATACCCCAGCAGCAGAGGGGACCCCTGCCCATACAGCAGCAGCGCTTCGGCCAACACCAGTAGTAGGGCAGGGCTTATGCTATGGCGGTCGATGAGACACTATTATCTCCTGACGTGATAGAAGGTTCTGTTCTCCTTGAATCTTTTCCAGCTATTGCCTTATTTGATTCTGGAGCCAGTCACAGCTTCATATCTGCAGCCTTTATCTTTAGACATAGCATTGTATCTAAGCTATTAGATAGCACCTATAAAGTCTCGACTGGCGGAGGCATCATCTTAATGAAAGATGTTTGCATTGGTCGCCGCATTACCATAGGGGGCCGAGAGCTACGCGCTAGCTTACTTATCATGCCACTCCCGAGCTTTGACATAGTGCTCGGCATGGACTGGTTGAGTAAACACTTTACCAGCATTGACTGTCACCACGGATGTGTCATATTCAGTCAGCCGGGGAAAGCTGTGTTCGAGTTCGCTAGAGGATGAGTAGAGCCACGAGGCGGCGCTATTTGTGGGACTATGGTAGCAGAGGGAGAGCTTCCTCACCCTATCATCGTGAAATTTCTTGACGTATTCCTAGAGGAGCTGCCAGGACTGTCGCCAGACAGAGATGTTGAGTTCTCCATTGATCTTGTGCCAGGCGCTCAGCCAGAGTCGCAGTGGGTTTACAGAATCAACAACAAGGAGGCTGTGGAGCTGAAGAAGCAGATTGACGAGCTTCTAGAGAAGGGGTTCATTAGATCAAGTTCGTCGCCGTGGGGTGCACCAGTGCTGTTCGTGCCCAAGAAGGACGGGACAGTACGAATGTGTATCGACTACCGGACCTTGAACAGCAAGACGATCAAGAACAAATATCCGCTACCCAGAATTGATGATCTTTTCGATCAGTTGAGTGGTGCACGGGTGTTCTCGAAGATCGATTTGAGGTCGGGTTACCACCAGGTGAAAGTGAAGAAGGAGGATATCCCGAAGACGGCCTTCCAAACCAAATACGGCCAGTACGAATTCATGGTGATGCCATTTGGGTTGACTAATACCCCGGCAGTCTTCATGAATTTGATGAACAAGGTATTCCATCCATACCTTGACAAGTTCGTCGTGGTCTTCATCGACGACATCCTTATCTATTCAAAGTCGCCGGAAGAGCATGAGGAGCATTTGAGGATCGTTCTGGAGACACTTAGAAAGGAGAAACTCTATGGAAAGCTTTCCAAGTACGAGTTTTTTCTTGGCAAAGTAGAATTTCTTGGGCATATGGTGACAGGAGATGGCATATCTGTTGATCCGAAGAAGATCGCTGCTGTTGAGTCTTGGACTACTCCGACTTCTGTGGCGGAGATTCGGAGTTTCTTAGGACTGGCTGGGTATTATCGGAAATTCGTCCAAGACTTTGCTCGGATTGCGGAACCGATGACTAGGCTCACTCGGAAAGACGTGGAGTTTGTATGGACAGAGGACTGCCAGGCAGCGTTCGACGAGCTGAAGAAGAGGCTGACGACAGCTCCTATACTGACGTTGCCATCTGGCTCCGACGGTTTCTCTATTTATAGCGATGCTTCAGGAAAGGGCTTGGGGTGTATCTTAGAGCAGAATAAGAAGGTGATTGCTTATGCGTCCAGACAGCTGCGGCCGCATGAGAAGAATTACCCCACTCACGACTTAGAGCTGGCAGCGGTCATATTCGCCCTGAAATTATGGAAACATTATTTATACGGAGAGCGTGTGGACATATTCACTGACCACAAGAGCTTGAAGTATATTTTCACACAGAATGAGCTGAATATGCGGCAACGAAGATGGTTGGAATTGATGAAGGATTTCGACATCTCGTTACAGTACCATCCGGGGAAGGCGAATGTAGTAGCGGATGCCTTGAGTCGGTATCCAGTGGCTATGTTCTTGACGAGGGATCGGCACTTATTGGCAGATTTGGAGAGCTTGGGTATTGAGGTAGTCATTCCTGGGGTCGAGATGCAGATGATGAGCATGCAGATTCAGTCTAGACTGATGGACAAAATTCGAGAGGCTCAGCAGCAGGATGAGCAGTTGAGGGGTATTATTGCACAGGTCCGAGCTGGCTCACTAGATGATTTCACCATTGCAGAGGATGGCTCATTGAGGCATAGGACGAGACTGTGTGTACTTAAGGGAGAGTTGCGAGAGGAGGTCATGCAGGAGGCACACCGCTTTCAGTATTCCTTGCATCATGGAGCCAATAAGATGTATAAGGATATGAGAGCCCACGTTTGGTGGTACGACATGAAGTGTGAGGTGGCGTGCTTCGTGTCTAGATGCCTCGTGTGTCAGCAGGTCAAAGCCGTGAGGCAGAGATCCGAGGGCTTACTTCAGCCATTGTCGATCCCCGAGTGGAAGTGGGAACATATCACTATGGATTTTGTTTCCGATCTTCCGCGTTCGCCTGGCGGGAAGGACGCAATTTGGGTCATCGTTGACAGGTTGACCAAATCAGCCCAGTTCATACCATTTAAAGTGGGGTTGTCCACGGAGAGATTGGCAGATTTGTACGTGAGGCAGATCGTCAGATTGCATGGCGTTCCAGTGAGCATCGTCTCTGATCGTGACAGCAGATTTACATCCCACTTTTGGAGGAGTCTGCAGGCTAGCTTGGGCACATCGCTCAAGTTCAGCACGGCTTATCACCCACAGACAGATGGGCAGTCAGAGCGGACCATTCAGATGCTCGAGGACATGCTGCGGACGTGTGTACTAGATTTTGGTGGCTCGTGGGAGGACCACCTTCACCTTGTGGAGTTCTCCTACAACAACAGTCACCAAGCTAGTATCGGGATGTCTCCTTTCGAGGCCTTGTACGGGCGGAGATGCCGTACCCCGCTATCTTAGGACGACGTGGGTGAGAGAGCATTATTGGGGCCCGAGATGGTCGTAGATGCTGCGGAGAAGGTGAAGCTGATTAGGGAGCATCTTCGTGTGGCACAGGACAGGCAGAAGCACTGGGCCGACAGCCATCGTAGATCGTTAGAGTTTGAGGTATAAATTTGTAAACTGTGATTGTTGATTTTGATAAGATTAGGTCATAACCTTGCTTGAATCTAGGTGGACGATATGGTGTTCTTGAAGATATCTTCGACGCGTGGTACTATACGTTTCGGAGGAGGCGATAAGCTCAGCCCGAGATATATTGGTCCGTTTCACATCCTCGCAAAAATCGGGGAAGTGGCATACCGTTTAGCACTACCACCCGCATTGGAGGGAGTGCACAACGTATTCCACGTGTCTCAGCTGAGACAGTACGTGGCGGACCCCAGTCATATGCTAGACCACTCGGAGATCGAGGTGGGACCGAGCCTTAGCTATGAGGAGCAGCCCGTGGAGATCTTGGACCGCCGGGAGAAGGTGCTACGCAACCAGACCATTCCCTTGGTGCGTGTCGCGTGGAGGCACCATTCGCCAGGTGAATTCACGTGGGAGAGAGAGGACGAGATGCGAGAGCGCTACCCCCATCTTTTCGAGACATGCGGTACAAATTCTTACCCTTGTATCTACCTTTAATTTCGAGGACGAAATTATTTTAAGGTGGGTAGGTTTGTAAGCCCCTGTCCCGAAATTTCCAATTTGTCATTTATTTTTCTAAATAATTATCTTCATAATAATAGTAAATAACCTAATTGTGTAGTAATGTGTAGTGTGGACAAATGGTAAATAATAGGGGTTTACCTAAGCCCTTCCCTATAATGATTTGAATAGTTCACAAATAACCAAACCCTAAGGTCTCTAATACAAAGTTCCCCTTTTTAAATTCAAACGGCTACGAGTTTGAATCAAATTCGAGAATTCAAATCTTGAAAGGATTGGGCTTCAGGTGAGATTCAAACTCGTAGCAATCTCTGGGAAGGATTCGTAGCTACCAGAAATGCCTATATAAATAGCGTAGCCATTGTCCCTGCCATCCTCTCGAAACCCTAGCAACCCAACTTCGTCCCCGCCGCTCGACCATCAAGAAGAAGACTGAGGAAATCACCCACACTTTGTTTCGAAAATACAGGTATTCCCCTGGCCCTGATTGAAACCTCTGTTATGTGAATCATGTGTTTGAAACAATGGGTAGAAGGTTTTGAGTTTGTGCACAAAGCCATTAAAACCTGAGAACAGTGTGTAAGTACCTAACTAGTGGTGTGTCCCTTGAGGGAGACTCTGTTTTGACACATGGAAGCCTATGTGCAGCCACTACAGGTATACCATATGTAGGAATATCTCTTATAAAGAAATAGTGGTGTGTTTGGGGACTACCTCTGTATCCAATGAATAAGTCTATATGAGCCTTCCTTTGTGTCCCTTGGATACTGTCAGGTGTACTTTCCTTTGTTATCTGATTGGTATTAACAGGGGATACATACTTTCATATTTTTTTGGGTAGGTGACAGGACATTAAGGCTTGAGTCCCAAGGGAAGGACCAAAGGGAGTAGATGCCTGATGTATAGGCAAATCTGTAGGGAGTGGTGTCAGGAAGAGTACAAATCACTCCCTATCATGCTAGGTAGCAGGACATGCAGTCCAATAGCAGGAACTAAGATTATGTTAGAATACCACCCCATTCCTTGTGGTTACAGTCCAGATTACCATAGGGAATCAGTTCCTCCACCTGCACATCACTTTAGACTGTCAATTTTATCACAATTCATCCCTCTTGGACTTGACCTGTTACGAATTGCATACTGCATATTGATAACTATCCTTTTCGACTAATGGTAGTCCATCTAACTTGGTATACTTGCGATACATTGGAATATAACAATGTGGTACTCCCAGTTTTTGGCTTGGGAGGGGTATTTTACTTGCAGACCTGTATACTACTAGGCAATTTTCTAGCTCCAGTTCAATATGATAAATTGGACCATGATGCCAGTACTTCCAGTCCCTATACATGTGTGTTCAATGTATTAAGCTTCTGTCTCCATATCTTGGATGGCATTGTTTTAGTACACTGCAAGCTCTCTCCTTCATTGATCTATTCAGTGCACACAGGTGATTGTGCATCTGATGACAGGAAGGGATTGGCAGAGTATTGGTAAGACAATTAGAGGAAACTTGGGTGATCACTTGATGCCATGTTGAGTAGTGGGCTCAAGAATGCAGGGAAACACTTTCTTTGCACACAAGTGTTAAGTTTGATGTACACGAGTGTTCTGTAATAACACCATATTGCTTTACCTGCAGTTCAACTCACTGACATTGTAGCAAACCTCGGTACACTAGTTCATAACCTTTGAGTGATTTGCCAGTCCTCATGTGTGCCATTGGTAATTCACACATCTGCACACCCATTTCCAGACCAACTATGAGAAGGAAATAGCTCGAGTTTGTACCTTGAGTATATGAGTCTACACTATTGGAGGAACAGATTTAAGAACCTTGGGTGCAGTCATTCATATCATGATGTACACAACATATGCATGATGTATGGCTCAGTCCACTACATACAAAGTTGTAGCCAAATCATGATCCCAGACTATATACTGATACAGTCCATGAAACATAGGATATCAGCCCTTGGCATTTCTTATGATCAACCCTTAGTACCATATCCAGACTTGAGAGAACCTGGAAACAGAACCTAGACACATCCTCCTTGGTGAAGCTATCTCTAGTCCAGAACTAGAGAACTAGTTAGCTCATCCAGGTAAAACCCAGGTGTGGGACTGCAACCACAGGGGCTTGTTGACAGGAGGATTAAGTGCACTGGAATACATAGCCAGGCCCCCACATCCTCTACTAATACCACATGCCCTGCAAGTTTGGTACTGGGTACAGTATTGATATCCAGTTAGTCCATTGTACAGCCCCATATATGCATATATACCTAGCTCAGTCCACTTAATGAGAGGTAGGGACTCAAGTTGACAGGTAAGATTTTAGTCATATAACCAGGAAACTTCATACACTGGCTCCTTTCCAACTCAGTTTTTAACTTGCCCATATGCAGGCCCTTATGCCTCATTTCAGTCTAGAATGGGGTATAAGCATATAAGGGTATATGCTGAGTGCCTCTTTATGTAGAATAATGTGCTTAAGTTCTTGCATATACAATAAGGTTAGGATACACATATGTGAACACATAGATACCTGGCAGCAAAGTAAACTGATTGCCAAGAAGTCGAGGCCATATGGTATATACCATACACTGCTATGTAAATCCTGTCATACATTATGTATGTAGACAGTATTATTTAGATAGAGGGAATGTGGGTAAATAGATATAACTATACAATACAATACTTTATTATTTTGTAACAAGGATGTGATATAAAGACCAGATATTGCAGGACACCAGGGCAATTGGCCATCCCTGTTTTCATAGTAAAGGGTTACATACATGGATATGGTATACATATAGGTATTGGTCTTGACATGGACATTGGTAGACATGCCTATAAGTTATGCTAGGAGGCTACCAAGAGTAGAAACCACCCAAGCTGTTTAAGGGCTATTTTGGAAGTGTAAGAGGTAGTTAGCAATCATTTCCAATATAAATCTACTTATTTAGTTCATGTGTTAATATTAGTGTTAATTCACAAAACAGGTTACTTGGACTCCAACTCAACATTAGGTTGGTATTCACAGCACAGGACGACAGGCAAGTACATTTTCTGTTCTACTTCCAATTCTGATGGTTTGTGCTGTATACATTCATATGTTCTTTTGTTTTGGATGACACGATGGACACACGAGTGAAAAACATGAACCCCTATTTATTATACTTGTTTAGCTCCTTCTTATGACATATTTGGATTCATGTGTACTGGTCGGGAGGGGAAATACCTTATTAGATATGTGAACTTCCCATTCTATCCCAATATGTCTAATCTTGAATGATAGCAGCTGCACACCACACGTGTAGTGAGCCGTATTTACCCCTTAGCCGTTCACATGTCTAGAAGGGTATTTCAATTCACTTAGATTAGAATGTCTTTTATCATTTTACCACTTGACATGCCACTATGCTTCTATACTCATTCCAGTTGACATATTACTCCATGATTTATACCTTATTCTAGATATACTATGTCATCATATTACTGCTCAGCTTTTTTTTATATATGATATATTCATGTACTGTCGATCCTATCATGTTACGGATAGTTTTTCAGCTTGTGTGCTTGTTCCAATCCTAACTGGATAACCAACATTTTAGGTGATGAGTTAGAGGAGTTTTGTACTACCTTTTATGAGCAGACGGAAGACCCTGACTTGATCATACAGGAGGACTTGGACGCGGGGCTACCCTCCGCAGGAGACTATTAGCTAGACAGCATTTATAGAGCATGTGTTGCTCACAAAAACTCTTGATTGTATTTTATTTTATTATGGATTATGAGAGTTGAGTAGTGGATTCTTTTTTATACATTGAGATTATTTCTTCTATCATATTTGGTCTCTATACTTGGTGACCTTATTCAGTTATCAGTTTGTTCCTTTTACCATAGCTATTGTGTCTACAATTTCCTGTTGATATTGATATGCAAACTTGATCTTTTGTGGAAATCTATAAACTGCGTGGTTGTATTTGATAAACGTGGAGATGACTAGACAGCGTTCTACCACCGACACTGCGGCGTAGGCTGGACGTACCCACGGCTCATGCCCAAATACTGGGTGCGGGTCGTAACACGGTTAGAAGCAATTTGATTAATAACAAAATATTAAAATAGAATATATATATACTTTAAAAGGGAGAAAATTTAGGAAGGGGGTTTTACAACAGGACCGTCGAGGTGATGCATTGTACCAGATAGTACAAGATACTTTGAGCAGAGGTGGTCATTAAGGTAACAATGCGGCCAACAGCTTCAAGCGCTTGAACCCTCCCTTCTTCGATGGCAGCGAAGATGCTATTGCCGCAGACGCTTGGCTGTAGGACACTGAGGTTGTTCTAGAAGCAGCCAGGACTCCAGAAGACAAAAAGGTGGCCGTGGTGCACCTGCAGTTATTGGATGTAGCCTACAGCTGGTGGGCGGTGCAGGCCGTTGGATTAGTGGCACATATTGCCTGGACAGTATTTCATGAGAGATTCCGGACCAAGTACTTTGACACTGTAGCTCGGTATGATTTACAGACGAGGTTCACTAATTTGAATTAGATGGGCAGGACGGTCGATGGATATGCGGTCGAGTTTTCTAGACTTAGTCGATTTGCTCCCACCTTGGTGGCGACCGAGTTCGACAGAGCTCAGCGGTTCCAGCAGGGACTCCACCTGGAGATTTTACTGGCAGTAGAGCAGTTCGAGCATCACACTTTCGATGCAGTATTGAGAGCAGCTAGGAGGCATGAGTATACCTACCAGAGGATTGTGGACCGGACCGGAAGTCGGAAGCGATCTCACGGCCAGATGAACCAGTCTTCAGCACCAGCCCCGGCAGCTAGGGCTTTGACCATTGGAGCTCCGAGGCGGGCGGCTTCCGTTACATCGATTCAGCATTCGACCCCAGTATTTCCCCAACAGCAGAAGTAGAAGCAGTCTTCCGCCATGAGTTGCACTCGTTGTGGAAAGCCAGGGCATGCGGTATCAGAGTGTCGCAGAGCACAGGGTTTGTGCTTGGTTTGTGGGGCACCGGACCACAGGGTTGGAAACTGCTCGAATAGGGGGAGTTTATCTTCTTCAACCTTTTCTAGTCCCTCAGTTAGGGGACCAGCCCCAGTATCAGTCCAGCAGCAGCAGCAACAACACCCGTTCCTGAGGCCCTTGCCGCCTCAGGCCCAAGCATTTCAGCAGCAGAACCCCCAGCAGTATGCACAAGTCCAAGCTCAGACCCAGAACCGCCAGAGAGGTTTCCAGCAGAGGGGACCAGCACCCAGAGGGCAAGGTCAGGATATGGCCTTGATCGTGGAGGAAGAGTTAGCTTCAAGTGAGGTGGTGGCAGGTACCATTCTCGTCAACTCTTTTCCAGCATCAGTGTTATTTGATTCGGGTACATCATATTCATTTATGTCTGTACGATCGCTACACGGGTAGGACTGGAGCCCGAGTCATTATCAGTAAGGCTCAATATACTTACTGGTAACGGTCTTGTGGGAGTAGATAGAGGGTTTTCCTCGTGTCGAATCGTAGTTAGCGATAGAGAGTTTTCCGCTAGGTTGATAGAATTTTCGATGGCTGACTATGACGTGGTCTTAGGGATGGATTGGTTGAGGGACCAGTATGCTAGAATAGATTGCCATATCGGCAAGATTATTTTTAATATTACTGGTGAGCCAGAGTTTTCATTTTTCTGAGGCGGAATAGAACCTTCTCCTCCAGTATTGCGGATGGCAATTGCAGCGGCAGTTCGATTTCCCAGAGTTGTAGAAGAGTTTCCCGATGTTTTCCCCGAGGAGCTTTCAGGAATGCTACCAGAGAGAGAGATCGAGTTCACCATAGACTTGATCCCCGGAACAACACCAGTGTCAGAGAGAGTCTACCGGATGGCACCGTCAGAATTGGAGATCTTGTATAAGATGATTGAAGAACTCAGGACCAAGGGATTCATCGGTGCTAGTGGATCGCCTTGGGGAGCCTCGATGCTTCTTGTGAAAAAGAAGGATGGTACGTCCAGATTATGTGTTGACTATCGTACCTTGAACTCAGTGACAATCAAGAATAGATATCCTCTCCCGAGGATAGATGACTTGTTTGATCAACTCAAAGGAGCGGCAGTATTCTCGAAGATTGACTTACGGTCAGGATACCACCAGATCAGAGTCAGAGAGCAGGACATCCCGAAGACGACATTTAGATTCAGGTATGGGCATTGGGAGTTCCTTGTTATGCCCTTTGGAGCAACCAATGCGTCGGCTGTATTCATGGACCTCATGAATCGTATCTTTAGGCCTTATTTGGATCAGTTTATGATTGTGTTCATCGACGACATCCTGGTCTACAACAAGAATTAAGTGGAGCATGAGCAGCATCTCAGAGTTATCCTCCAGATTCTCAAAGAGCACTAGTTGTATGCGAAGTTCAGTAAATACAAGTTCTGGCTCGATCGTATTTCATACTTTGGTCATACCATCACCCAAGGAGGAGTAGAAGTGGATCCCCAGAAGATCGTGGCTATTGAGACGTGGCCGGTACCCAGCACAGTTGCAGAAGTTCGTAGTTTTCTTGGCTTAGCCAGCTACTACCGACGATTTATTTCAGACTTTGCTCGGATTTCAGCACCACTGGCGCAGTTGACCCGCAAGGATGTGCAGTTTGGTTGGACCGCAGAATGTCAGGATTCTTTTGAGAAGTTAAAGCGAGGTTTGATGATGGCACCCATTATCACGCTTCCAAATAGGATCGGGAGATTCTCAGTGTATTGTGATGCTTCAGACAGAGGTTTAGGATGTATTTTGATGCAGCATGGGAAGGTAATAGCTTATGCGTCACGTCAACTTCGTGATCATGAGAGGAATTACCCAACCCATGACTTGGAGCTGGCAGCTGTAGTGTTTGCACTTAAGCTTTGTGGAGATTTTCACCGACCACAAGAGCCTGAAGTATGTGTTTACTCAGAAGGATCTTAACATGCATCAGAGGAGATGGCTAGAGCTGTTTGTGGATTATGACATCAACCTGCAGTATCATCCTGGAAAGGCCAACATCGTTGCAGATGTATTGAGCAGAAGAGCCGGAGTTTATTTTTTAACATCACAACCAGAGTTATTTGCAGATCTTCAGAAGATGGGTATAGAAGTTGTCCTTCCTACCAATATGGAATTGATGGCCAGTATGCAAGTTCAGTCCAGTATATTTGAGAGGATCAAGTTAGCTCAGTCATCAGATTCTAAGCTTCAACGACTTAGGACAGAATGTGTAGCAGGACGAAGACCAGAATTATGTATCCATGAGGATGGTACACTTTGACATGGGAGGCATCTTTGTGTACCTAGTGGTGATATCAGACAGGAGATCATGGCAGAAGCTCACAGTTCTCAGTAATCGATTCATCCGGGAGGTACGAAGATGTATCGTGATATCCGGCAGCATTTTTGGTGGAATGGCATTAAGAGGGAGATAGCCCGGTTTGTCTTCCGATGTTTAGTTTGCCAATAAGTTAAAGCTGAACATCAGAGACTGGCTGGACTTCTTCAACCTTTACCGATCCCAGAATGGAAATAGGAGCACATTACCATAGATTTTGTAACTGGATTGCCTAGATCCCCAGCTGGAAGAGATGCTATTTGGGTTATTGTTGACAGGCTCACCAAATTAGCATATTTTCTTCACTTCAGGGTTGGTCAGTTGACGGATCAGCTTGCAGAGATGTACCTCAGGCAGATAGTCAGGTTGTATGGAGTACCAATCAGTATTGTGTCCGACAGAGATTCAAGATTCACATCGTACGTTTGGCGGAGTCTTCAGAGAAGTTTGGGGACTCGTCTCAAGTTCAGTTCAGCTTATCACCCGTAGACAGATGGTCAGTCAGAATGCACGATCTAGAATCTTGAAGATATGTTGCGGTCATATACACTCGACTTTGATGGTTCATGACTTTGATGGCCTGCATCTCATGGAGTTCTCCTATAACAACAGTTTCTAGGCCAGTATCCAGATGGCCCCCTTTGAAGCCTTGTATGGCAGAAAGTGCAGATCTCCGTTAGCATGGGATAATATAGGCGAGAGGCAGATGCTTGGTCCAGAGATGATCACATGGACTATTGAGGTGGTCAGGCAAGTCAGGGATCATCTTCGAGTTGAGCAAGATCGCCAGCGCCATTGGGCCGATTCTCATCGGCGTCCCCTTAAATTTTCTGTCGACGACCATATATTCCTTAGGATCTCGCCTACCCGTGGCGTCATTCGTTTCAGCGTACGGGGAAAGCTTAGTCCTAGGTATATAAGGCCATTCGACATTCTAGAGCGAGTAGGAGATGTGTCCTATCGTCTCGTTCTTTCGTCGTCGTTACGAGAGGTGTATGATGTCTTCCATGTATCCCAATTGCGATGGTATATCCCGAATCCGAGTCATGTCCTTGATCATTCAGAATTGGTTGTTGGTACCAACCTTTCGTATGAGGAGAGACCCGTATCCATATTGGACTGAAGAGAGAAGATACTCAAGAACAAGACTATCAAGTTAGTCCATGTTGCTTGGGGTCATCACTCCTTGGATGAGTCAACATGGGAGCGTGAGGATGATATTCGCTCGCGATATCCACACCTATTTGACTCATAAGGTATAATATCTTCCTTATGCCTTATGTTTTTAATTCCTTGCTTGCATGAATGATTGCTTGGTTAACTGCTAGTCGTAGCTTGCTTATGATTAATATAGCTTGCCCCGACATCTCTAGCCTCTTGATTAAATTCTGAGGACGGAATTCTTTTATGGTGGGTAGAGTTATCACCTCCGTTTTTCGTTATACGTATTTCCAGTATACGTGTACGGAATTCTGACCCATAGTTAGACTTGTCTTGCTTAGCTTGACCCTGATTTAATCTTGCCTTGATTTATTTTGGGTTCATCCTATTTTGGCTTGGCTTGGTGTATTTGGTTGGGCTCGGTTGTTAGGACTTGACCCAACATGCTAACCCCCTCTTTATAAGCTACCAACCCCTTTCTCTCTCCTCATTCACTTCTTCATTTATTTTTTCTTCTTTCTCCATTAACTCTCTCCACCTACCAAGAGCTTAGACAAGTGCAACTTGCTTCATGGAGGAACTCAATTTTGTTGTTCCATTTTCTTCCTTACGAGATTCTAAGATACTTTAGTACTTACTATTTTTAATTTCCATGGTTCATTTCATGTAGATCTAAGTTTGTTATATTTTCTGATTTTTTGGATTTTGATCTATCAAACTTTATTATTTTGAAGTTTTAATTGTTTCATGTTTTAGAGAATTTCGTTCTACCCTATTTTGACCTATGGAAGTCCGGATTTTGACTTTAGATGAAGGATTAATGGAGCTTGGAAGCCATGGCTTCCATGGTTCTTCTTCTCTGATCTTTGGAGAAGAAGACCAGCCTTTTTACGACAACCTCCATGCGGCCAGCCTTTTTGCAGCAACCCTCATGCGGCCAGCCTTTGCGGCTACCCTCATGCGACCAGCCTTATGCGGCAACCCTCATGCGGCCAGCCTTATGCGGCAACCCTCATGCGGCTAGCCTTATGCGGCAACCCTCATGCGGCTAGTCTTATACGACAACCTCATGCGGCCAGCCTTATGCGGCAACCCCATGCGGCCAACCTTATGCGGCAACCCCATACGGCCAGCCTTTGCGGCAACCCTTATGCGGCCAGACTTTGCAGCAACCCTTATGCGACCAGTCTTTTGCGGTTACCCCCATGCGGCAAGTCTTTTGCGGCAACCCTCATGGCAGGATTATGTGTTGGACGTGGCATGCATGATTTCAATATTGGCATAACTTTTACATGAACACGACATGATAGAGTAGGGATACAACACGATATTGACCCGTTGTGGTGCACTCTTGACAAGTAACATGACATGATAGTGGCCCGTCGTGGCGTACTCTTGATAAAGTAAACCTAACATGATATACCTCGATATGCTATTACGATGGCTAGCATGACATGACAAGAATGAATGGCCTGGACACCGTGGGCGATTGTGTTTGTACAAATGAACCAGTATTATCTTGTATCATGTCTAGGACAGGGACCCCTGAGTACCACGGTTAGGGGTACCTACTGAAACTGGCTAAGGCTAATAACTAGAATAATCCAGTAGTCATGAAGAGATTTTCCAGCTACAGGCAATCCCGTTATCTGGGTGCCCCATCATGGGATTTGTAGCCTGCCGTCGAGTAGGGCACATTTCCAGCACACTGTCATGTGTTGCACCCTTCAAGCTACTTAAGGGTACATGCATTTCCTAGACGATGTACCCACATGAACTCAATCCCTAATTGCGTCCGGGTAACCTGGATGGTTTGCAAGGCTTGTGGCTGTTAGAATAATCTCATTGCATCTTGTAAGTAACTAGGTCTGTGATAACCCTAGTTAGTTAAAGTATCAAGCCGTACTTATTGCTTGGTCGTGAATATTGATGGAGTCTAACCAGTCTAGTATTGTCCTGATCATGTACAAGATTGTTACATGACCCGATTGCTTGTGTTACCTTATCGATAAATGGTGGGAAACCAAGTTTCGTTAAGATGAAGGGTTACAACCCCGGTCCTTGTTTGGTTTACGGGTTGTAACTTGGTCATCTGAATAGTCCCATGGTTATCTTATCGTATATCATCATAATTTTTCATATTTCCAGTCCTTTATTATATAATTATGTTCTTGTGCTAATTACTAGTTTTAGTTCTTAAGTGAAGCCTCCTTTGTGGGACTTGTTCTTTCTGGGATCTGACCTAGCTGATTTTGTGTGTCCAGATATCGGAGCGGCTCCAGAGGATCTTTCTACCTTCCAGCCAGATGGTGACCACCAGGCGTAACCCTGACAACGAGTGGGTTTTATTTTTTCTCTCCTACTCTATTGTAAAAATAATCTTTTGAGGCGTTTAGCCGACGAGCACGTGTTAGCTCGATTGCACTTTACTTACTGTCTGCCTACGGGCTGTAGCATGATTAACGAATCCTAGGGTTGATCATGTATAACTGAAACTCTTGCTAGTCTTCACATTTTGTATGACTAGCTTCATGATCATCCAAATATGTAATGTATGGGACGCCTTACTATTGTATATTTGGTGCTCTGACATCTTGTAATTGTTATTACTTGTTTGAGATTGAGACAATAGGCTTGTTCATGACCATAAGCGACCGATGGCTTATAGTAAAACCCTCTTGTATCTAGACAGCCGTGACCGTATAGCGAGGTGGATTACACTTCAATATATGTAGCTGGCTGTGTCCTCCCCCGCTCTCCAGTATTCTGGTTCTGGGGCGTAACAGAGATACCCGTTTTATATCACATTTTTGGAAGAGTCTACATCATAGCCTGGGTACCAAGTTAAGATTTAGTACGACCTACCACCCACAGACAGACGAACAATCAGAAAGAATAATTCAGACTTTAGAAGATATGTTACGAGCTTGCACCCTAGATTTTGGAGGATCTTGGGAGAGTCACCTACACTTAGGCGAATTCTCGTATAACAATAGTTATCAAGCCATTATCCAGATGGCGCCATTCGAAGCACTATATGGTAAGAAGTGCAGGTCGCCACTGGCATGGGATGATATTGGGGAGAGGAAAATATTGGCCCCAGAAATGATTGTTCAGACGGTTGAAGTGGTTAAGGGGATCAGAGAGCGACTTCGAGTTGCTTAAGATCGACATCGTCATTGGGCAGACCAACATCACAGGCCACTAGAATTTTCTGTTGGGGACCACGTGTTCTTGCGGATCTAACCTACCCGTGGGGTCATTAGATTTGGCGTTCGCGGGAAGTTGAGTCCATGATACATGGGCTCATTTGTTATCCTCGATAGGATAGGCGATGTTGCTTATCGGTTGTCCCTTCCACCTTCATTACGCGAGGTACATGATGTGTTCTATGTATCTCAGTTGCGAAGGTATGCATCGGACCCAACCATATCCTCGATTATTCTAAGCTAGTTGTTGGTACCAACTTGTTTTACGATAAGCAGCCTGTGTCCATTTTAGACCGAAGAGAGAAGATACTCAAGAACCGAACAATTATCCTTGTCTGAGTTGCTTGGGGTCATCACTCCTTAGGAGAGTCAACGTGGGAACGTGAGGATGATATCCGATCACGGTATCCGCACCTATTTGACTCACAAGGTATATCTCTTTCCGTGTACCTTGATTGTCTTAATTCCTCATGCTTATCACCCTATGAATAGAAATTGCTTGATGTTGTAGATTGATAAATATAGATATATTACTTGCTATTGATATTGTAAGATGACTGCTTTCTCACTAAAAATTGCTTGTACTTGGGTTAGTCTAGCTCTGATCTTTTTAGCCTGCTTGGAAATGAAATTTCGCGGACGAAATTTTTCTAAGGAGGGTAGAGATGTCACTCCCCGTTCCCAGAATATGTATTTTTATACGTGTACTGCTTGAATGTATTTATTTAATATTTATCATGCATTCATTCTGTAATTTCATGCTAATTAATTTTTTTGTATTTTATTTTCTGCTTTTGCTTAAGCTCTTGGTTTACTTTGTTCATGTTGAACCAACTTAGTTTAGCTTGGTTCATCATGATAAGGGGTGGATGGCCTAGATCTTGTAGGATGGAATGGGTGGTGGAGATTGACTTGGGCTTGATATTTATACCCCTTTACTTTTCTCTCTCTTCATTACTCTCATTTACTTCTTCTTCATCCTCCATTACTCTCCCACCAACCTAGAGAGCTTAGGCAAGTACAACTTGCTTCATGATGGATCTCAAGTATTGTTGTTCCATTCTCTTTCTTACTTGATTTTAAGTCTCTTTAGTTGGTTTTCATGGGTGTATTTTTGTAGATCTGAGTTTATGTTACTTTCGGTTCTTCTTGGTTTTGACCTATCAAACTTCTTGTTTTCAAAATCTTGTTGTTCTATGTTGTAGAGAATTTCTTTCTACCCTATTTTGACCAGAAGTCCAGATTTGGGCTTGGATTGTTTGGTTGAAAAGTTTAGGACCCCCAACTCCCCAGGTTCTTCTTCTCGAAAAAGTTGGAGAAGAAGAACAGTGCCTCCCGTATGGCCTTTTCATGCGGCAAGCTCCCCTGCGATTCCTTTTTGGCCGCATAGGCACTCCAGTCTTCATGCGGCCCCCCCTCCTTGCCGCATTACGGCTTTGGTTGACTTCAGCCGCATGGCTCTCGGCATCCTTGCGACATGGAGACCCTTGGCCCATAGGTGTCACGACCCGCACCCTAGAGGGCACGAGACGTGGGTACGTCCAGCCTACGCCGCAGTGTCGGTGGTAGAACGCTGTCCTAGGTCTCATGCATCTAACAGTATAAGGCTAAACAGTTTATACTCCCCGAATGGGGGTGACGTAGCAATATACAGTCATCCAGAGTATAATATAAAAGAAGACATCCTAGTCTAGAGGAGTGTCGTCCACTGCTATAGGGTTCGGTTGCTGGTCCAAGTCACAACAGTCATCAATAGTAGTCCCATAATAGGTAGGGCAGCACGTCTCATCCTCATCCTCTGTAATATTTCAATAGGTCCAGTCAGGACAGGAGCGAGCACAGTACATCTCACGCAGTTCATATAATGACAGGAATAAAATACAAGCAATAGAGTAAAATACATAAAACGCTGAAGAGTATGCATGAGTAAAAAGGAAGACTGTAATAAAATATCTACTATAAGTAAAGAGCTACAGTGAACTAGTAATTTAAAGTACAAGCTAGACATGTGAACGGCTTGATAATAAACATGAGAGGTCGTACATGGCTACACAACTTTGGAAATTGTCCACATGACTATTTATACTCCCCGTACCCCAATCAATACACAAGGATCTAGACAAGTTATGTTATTACATGATATTCACATGGGGGCCCATATAAGGGTGCACGCGAATATAAACATGGGGGCTCCGTGTTCATGAGAGTACATGAATCACGATAGTGCACATGTAAGGTGAAAGCACAAAGAGTACATGATGAAAGTGAAACGCACATGACATGATGTATCTGATGCTCCCGAGGGGATAACATCGTATGAAAAGATCCATATAGTACTAATTCGTGTTTCCATCGTGTCAGCATCAAGTAAGATAATCTAGAGCGAGAAAGTACTCCTAGCAAGAATGAAATGGTCAGAGAATGTACTCGCCTGATACCCTGGATGTCCAGAAGAAAATACTGCCTGAGGAGTGGTGTCTGGCTCCTAATCAGAACAGAACAAGTCACAACATGTCTAAAATGATAATAAGATGCAATTCAATGCATTCTATATGAATCTAGATCAATATAGACCAAAGTCAACTCTTGGTCAACTCTGGTCAACCCTAGAAGTCAAAGTTAGGTCAACTAGGTCAAACTAGTATAAGTCCAACTAAACTAGGTCTAACAACCATTCTAAGCTCTAACAACCATCCTAAGCTCTCACATCAACCACAAATCATTATAAGTTATCAACACATTGAAATTCCTATACACCCTACACTACCATTCATATATATATATATATATATATATATATATATATATATATATATATATATATATATATATATTTATTATATATATATATATATATATATATATATATATATATATATATATACACAATAGAATATGCATATCACATTACTCATTGAACTTCCATACATCCTACACTACCATTCACACAATCACATTAGGTTAGACTTATATATATATAGCTATAGGAATATATATATATATATATATATATATATATATATATATATATATATATATATAGCTATAGGAATTTGTGTTAGTTTTACATGAGATTGTGGGTGTGTGAGTACACTGAATAAGTGACAGGAACATGTGTGCGTATGTGAGAGTGCACAAGAGTGTGTGTGTCATGATATCCTGAAAATAGTGAAGGTTATGAAAACAGTTAGCTAACATGGTGTATCCTGGAATTCAGTTGACAGTTACCAATGTAACATGAGCTAATACATTTTGTATAATATCCTGAAATCAGTAAATACAAAACAATGTGGCAGCTAACAATGTGTAGGAGTGTGAATCCTGAAAACAGTAGAGTAGTACATGAAATCAGTGTAGTGTTCATGTGTCAAAAGGAGTGTTAGACAATGTGTGATATCCTGGAAAACAGGAAAATAGGGAATGGTGTTTGTGTGTGTGCAATTAGGAAAAATAGCAAAAAAATAGTGTAGGTTATTGGTAGTGTACTGATGTAAAAGTGTGGGAAATGTGGAAAAATATTAACAGTTGAATGGAAAGAACAAGGACAGTGTCATTTGTGTGTCTCAGACATTATACTCAAGTGACAGTGAAACATATGTGTTTGGCTTGGTTCCAGGTAATAATGACAGTGTTCAGATTTAGAGAATCAGTTCAATGAATCAATTAAATCCCTATTCCCTGTGCCTCAGTTTACATAAACAGTGAACATTAGATAGGAACTCAGAATTCAGGAACTAACTTACAGTTCAAAACAAATGCAAATCCAAACATTCAGACAGTTAGCCATACTACAAGACTTAACAGTTTAAAAAATGCAACCCAAACTCAATGTCGATTATCCATTCATGCCATAAGCCTAGTCTAATGTAATCGAACTAATCATAAGCTAGATAACATGTAGGATTAAATGTACAGCTGATAACATTAGTCAATACTAGATTAAAATAGGAATTTGAAGTTTTAGGAAGACCGAATACAAGTGGTATCAGCCACATTTCGAAACCCAACTCATAACCATATTCCATTTCTCATGATCATAGACCTATCCTAGTATGTTAAATCAACTTAACAGAGATTAGCAAATATGTTTAGGATATAATTTAGCAATTTAGTCATAACTAAACACATAATGTAATCATTAAATAACAGGAATTAAAAACAGTGTTCACTGATACTCTAGTGTATCAGTCGACTGGAAATTTCCAATCCACATTCAAATTCACAATTCGTTGATGAACATTAGGTTGGTAATCATTAGTGGTTGTTAGAATGTGTCATACTAACCAAATGGTGTCCAAAATCAGGACACAAGACACCAAACCACATACTAGGCTATGTGAACCCGTGTCCAGTGTGGATCGAATATCTCACCCGACACAAAATATTAGGACACGAGGCTT
The DNA here is from genome assembly GCA_029216955.1 of Iris pallida. NCBI lineage: Eukaryota > Viridiplantae > Streptophyta > Magnoliopsida > Asparagales > Iridaceae > Iris > Iris pallida. The sequence continues at coordinate 4,086,899 of JANAVB010012000.1, forward strand.
TAGGAATGTCATGACAGACATTGCCCCACCCTGCGTGTCCAAGCACACGCGACCAAGTATCCTGTGCACTGAGCACGAACACACTGGTAGCAGGGGAACACTGCACGCTGCGCGCGCGCGTGTGCACGAGTCCAACTCGACACGAACTGGACTCGAATCCAGCTCAGTCAATGGGAAATCAATAGGCCACATAAAAACCTAATTTCCTATTCAAATACATTTCGAAAACTCAATCGAAATGCCCACTGTGGCATTTCGTCGAACACCTGCGGCTGTCACTGATACGTGTCCGATACGGACACGTATAGGGCACGAGAGGGTACAAAACCTATCCCTACAGCACAAGGAAACCTAGGGCTATGCAAATGTGCAAAGAAATCGAAAATCTAATGAGTTTAGATAGGGTTACCTATTGGTTGTTCTTCCTCAAGAAAACTCCTAAAATAAGGATTCCTCCTTGCTAGCCCAATGCCCCAAATTGTATCAAACCTGAGAATGGCCTCCACCAACAGTAGGGGGACACTGATTAGGTTACAATGGAAGAAGTTTCAATGAAAATGGACTAATATTGAATAAACTATGAAGAAATTTCAATGGAGAACAAACCTTTCCTTAGAAAATAAAGGGATGAATAAAGAGGAGGCACAAACTTTGAGAGAGACTTTATAGCAAGGGGGGAGATCCCTAGGCTGGCCACCAAGTTAGGGTTAGGGTTTTTGGGGTGAATTTAATGGCTATCAATCCATCAAGTCCATTCAAGGGCCTACAACCTAGGTTTCCCTTAGTCAAGTTGCAACCTATACATTCTAACTATTCATGACTTAAACCCAACTAATAAATACTAACTAATACTCTCTATGGCTAACTAGACTAGCCATGACTAACCTGGGTTAGGTCGAAACTAGGTTAGGGCTAATCTAAACCACAAGGCTATCAATTAATGATATTAAAATCATACCATTCCTAATAATCATATTAAATTCCAAATAATATATATTAAATTCAAATAATTCAAAAATGACAAAATACTCCCAAACTAGAAATGTGGTAGATGAAACCCCCTAATCACATGGCTAGGCTCTAGGTCGAGCTGTCTCTAATGTTACACTAGCAAAATACCAAAACTACAAGTCATGGTTTTAAATAGTTTTAAAATGATTAAAAATCACCAAAAATCATATTATTATTTAAATATCATAATTAAATAAATTAAAATACAAAATTTCAAAATTACCCTCATTTGAAAAACTGGATGTTACAATCCTATCTACCTTAGAAAAATTTTGTCATCGAAATTAAAATGTTCATACTCCTTCTAGGTCAAACTCCCACAATCAAGGTTTCAGAACTTAAGCAATTCATACGATTCAAAAGGATGGCATACAGGGTCATGGCGTATGGTGGTAGTGAAAGTCTCATCTAGGTATACTAGTCATGCTAACAAAACGGTCATAGGATATCAAAACACACAAGCAATTAGGGTGCTAAACTAGAAAAGATACAGAATAACAAATCATCAAAACTGTAAGTAGTCTACCATCCTATATAAAAACTGGTACTTATAAAAAATAAATAAAGATAACTACCAATTATCTATAAGGGGTACCATTCAAGAAGAAAAAAATCACAATCAAAAGTTAAAGAATGAAAGTCAATTGCATTGAAATCCAATCACAATCTATATATATAGAGATAGAGCGTTAGAGAGGGAAAAGCTAGCATTATGTAAAGGTTATGTGGTTTGTGTGTGTATGGGTGTATGTGGACATGTTCCTATGGTTAGATAGTAGGCATGTGTGTATGTGAAATATAAGTGTATAGGAGGATTTGGGTTTCAAACAATAGCTATCAAGTTACACTACTCATGGCATATTGTTTAAACAATCTACAATGCACAACCTATTTACTCATGACATGCATGGCTAACCATATACATATACATATATAAGAGGTACAGATTTAGTTATATATCTATATACATTATAACATGTATGCATAAACTCTATATATATCTATATAGATATATGAACATAACATAGAGAGGAAGGGTTAGGTTTACATGGTAGTGTATACTAAGTTAGGGTGTGGATGTCCTTGTACAGGGTTATAGCTTTAGTATTGAAATATTAAACCTAGTTTTAGTTCAGCATTTACATACAAAAATCTGAAAATGAGCTAACATTTAAACCAGTGTAATATTAACATAATGCAGTTTCAGATTTTAGGGGTTTGAAACATCACAATCAACTCAATGCTCCCAACACATCCTAACATGATAGAGATGAAACCTAACATACTATCCATACATTTAGCTATACATACAGTTTAATATTACATATTAAATCTGAAATTGAACTAAACATTTGAAATCAATGTGAAAATGTTAACATGTATTCAGTTTTAGGATTTTGGAGAAATTCGAACATCAAACCAACCCAATATTTATCACAACCTAACATGTAAGAATATGAAACCTAACATTATATCCTTACATACAACAATGTATATAGCTCAAAATATTACATTAAAAAAACAGCAAATTAAACTAATCATTTAGAATCCAGTATTAAGGGTTAATATGCACACAGTCTCAGATTTGACAAGTTCAAACACAAAACTCAACCAATTTCTTTAAGAATTGAAATCTTGTGTATAAGATACATGTGCAGTGATGTAACAAAACTAATAACATGAAATTTATATTTAAAATATGAAATTAAACTGGAAAAACAGAGAACCAGTCTCTGATACTGTACTGTATCAGAATATTGGGGTTTTGAGAATTTAAACATCAACAACATATTAATATGCATTTATATGGGTTGGTAATCAAAGTGTAGCATGCATACATGTCAGACAAAGTATCTGTGTCCACTATATATATTCTCATGTCCCAATATAAAAATCAAATTCTATATCAAGACCAATATTTAGATTCCTACCAAGATTGCAAGCAGGTGATTGATGTAATCAAGACAATTTTATTATTATTATTATTTAATACAATAAAAATAGCAAGAAGGAAATAACGATAAAGTCTGTTCTGGTTATCTGTTTAAAAGAAGGAACTATTTTGAAACCAGAGCTATAATATCAAATCCAAGATAAGGTCTAGCAAAATCATCGATTCATTATTTTAAGAAGAGATTCATAGTAAGAAGTTACACAAAGGTTTACAATACAGCTAAAGCTACTCCTACTCCTAAGTTAAATAATGAGAAACAAAACAACAAAACAATTTTTTTTGAAAGACTGAAAAAAAGTAGAGAAAACTTGTTCAAGAGCATTTAAGGTACAATCTGATAATCATATGCGTCTATCCAAAATCATGGTACTCGAAATTCTCGTCATACTAGTAAGCAAGGCTACGATAATCACAGAGTCCTCGACTAAGGCACATACCTCTAGAATCATGGTATTTAAAATTTTTGTATTGCCGCATGCGACGACGAAAATCTTAAATTTCTACACCCGAGAAATACGTCCAAAATCTGACTATATGTCCTCACTATGCCAGCTAACATGACTATCAAAGATTCTAGATCCCATAACTGAGGTGACCTAGCCCATATGATTTTTCTCAGAAGAAAAAACAAACAAACATAACACAGGAACAACAGAACAAATTGATCAATCAACAAGGAACATATGGAATCGAATTTCAAGATAGTTATAAGAGACAATTTCAGGAATGGAATCGAAAAGAACGGAACTCGTAACAAGATCTCCAATGGTCTATGCATCCTCAACTGTCCTGACGATAGCTCGTCCCCGCTGGTTTCCCCTGGTCTGCTGCTGATGCTACATGAACCGCTGCTGCTGAGAGAAATCGAGAATGGCGGGAAAAAGTCTCTATACATATAGAGGTGTACCTCCAATGTAGCAGAAATGCCAACCTGAGTCGGCACAACAGGAGCTGCGGTCTCGAGGCCCTGATGAACAGGACGAGAGGTGGCCAGCCTCTCGATAGTATCCCCCGAACCGGAGCGATGAGATCGTGTCTCCATAACCATTATAAAGACAGATCAAAACAAGAAGCAATTTCTGAGAATGAAGCAAAAATCAAAGGAGGACAGTTTATATTCAAGGAAAAACAATAAGTAGCAAATTTAGATAAAAGAAATCTGATTAAGAGTTTTTCCTAGTGTGATTGAGTACCTTCAAAATTATATCCTAATCCTACTGCAGGTTGTAGTGATATTCTAGTTCGAATACCACTACACAAACTCGACCTATATGGGCCACTACTAAAAATGTGTCACGACCCGCACCCTAGAGTAAGGGCACGAAACGTGGGTACGTTCAGCCTACGCCGCAGTGTCGGCAGTAGAACGTTGTCCTATGTCTCATGCATCTAACAATATAAGGCTAAACAGTTTATACTCCCTGAATGGGGGTGACATAACAATATACATTCATCCATAATGTAATATAAAAGAAGACATTCTAGTCTAGAGGAGTGTCGTCCACTGCTATAGGGTCCGGCTGCTGGTCCAAGTCACAGCTGTCATCAAGGGTAGTCCCATAATAGGTAGGGCAGCACGCCTCATCCTCATCCTCTGTAATATTTCAACAGGTCCAGTCAGGACAGGAGCGAGCACAGTACATCTCACGCAGTTCATATAATGACATGAATAAAATACATGCAATAGAGTAAAATTCATGAAACGCTAAAGAGTATACATGAGTAAAAAGGAAGACTGTAATGAAATATCAACTATAAGTAAAGAGCTACAGTGAACTAGTGATTTAGAGTACAAGCTAGACATGTGAACGGCTTGATAATAAACATGTGAGGTCGTACATGGCTACACTACTTTGGAAATTATCCATATGACTATTTATACTCTCCCGTACCCCAATCAATACACAATGATCTAGACAAGTTATGTTATTACATGATATTCACATGGGGGCCCATATAAGGGTGCACGTAAATATAAACATGGGGGCTCCGTGTTCATGAGAGTACATGAATCACGAGAGTGCACATGTAAGGTGAAAGCACAAGAGTACATGATGAAAGTGAAACGTACATGACATGATGTATCTGATGCTCCCGAGGGGATAACATCGTATGAAAAGATCCATATAGTACTAATCCGTGTTTCCATCGTGTCAGCATCAAGTAAGATAATCTAGAGCGAGAAAGTACTCCTAGCAAGAATAAAACGGTCAGAGAATGTACTCGCCTGATACCCTGGATGTCCAGAAGAAAATACTGCCTGAGGAGTGGTATCTGGCTCCTAATTAGAACAGCACAAGTCACAACATGTCTAAAATGATAATAAGATGCAATTCAATGCATTCTATATGAATCTAGGTCAATCTAGACCAAAGTCAACTCTTGGTCAACTCTGGTCAACCCTAAAAGTCAAAGTTAGGTCAACTAGGTCAAACTAGTCTAAGTCCAACTAGACTAGGTCTAACAACCATTCTAAGCTCTAACAACCATCCTAAGCTCTCACATCAACCACAAATCATTATAAGTTATCAATATATGTGAATGGTAGTGTAGGATGTATATTCATATAAGTTATCATTATAAGTTATCAACCCTAGAATGGTAGTGTAGGATGTATATTCATATAAGTTATCAACCCTAGAATGGTAGTGTAGGATGTATATTCATATAAGTTATCATTATAAGTTATCAACACATTGAAATTCCTATACACCCTACACTACCATTCACATATTGAACTTCCATACATCCTACACTACCATTCACACAATCACATTAGGTTAGACTTATATATATATAGCTATAGGAATTTGTGTTAGTTTTACATGAGATTGTGGGTGTGTGAGTGCACTGAATTAGTGACAGGAACATATGTGCGTATGTGAGAGTGCACAAGAGTGTGTGTGTCATGATATCCTGAAAATAGTGAAGGTTATGAAAACAGTGAGCTAACATGGTGTATCCTGGAATTCAGTTGACAGTTACCAATGTAACATGAGCAAATACATTGTGTATAATATCCTGAAATCAGTGAATACAAAACAGTGTGGCAGCTAACAATGTGTAGGAGTGTGAATCCTAAAAACAGTAGAGTAGTACATAAAATCAATGTAGTGTTCATGTGTCAATAGGAGTGTTAGGCAATGTGGGTGTCAATGTGTGATATCCTGGAAAACAGAAAAACAGGGAATGGTGTTTGTGTGTGTGCAATTAGGAAAAATAGGAAAAAAATAGTGTAGGTTATTGGTAGTGTACTGATGTAAAAGTGTGGGAAATCTTGAAAAATATTAACAGTTGAATGGAAAGAACAAGGACAGTGTCATTTGTGTGTCTCAGACATTGTACTCAAGTGACAGTGAAACATATGTGTTTGGCTTGGTTCCAGGTAATAATGACAGTGTTCAGATTTAGAGAATCAGTTCAATGAATCAATTAAATCCGTATTCCCTGTGCCTCAGTTTACATAAATAGTGAACATTAGATAGGAACTCAGAATTCAGGAACTAACTTACATTTCAAAACAAATGCAAATCCAAACATTCAGACAGTTAGCCATACTACAAGACTTAACAGTTTAAACAATGCAACCCAAACTCAATGTCGATTATCCATTCATGCCATAAGCCTAGTCTAATGTAATCGAACTAATCATAAGCTAGATAACATGTAGGATTAAATGGACAGCTGATAACATTAGTCAATACTAGATTAAAATAGGAATTTGAAGTTTTAGGAAGACTGAATACAAGTGGTATCAGCCACATTTCGAAACCCGACTCATAACCATATTCCATTTCTCTTGATCAAAGACCTATCCTAGTATGTTAAATCAACTTAGCAGAGATTAGAAAACATGTTTAGGATATAATTTAGCAATTTAGTCATAACTAAACACATAATGTAATCATTAAACAACATGAATTAAAAACAGTGTTCACTGATACTCTAGTGTATCAGTCGACTGGAAATTTCTAATCCACATTCAAATTCACAATTCACTGATGAACATTAGGTTGGTAATCATTAGTGGTTATTTGAATGTGTCACACTAACCAAATGGTGTCCAAAATTAGGACATAGGAGTGTCCAAACAATACACGAACACAAGACACCAAACCACACACTAGGCTATGTGAACCCGTGTCCAGTGTGGATCGAATATCTCACCCGACACAAAATATTAGGACACGAGGCCTTAGGGATGTCATGACAGACATTGCCCCAGCCCGTGTGTCCAAGCACATGCGACCAAGTGTCCTGTGTACTGAGCACGAACACACTGGTAGCAGGGGAACACTGCACGCTGCGCGCGCGCGTGTGCACGAGTCCAACTCGACACGAACTGGACTCGAATCCAGCACAGTCAATGGGAAATTAATAAGCCACATAAAAACCTAATTTCCTATTCAAATACATTTTGAAAACTCGATCGAAATGCCCACTGTGGCATTTCGTCGAACACCTGCGGCTGTCACTGATACGTGTCCGATACAGATACGTATAGGACACAAGAGGGTGCAAAACCTATCCCTATAGCACAAGGACACCTAGGACTATGCAAATGTGCAAAGAAATTGAAAATCTAATGAGTTTAGATAGGGTTACCTATTGGTTGTTCTTCCTCAAGAAAACTCCTAAAATGAGGATTCCTCCTTGCTAGCCCAATGCCCCAAATTGTATCAAACCTGAGAATGGCCTCCACCAACAGTAGGGGGACACTAATTAGGTTACAATGGAAGAAGTTTCAATAAAAATGGACTTATATTGAATAAACTATGAAGAAATTTCAATGGAGAACAAACCTTTCCTTAGAAAATGAAGGGATGAATAAATAGGAGGCACAAACTTTGAGAGAGACTTTATAGCAAGGGGGGATCCCTAGGCTGGCCACCAAGTTAGGGTTAGGGTTTTTAGGGTGAATCTAATGGCTATCAATCCATCAAGTCCATTCAAGGGCCTACAACCTAGGTTTCCCTTAGTCAAGTTGCAACCTATACATTCTAACTATTCATGACTTAAACCCAACTAATAAATACTAACTAATACTCTCTATGGCTATAGACTAGCCATGACTAACCTGGGTTAGGTCCAAACTAGGTTAGGGCTAATCTAAACCACAAGGCTATCAATTAATGATATTAAAATCATACCATTCCTAATAATCATATTAAATTCCAAATAATATATATATTAAATTCAAATAATTCAAAAATGACAAAATACCCCCAAACTAGAAATGTGGTAGATGAAACCCCCTAATCACACGGCTAGGCTCTAGGTCGAGCTGTCTTTAGTGTTACACTAGCAAAATACCAAAACTACAAGTCATGATTTTAAATAGTTTTAAAATGATTAAAAATCACCAAAAATCATATTATTATTTAAATATCATAATTAAATAAATTAAAATATAAAATTTCAAAATTACCCTTATTTGGAAAACTGGGTGTTACAGTAGGCCATGTCCCTTGGCTTCCGAGCCGCATGGGATCCTGACTTGACCCTGCCGCATGGGATCCTGATTTGACCCTGTCGTATGGGATCCTAATTTGACCCTGCCGCATGGGATCCTGACTTGACCCGGTCGTATGGGATCCTGACTTGACCCTGCCGCATGGGATCCAGACTTGACCCTGCCGCATGGGATCCATATTTGACCCTGCCGTATGGGATCCTGATTTGACCTTACCGCATAGATGGGCATCTATCTACTGCCGCATGAGATTCTGATTTGACTCTGGCTACATAGATAGGTACCCACTTACCCTGCCACATAGATGGGCATCCATCTACTGTCGCCTTTTGGCTGTTTCTTGTCCCGAATTGACATTGATTGTTACCTTGAATAATGATTGATCATGCGTTCCTAGTTGAAACTAGAAGACTGGCTAGTCATCTTATTGAATTGAATGAGACATGTTCATGAATGAACCATGAGCCATTGCGATCGACCAGCCGATCCGAACATTAGTATTTGGACACATGTTGACTTCCTTTTTCTGCAAAAGCAGCATGTGTACCTTATGGTCAAGGCATGATTATTCCGTAGCTAGACTTGATTATTGCATTACGCTATGTAAGACCTACAACTTAGCCGCACGGGGATCGTTGTAGAGTTATGCATATCGTACTCTGTACGGGAGTACTTATTCAGAATGATCATGACCCACGGCATGAGATTTTAATTAACATAGGGTCTACTAAGATAAATAAAAATAACTATTGCATGGAGAGAATGGATTCTCGAGTGCTTACATTGCAGCCATCTCGGGACAATTAGTGCCCCGACATGCCGGCTGGTTTCCACGGATACTACAAACCTACCGTACGGGTAGGGAATGTTATTTGTTTATATTTACTGTATATTGATGACGGGCGTCCCGCTGGGACACGTCTAATTCATGATTGGCACAATTGATTATTTGGGTAGACTAACCTTGTTTGTACATTATAAGAACTGAGGAATCCCTTATTGCATGTTTCCAAGACAACTTGGAACTCACAGTAGCAAGCCGTAGTAGTTGCATGGCCGTTTTAAATTAGTTTGTTTGCGTACTGTGCCTACTCTGTTAACTACTGAGATGAGCGAAACGTCAGGACATGACGGGTCAACTTCTGTCCTTATTTGGTTGGGAAGTTGGCTTGAAGTGTCGTGATGTTGTGCGAACCCAGTAGCAAGTAGAGATCTACTTATCATATTCTTAACTCTTATCACTGGTTCTAATTTCACATATCGTGCTTCCTTATGGTACTTGCTATTAGAGGTCTAACCTCTCTGGTTTTGCATGGCGAGATTTAGAGCCAGCTCCTAAGGACTCAGCTTACTTCCACCTCCAATATGGTCAATACTAGAGGAATGATTGCAGGAGGACACGAGTGAGTTTCTTGCTTTCCTGCTCGTTTTACTACTTACTTTACTTATTGCTGTTTGGCACCGACATGTTAGTCGGACTATCTTGCACTTACCTTTACATAATTGTAACTAAGTCAGACTGCAGCTGATAACAATTATGTATACCTTGCTATATCATCTGGCTATGTTTTGTGCAGCCAGATCTCAAGAACATTTTGACTGAGCATTTGGGACGCCTTACTGCTTTATCTTACATGTTCTCTATTATTGCTTCTTGTTGGAATGATTGAGACAATAGATGTTGAGTGACCATAGTGAGACTTTCATGTAGTATGCACCCCCTCGTCGTTAGACAACATTGATCGTATTATACGATATTCTTCTACCCGTAATACGTAGCTGGCTGAGTCATTCCCCTGCTCTGCGGCATTCCGGTTCTGGGGCGTGACACTGTGGTGGTTGGATGTGAAAGAGGTGGTGTGTTCAAATGCCATAAGAAAGTTACAGTTCTCCAAAAAAAAGTTTCAAGAAGAAACGTTGGTATAAGGAAATGTGGTTGTCCATTCAAGATTCATATTAGAAACGTAGAAGATGCTAAGTAGACAGACGAAGTCAAGAATGGAATCCACAACCATGTTATTGCCAAGACACTTTTGGGTCATCCGTATGTCGGACGGTTGAACAATATGGAGAAAACGATCATCGAAGACTTGTCCACTTTCAGAGTTATACCGAGACAAATATATTCCGTCATAGACATGAAGATGAGAAGAATAAGTCAACAATGAAGTCAATTTACAACGCCCTATCTTCTTCGAATGCCATTCGGACGAAATCAAGAATGACGATGCAAGAAGTGTTGAAGTTGCTTGCCGATAATCATTATGTTGAGTACCATAGAAGACATCCCTGTAGGAGCGTAAAAAGTGCTTCAAAGAAAGAGTCATCTCATTCATAAGTGATCTGCTTTACGCCTAGCAGAGCGGGTAATCTCTTTACGCCCAAGACTAGGCTAATCAATTTACGCCTAAGCAGGCTGATCATTTTACGCTCGGGTCTACACCCATGATTTTACGCCAAGGACAGAACAGCCACTTTTACGCTGGACAAAGCTGTCAAATCTCGTATTTAATGCAAACTCTGACATGGAGATATTAATGATGGCATATATCACAAAGGGATTTGTCTTTATACAGAGACCAATGTTGTCGTTTAGTGTGTGGATTGAGCTACTTTACGCTCACACTCGCACGAAGATTATACGAGCCTTTACGCTCAACAGTCGACGTGTGCGTAAAGTCTATTTGAGCTACTTTTATGCTCAAGGTTATTTAATAACCACTTTACGCGGAAAGTCTATGTCAAGGCTATTTTACGCCAAATCTACTGCTTTACGCTCAGAGTACATTGGGCTATTTTTACGCCCTATTCTCCTCCACCAGTTTGGAACGTAGTTTGCTTACGTGGCTTTCATGCCACTCTTCTCGAAGAACGTGTATACATGCATCCTATCCTTACTGAACTGATGGGACACACGTCAACATATGCAGAGGATGGCTTCGGTCATGGGTGGCAGTTGTTAGCGTAAAGATGAAACTTTTGCTGAGTTTTTACGCACAAGAGCCCAAGTCTATAAATAGACTTGTTTTTTCTCATAACAGAGGACAGAGACAGATAGGGAGAACAGAGAGAGACATGAGAGAATACAGAGATCAGAACTTAGAGATTTTGATTCTCCAGAGCATTCTTCTTCAACTTTTCTTTCAGAACAGAGTGAAGCAAAGCAGGAAAGCATTCGGCCTCGCCATCAGTGCCCAAGTGCGTCGATACCTTTCTGGTGACTTAGTTCTTCCAGTTGTTCTACTTCAAGCAGTGATCTTCATCATCAACATATGGTCCAAGGAACAAAGTGATCATTTACGAATCAGACTTCCATAGCAATACTTTCCCAGAATCAAACTTGTACTTCTTGTACTTTTTCTCGTTTTATTTTCAAAAGCCCATTCCTTCAAGGCATTTTGTTAAGTGAAATAAAAATGGCGACTCTGCTGGGGACGACCTTCTCCTCTGACGAGGAGGTAATTACTCAATTTGATGATGTTTCGGTCGGTTCGACCAAGAAGACTCTGGTTGTGCACTTCGACCAGACTGCCTACGAAGAAATGCTCCGAACTGGGGGTGGTTCTTGCTGCTCCAATGTTCAAAAGTCTTGCAAAGCACGAAAAGTTTGGATTTCTAAATCCAAAATAGCTTCTGATCTCTCTGTTGCTGTTGATAACAAGGGAATTCTTCCCTCTCCTGTCGTAGGGGCTCCCGTTCATAACGAGGCAGTCCTTACTTCGGCATTGCTCTATAAGTGTGACAATTTGTCTCCCGTCTGTGACGGTGTAGATGATCGGGTTCCACGCCCACTGCGTAAGAACCAAGTTTTACGTCCACTGGATAAAAACCAAGTTTTACGCTCAAAGCATAAGAATGAGTCTCCCATTTGTAATGTGGCAGATTCTAATGCTTCTAAGTGTAAAAATAGGTCTCCCGTCTGTGACGTGGTAGACACACACAAATTACGCTCCTCGTGTAAAACAAAATCTCCCGTCTTTGACATGGTAGATAACCAATTTTACGTTTTACGCGTAAAGGCAAGTCTCCTGTCTGTGACAGTGTAGATAAAATTTACAACGATGTTTGCACATCTAATATGAATGTACCTAAACGCATATAGCGTAAAAATGTTGTTGCTAAAACTTCTGTCCTACACCAACAACCTTCTTATACCGCTTTACGTAAAGTACCAAACTTGCAAATCACGCGCCATGAAGACGGAGTTCTTCATGCTCAAAAATCTCAAGATTTACGCACACAACTCCAAACGCATAGAAATGTACAATTTGGTTCTGCGAATGCTGCTAGTAATCTTCTTTATACATAGGGTACTAAACGTTTTTCTACCCCTAATGTGATAAAGAAGAATACTCCCTCCATTCCTTCTGACTTACGTGAATTGCTCATACAAAAGCGTAGGAAATCACAATCTCCGGTGACGCTCCCCCAAGAAAAACATCATTGTGAATATCACCAGGTTGTGATCAATTGTTGTTGTTTAGCTTCAAAACGGTCAGTTTTTGATCGATTGAGTTTTAATTCGCTTCAATATCAAGCTGAAGACCAAGAAGATGAGCCGTCATATGCATCAGTCAACATGGCATCTCATACTAACAGAGGACGACGTCCGAGACGGAACATGTCCCAAACTCCAGGTCAACAACAGTTCAACAGACTTCTTGATTCCTTTGAAGGAGTATATAAGAATACTCGATCAAGAAGACAAAGGCAATTGCAGACTTCTGATTCAGAAGCTGGGGGTACTCAATCTTTTGAGTCTGATACCGATAGTGTGGATTCATACTTCTACACAAATTCTTCCGTATCCTCACGAGAGGTTGAATCCTACGCTGTTGGAGATGAACCAGAGACTTCATCCGCTAATACAGAACAACGTCTCACTGCCATTGAGCAATCACTGAAAGATATGCTTAACATGGTGCAAAGTATGCATCAAATAATTTTGAATCAGCAAACTGCTCAGCCGACGGTAATAACACCAGTACCAGTAGCAGCACAAACTCAAGATAGTCAAGGGGCTGAAATACCTTTGAATACTCAAGAGCCGGCTGTTAATCAGAATCTTGCATCTCCAGATCCCATCATTCCTGAAGATATACCACCTCCAGTGGGGGTTATGGTACATCCAACAACCATTCAATCAAATGTGCTTCCCTAAACCAGTGAAGCCATTCAAGCAGTACGTGAGCTCAAAGCACAGTTTGAAGTTTTGAAGCACAAAGATCAACTCCAGAGGTTAGGGATCAAGCAACCTTATCCTCCTCATTGGAATGATGTACCCTTTCCACCAAAATTCAAGCCACAATCTATGGTTTTGTTCGATGAAAAAGCATCTCCCAGTCAATATATCAATTACTTTGATATTATGACTGTACATCTGCAGAAAGATGACGTTTTTCTCACTCGAGTGTTCATCGGGTGCCTGACGGGTTCAGCTTATGATTGGTATCGAAGTTTATCCGACAATTGCATTTCATCTTTCGATGAATTTAAGGCAATGTTTCTCTCCCGCTTCTATGAAGGAGGTATGGACATGAACATGTCCTCCTTGATAGAAATCAAACAAAAGGAGAAAGAAGATACTCGGACGTTCATCGAACGTTTTCGACAGGCTACTCTAAAGATGCCTCCTGGTATGCCAGATTCAGCGTTGATTGATACATGCAAGATGAATCTACGACCATCCATCGCTGTTTTCACAGGTTCCCAATTCTCAGATTGGGCTTCGTTTATCATAGCAGCAGTCTCTGCCGAGACCAATGGTAGGTTGGCTCGTGAACATGGGATAATTTTTGCCTCAGATGATAGAGGAAAGAAAAGTAATCCTGGTAATAACCCCGATAATCGTAATGTAAAAGGAAAAGATACCCTCATGGTTAATCTTTCCAAGAACAAAACGATGCCGAATAGTCAGGAATCTTCCAGGCCAAAGAAAGAATACTCTTTTGATGAAAGTGATATCCCAGGGATATTTCAGTGTCTGGTGAAGAGTGGCAAACTTCAGATTCCAGAGCCAAAGAGGCCTAATGAGGTGAATCTAACTGATAATCCCAAATATTGTATCTATCATAGATATATTAATCATCCTACCAGTGCTTGCTATGTCCTGAAGAAGAAAATCCAGGACCTGATAAATGGCGGTGCTATCGCTTTAACCAACGATGACCATACGGTTTCAACCAATATGGTTTCTCTTCAGTTTAGGGATTTTCCTCCACAGCAAGTCCCAGATGGAATTACCCCAATTCCGAAGGCGACAATGAAAATTGTGAATATCCCGCCTGCCAGAGAAAAAAAATGCAGGATTGCTGCCACTCACACTAAAGAATGGTAAAATCATGTGGGTACATCCTGACTTAGTGCCTGAGTTGGAAAGTGAAGATAAAACTTCAAAATCTAAGAAGGACAAGAAAATCAGAACCTGTAACATGATTTTCCATGTTATTCTAGATCCCGATGACTCGGATCACCTATGGGATGGCCTTCCTTTGGAAGATAGATTGAGAGGATTAAACATCTGTCCTCCAAGTCTAGCTTCACCTACCAAGCTCAAGCTTACTCATCAGCAGTGGCTAGCCATGAATAGTGTTCCTTTATATCAGGCACAATAAATCTTTGCTGCTTATAAAAAAGCTCCGACAGGGATTTCTCCTCGTATCCCGAATCCTTCTCCTCCTGTAGTTACAGAGACATCTATTCCTCATTCTCCTATGGATACAGAGATCTCTTCTTCTTCCTCTGAGGAACCATTTGCTAAAAGTCTACTGCCCACTCACTTGTATAGTCAGCAGTCTGTTCATCTCATGAAGAAGATGGGTTATGACTTTCAAAAGGCATAAGGTTTGAATTATGATAAAGGAATAAGACTTCCTTTACAGATTCAATGTCAAAATTCCACTCTTGGATTGGGTTCTGAAGCTCCTCATAATAATCCACACAAGAAGAAGGCTAAGAAAGAGAAGACAAAATCCTGTAATATGGTACTTCCTTCTCCTGAGTCTGAAGAAGAATCTTTTGCTGGTACAAGATCTGGAAAAGAGTACCATAAAAACTATGGGGGATCCTTCAAAGAAGCTGAAGACGTAGTAGAGACACTACCAACTCAACCCTCTTCTGTTCCTGCTAATCCTTCTGTGGTTGAAAAGGGAAAACAGAAAGCAGTACGCTTCGACGTCCCATTGAAGTCTGCTTCCAGTCATGGGGTAGTAATGAAGCCTTACAAATTCGATATTCTAGCTCAGTTAGCCAATACTCCGGCTAGACTATCTATATTTGAGTTGCTTCGCCTTTTCAAAAAAAGCAGAGAGACTTTGAGTGAAGCTTTACTTCAAGCAGATTCATGCTTGGTTCAACTCAAGACTCCTGATAATATACCAGTGTCATGTCCACAATGTCATAGTGTGATGGAAGCAATTCCCAATATCACTTTTACGCAAGAAGATATGTTGTTGAAGCATAACAAGCATGACAGGCCTTTGTGCTACACCGGGTATATTGGATCTACTGAAATTGACAGGATTTACATTGATCCCGGATCCTCAATTAGCATAATTCTTCAGAGTATGCTAAGACCCCTGAGGATCCCTACTAGTGATATGACTTACACTAGTACTACGATAGTCGGTTTTAACTCTGGCAAGAGCAAGCCATTGGGGAAGATTCGTCTGCAGATTCAGATTGGTGATCTTCGAACCATGGTAACTTTCTATGTTATCAACTCAGACATCTCCTATAATATCCTTTTGGGGAGACCGTGAATTCATGAGCATAATATTGTACCTTCAACTCTCCACCAATGCTTCAAGTATGTGGATTTCCAAGGAGTTGTGAAGACTGAGTTTGCTGATATCAATCCCTTCAAGGGTGTCGAAGCCTATTTTTCTGATTCAAGGCTTTATAAACAAGAGCATGTGAAAGAGATATCAGACATGGCTGAAAATCAACCACCTACCGAGGATCAGTCTATTAATGAAGATCCGCCAGAGGAGCAACCTTTGAAGATCATAGTCAAGGGACGAATCCAATCCCAATCTGTTAATGATCAACCTCTGATAATCAAGGTTAAAGGAAGAACTCAAACTTCATCTGAGGAATCAACAAATATTCCTGCTAAGAGCCAAGTTCAACCTTTTATGATTAAGGTCAAAGGGCGTACTTCTTGTACAAATGATCCAGAACCACCATTGATTGTCAATCTTGGCAAATCTACGCAGAAGACAGATAATGGTCCACTGATGATTAATCCGAGACGTAGCAGTCAAATCGTAAATGATGTAAATATTGATCATTCTGTACTTTTTGATATCAATAAAGATTTCCTTTTCGAGTATATGGCTGTCAAGTTTATCGAAAGAATGACTTTATCTTCTGATAATCAAAGTCATCGATATAAAGATGACATCGAGCCAGAAGAAACTTTATACATCGATCATAAGGAAAATTCTTTCCCTCCTCATATAGATGTTGGATCTTATGCTCAAAGGTTCCTAACACCTTCTCCTTATCTTCTACCTGTGGCCGCTTCATCACAAGCTTGCATAACTTTTAGACGTCACGAAGAATCTTATTTCGTGATTCCGTCTGATAAGAAAAACAAGCGCCAAATTGTGTTTGGCCTGGCTAGAAATATTCCTGTTGCTCAGGCAGATGAGCTAAAGGATAAAGACAAGGGAAGAATCTGAATTGACAAGTATAGTCAACAATCTATCAAGATTATCCAGAACATGGGATATGACTTGAAGACTATGCAAGGTCTCAATCAAGGCAAGGGTAGACGACTACCATTATATGGCGATCCATTTTACCACAAGACTCGTCATAGGTTGGGATATGATCCGTCCTACATGTTTTATGACGATATACAAGAAGAATTCTCTTCTAGCCCTTCACAATCATCAGATTCAGAGGAAATTCAATCTGAAGATAAAACTGGACAAGTATTCTCAGTCAATATGGTTCAAATTGATGGTGAATCAGAACTATTTGAGAATGATCCTTGGGCTCAACAGATGGATACTCAGTGGGAACTCTGTTTTGAACAACGATAGCCACCTACAGAGGATGAGGTCATCCAGATTGATGTTGGGGATGGAACTACATCCAAACCAATATTCATCAGTAAAAATCTTGCTGAAGATGAAAAGGAAGAGTTGATAAAACTTATCAAAGAATATATTGACATTTTTGCATGGAGTTATGAGGATATGCCTGGGTTAGATCCTAAAGTTGCTACTCATAAACTCAATATTCTGCCCAATGTCAAACCTGTAAAACAACAGCAACGGCGTTTTAGACCAGATATGATGGATGCAATTGAAGCAGAAGTTAAAAAGTTGATAACATGTGGATTTGTTCGTGAAGAGCAACACCCGGATTGGGTTGCCAATATTGTTCCTGTCATGAAGAAGAACGGAAAGGTCCGAGTTTGTATAGATTATCGAGACTTTAATACAGCTTGTCCAAAGGACGAATTTCCACTTCCAATTACTGATGTCATGATAGACAATACATGTGGTTTTGAACGCATGTCTTTCATAGACGGATTCTCAGGATACAATCAGATCAAGATGCATCCAGAAGATGAGAAGCACACCGCTTTTCGTACACCTCTTGGGGTCTACTGCTATATAGTTATGCCGTTTGGTCTTAAAAACGTCGGTGCCACGTATCAACGGGCTATGAGCAACATCTTTCAAGAACATCTACGGAAGATAGTTGAATGCTATGTAGATGACATCGCTGTTAAAATTCGATCAAAGGATGATCACATTCAGGACTTAAAGACAGTATTTGAATTGATGCGCCAGCATCAATTGAAAATGAACCCTACTAAGTCTTTCTTAGGGGTTTCCAGTGGCAAATTTTTAGGATTTGTCATTACTTCTCAGGGTATCCACGTTGATCCTGATAAGGTTAAGGCAATTCTTGAAATTCGTCCTCCTTGCAATCTGAAAGAACTTTGTGGCTTTCAGGGTCGTATTGCTTATATCAGAAGATTTATATCTAATCTTTCCAGAAGATGTCAACCTTTCTCCTGTTTATTAAAGAAAGGTGTATCTTTTGTTTGGGATGAAGCATGTCAGTAAGCCTTCAATGATATTAAGCAATACCTGACAAACCCTCCTGTCCTGGTACCCCCGGTGGTAGGAAGGCCATTTTTGCTATATGTTCGAGCCTTGGATCATTCACTTGGCGCTCTTCTTGCACAGAAAAGTGAGGTGGGTCATGAGCAGGCAATTTATTATCTGAGCAGAATGATGGTCGGAGCTGAACACAGGTATACTCCTGTGGAAAAGGAATGTCTAGCTTTAGTTTTTGCCATCCAGAAGACAAGACATTATGTGACAGGGCAGACTATTCATGTCATCTCCAGAATAAATCCCATTCGGGTATTGATGAGAAAACCTAGCATTCTTAACTCCAGGTTGGCCACTTGGGTGATGTTGCTTACTCCTTATGACATGGTTTATGTACCTCAGAAATCAATAAAGGGTCAAGCATTAGCCGATTTCTTGGCTGCTCACCCTATACCTGAAACATCAAAATTATATGAGGACATTCCAGATGAAGTCGTGGATTGTAACCTGACTTTGAAGAATGACATATGACAATTATATTTTGATGGAGCATCACGAGTAGGACCTAAAGGCAATATTGTCTCTGGGGTAGGAATCGTCTTGAATTCTTCTGACAAAATGGTCATATACCGTGCCTATTCTCTCAATGAACCATGCTCCAACAATGTAGCAGAATATAATGCTCTATTGATTGGTCTCCAAGTTGCAAAACAACTGGATATTGAGTTCCTAGAAGCTTATGGAGATTCTCAATTGATCGTTAATCAAGTTAGAGGGACTTATGAAGTCAGAAATCTCGATCTCATCCCTTATCATCATGTGGTAGTTGAATTGGTCCTTTCATTCAAAGGATTCTTCATTGAGTTTGTACCACGCTCTCAAAATGTGGAAGCTGATGCTCTTGCCAGTTTAGCTGCAGACCTAGCTATTCCAATTCGAAGAAAAAATATAATTACTTTGTTGGATCGAGACTTGTTCTGTGTTAAGAATAATTTGTATATTGAACAAAGTTATACTACAGAGTCAAGTTTCCAGCAGAAAGATTGGAGAACTCCATTCATTGATTATGCAGTCCATGGGATTTTGCCTGAAGATCCGAAAGAAGCTGCATCAATCAAAAGACGATCGTTTCGATTTTATTATGATTCGTCTTTACATATGCTATACCGTCGTTCTTATGATGGACTCTTGCTGCATTGTCTCTCAGAAAGTGAAGCTAAACAAACACTACGAGAAGCTCATGATGGTATTTGTGGTGCTCATCAACCAGGTCCTAAATTATAAGACCGCATTCGAAGAATGGGGTATTATTGGCCTTCTATGATAGCAGATGTTGTAGACTATGCCAGAAGATGTAAAGCATGTCAGATTTATAATAATTTTATTCATCAACCGTCTGAATTTCTACATCCTACAACAGCCTCTTGGCCCTTTAAAGCTTGGGGTATGGATGTCATTGGTCCTATTAATCCTCCTTCTATTAAAGGACATCGGTTCATATTAGCTATAACAGATTACTTTTCTAAGTGGGCAGAAGCAGTCCCCCTCGCGGAAGTGAAAACATCTAATGTGATCAGCTTCATCAAGCACCATGTCATTTATCGCTTCGGGATTCCTCGACGGATAATTCATGACAATGGTCCACAATTTGCCAGTCAAGCATTTTATCGATTCTGTGACAAGAATCGAATTCAGAATTTGGCTTCTACGGCTTATAATCCAGCTGCTAATGGTTTAGCTGAAGCTTTCAATAAGACAATCATTAAACTTCTCAAAAAGTTTGTCTCTTCTAATAAACGTGATTGTAATAAGAAACTTGGAGAATGTTTATGGGCTTATCGAACAACAGTCCGGACTCCTACTGGTTTTACACCATTCTCATTGGTTTATGGATGCAAAGCTGTCCTCCCATTGGAAATCCAAATC
Source organism: Iris pallida (assembly GCA_029216955.1). Classification (NCBI taxonomy): domain Eukaryota; kingdom Viridiplantae; phylum Streptophyta; class Magnoliopsida; order Asparagales; family Iridaceae; genus Iris; species Iris pallida. The sequence goes on from JANAVB010012000.1 coordinate 4,107,342, forward strand.
CCTTCTCTACAAATAGCCATTGCTAATGAGCTAACTACAGAGAATAATGATCGCTTACGACTCCAAGAACTCGAAGGATTGGATGAGAAGCGTCTTCAAGCACAACAGCACATTGAACTATATCAAGCCCGTATATCTCGAACTTTCAATCGTAAAGTTAAAGAGAGGGTATTCAAAGTTGGCGAACTTGTATTAGCTGTTCGGAGACCGATGGTGATGACTCATAAAAGTAAAGGGAAATTCCAAGCAAAATAGGAAGGCCCTTATGTAATTGAGTCCGTCTTTTCCAATGGCGCCTATCGGTTATCAAAGCCCAATGGAGATCTACTCATGATGCCAATCAATGGCAAGTTTCTTAAGAAATACTATGTATAAAAAAAAGGGGGGGAGACAGAATGAAAATAAAGTTCCTTTTATTATTTTTGTTCGAAACAAAAGACTAAGGACGAGGGTCACTCCCTTCGTTATTGAATACATAGTCGGCCAATGCATAGAAGGCGTCGTTTCTTGAACTCATGAAAAATTTGCAGACAGCCATCCTCGACGCTTCTTCTTCAGGAGTTTTTCCTGGCTCCACTAAGAAATCAAGGATGTCTTCAGGTGTCTTGGGCTTAGAAGAGCTTCCACCTATTTCGGTTGAGCCTGATGAGCCTGATACAGGGGGTTCAACGGGAAACGTCTCAGTGACGTCCTCAATTTTCCTGGAGACTTCATTCTTTTGCCGTACATCCTTGGAAGATATTTCCAATAGAGGAGTGGAAATAAGAATGAAATATTACAGAGAGTTCTCGCCTATTTATAGAAGAGGACTGTTGATGAACCGGTCTTTGAGTTAAGAACAACTTTTCATTCCCGAAAAGACCTGTACATTCGCTCCATCGGGTTCATTCATTTCAAAATAGAATCGAATCAATGTTTTCTTTTTCCGAAAAATACATTGGTTCGTCCATCGTTTTGACCCATATGTTCATGACATCTGTCTCCTTAGTCCCCAGCTACCAAGGTTTGATTAAGCTGATTTCTTGCCTCCTGGGAAAGGGATTTTATATCTTCTATTTTATCAATTGATTAGAAAGTGGGATTCGCTATTTATCATGTTTCCATGACCTCTGAATAAATATTAAATCTACTTTCTTTCCCTATCTATCACTTCTATTTTGACCTCTGTATAGATATTAATCTAATTTTCTTTTGAGTTCATATATGCTATTATGTCCATATTACCTCTGATAGTATCATATACTCCAAAACAGAAAATAAGATTTCATTTATCTATCATGTCCATATTACATCCAGATAAATACAAATCATTAATCATAGAAGAATCATCACTTCCATAAAAAGTCTATTACATTTCTTAGACTTTCTTACAAGTTATAATGGAAATCTATTACATTCTTAGATTTTCATACACACAACGATAGCCTAATGGAGATCTGCTTCTTCTTTTTTGGATCTTATTCGTCGGATTCGTTGTTGGTGTCAATTCCTTGCTGTCCAAGCCTTTGTGGCGACCAGAACAGCAGGAATCAAACTCTGGTCTTCTCTCTCAGACGAGAGGAGAACCCCAGAGTATGACAGCCCGAAGACGTGTTGCTGCCAATACAATTGGTGGATTAGTGGCGGCACCTCAAAGGAGATAGGAATGTATCCAGCATTGGGATACGATTCCTAGTTCTGCCGTGAAAGAAACTCTACTACTCGATTTCTCGGGGTAGAGTTGACTCCACCATCTAACTCTTCGTGTATAAAGGCTCTTCCTACCAACAGAGGAAGAATCTTCTATCTCACGAAGAGTTCTGAGTTGTCTGATTTGCGCATCAAAAGCGCATGAGCTCCCTGATGTTGATGTCAGAAGAACGCTCCTCACAGCGTCAAAATCGCCAACGGCAGTTCTGGAAAAGCTGCTCAGCCAAACTTCTGCAGAAAACAACAAAGAAGAAGTGTTTTAAAACAGAAGTATTATCAGATGCGTATTAAACGCTAACTAAAAACAGATCACAAGGCTTTTTATGCCAGTGCTTCAGAAAGGCTTTTACGCCAGTGATTCAGCAAGGCTTTTTTCGTCAGTGCTTCAACAAGGCTTTTTACGCCAGTACTTTAGCAAGGCTTTTACGCCAGTGCTTAAGCAAGGCTTTTACGCCAGTACTTCAGCAAGGCTTTTACGCTAGTGATTCAGCAAGGTTTTTTACGCCAGTGCTTCAGCAAGGCTTTTACGCCGGTGATTCAGCAAGGCTTTTACGCCAGTGATTAAGCAAGGCTTTTACGCCAGTGATTCAACAAGGCTTTTATGCCTGTGCTTCAGCAAGTTTTTTTTTACGTTCGTCAAGAATTTACGCTCATGAATAGATGTTTTCAACAAAAAAATTCGAAGACAGATATTTGCTTACGATCGGACTTACCACTTAAGTTGAATGATTTGGCTCTAATAGTGGTTGAATCCACGTCTAAAGACTGGGCGTACAAAAGAACGCCGTAGGAAAGCTCCGCCATTGTCATTTGTTGGAGAACAACATCACAGAAAGTTATCTTCAGAGGAATGAGTACGAGAATATATGAAACACTCTCGGCTATTTATAAAGGCTGAAGAAACTGTTGGAATGAGTCTATTTCGGGGGAAGATCCTATTTAAAGGCTCTCGTAACCACAAGACAGATGCCACGTGTTGGTTTGTTTCTTGGGAATTAACAACTATAGAAACAGTCAAAAGAAGTGCATAAACAAGTGCGCATCAATAGATGAGGTTTAACAGCGAAATTTTATTTATAAAGGGAAAAGTGGACCCCTACAAATTAAAGATTCGCGATACATAAAACATCATTATTTCTCTCCTTCGTTGGGCTGACGAAGGGAGACGCCTAGTTCGTGCATATCGCAAATCCCAGAGCGGCGTATCAGATTAAGAAACGCTTCGGCATCTCCTGGCCCTTCGTATGCAGTTGGGGGACCACCATCAATGCGATTAAAGACGGCAAGAGTTACTCCAAAACATTCTAAAAGGTTGCACGCCCGCTCGAAATCAAGCCTGGAGCTCGAAGTCTCTTTGTTGGTAATCTCGTTCTTCGGCGCCATGACAAAATGAGGATGAATGTCAAGAATAAAGAATTTGTCCATATTTATACAAATCAAAACAACTCTTCACATTCCTCGTTGGAAACTGCTCACTCGGGAAGATGAGAAGACATTCGAAAGTTTTGAGAAAGAAATTTATTGTGACGGTTAAGTGTTGACCGACATTATTTTTCTTGAAAATTACGCCGACTGTTGAATATCCCCGCTTTTACGCAGATGACGGTTGCGTATCCCAAATTTTACGCTGGCATATCAAATATCAACTTTTACGCTTCTGTTCAAAGTGTTTCAAATTTTGGAGATATTTGAAAACTTTAAAGGGGGTCTTGTAGGAGCGTAAAAAGTGCTTCAAAGAAAGAGTCATCTCATTCATAAGTGATCTGCTTTACGCCTAGCAGACCGGGTAATCTCTTTACGCCCAAGACTAGGCTAATCAATTTATGCCTAAGCAGGCTGATCATTTTACGCTCGGGTCTACACCCATGATTTTATGCCAAGGACAGAACAGCCACTTTTACGCTGGACAAAGCTGTCAAATCTCGCATTTAATGCAAACTTTGACATGGAGATATTAATGATGGCATATATCACAAAGGGATTTATCTTTACACAGAGACCAATATTGTCGTTTAGTGTGTGGATTGAGCTACTTTACGCTCACACTACGGCTTCTTTTACGCACGAAGATTATACGAGCCTTTACGCTCAACAGTCGACGTGTGCATAAAGTCTATTTGAGCTACTTTTACACTCAAGGTTATTTAATAACCACTTTACGCGGGAAGTCTATGTCAAGGCTATTTTACGCCAAATCTACTGCTTTACGCTCAGAGTACATTGGGCTATTTTTACGCCCTATTCTCCTCCACCAGTTTGGAACGTGGTTTGCTTACGTGGCTTTCATGCCACGATTCTCGAAGAACGTGTATACATGTATCCTATCCTTACTGAAGTGATGGGACACACGTCAACATATACAGAGGATGGCTTCGGTCATGGGTGACAGTTGTTAGTGTAAAGATGAAACTTATGCTGAGTTTTTACGCACAAGAGCCCAAGTCTATAAATAGACTTATTTTTTCTCATAACAGAGGACAGAGACAGACAGGGAGAACAGAGAGAGAGACAAGAGAGAATACAGAGATCAGAACTTAGAGATTTTGATTCTCCAGAGCATTCTTTTTCAACTTTTCTTTCAGAACAGAGTGAAGCAAAGCAGGAAAGCATTCGGCCTCGCCATCAGTGCCCAAGTGCGTCGATACCTTTCTGGTGACTTAGTTCTTCCAGTTGTTCTACTTCAAGCAGTGATCTTCATCATCATCATATGGTCCAAGGAACAAAGTGATCATTTACGAATCAGACTTCCATAGCAATACTTCTCCAGAATCAAACTTGAACTTCTTGTACTTTTTCTCGTTTTATTTTCAAAAGCCCATTCCTTCAAGGCATTTTGTTAAGTGAAACAATCCCCATAGTAATGAAGTCATTTCACTATTTTGGGCTCATCCCGATTACACACATTTGGCTAAGTCCTTCGTAGATGTGTTAGTTCTTAATTGCACATACAAGACAAATAAGTTCAAGATGCCTCTCTTTCATGTTGTTGGCTTCACCTCTACGTGGAAAACATTTTCAGTTACTTTTTGCTTTATAAAGAGTGAGAAATTTGAAGACTACACATGGGCATTGGAGAAACTTAAAACATTTTACACCGGTTATGGTGAGCCATCTATTCTTGTTACCGAAAGATAATATGCTCTAATTAATGCTATACGCATTGTGTTTTCTCAAGTGCAGACACTACTATGCACTTGGCATGTCAATCGTAATATCCAACTCCAATGTAAGTTGAAGTTCGGAAATGTGGATGGTAAACTTGACATGGACCATTTTGAAGAATTCTATAATGATTGGAATTGTGTATGGCAAGCTTGTACGAAAGATAGTTACGATGCCGTATGGTAATTGTTCAAGGAAAAGTGGAAGACGATGGATCCGATATGCATTTCTTACATCAAAGATACAGGCTAGACCCGTACAAAGAATATTTCGCCTTAACATGGATGAATGTGATAAAGCATTATGGCACGACAACTACCAACCATGTCGAAGGAGCACACTCAATATTAAAACAGCATCTAAGGCCATCTCTCGGCAACTTTGTCTCGGTTTGGCAAGCTATACATTTAATGGTAGATCGGACGACATCATTTGAGATGAGCTTAAATATTTTCAAGCATGAGCATAGAAAGGAAGCCCTCTTGGATGCTTTAATGAGTGTCATATATCACAAGGCGTTGGATTACTATTTGAGGAAATGATACGTAAAATATTTTCGGGTTTGATCCCGAGGTTTACAGGTATGTACATCGACATACACTGGGCCTCCCTTATGCACATGAGATCAATAAATATCGTCATCAATCCATTCATATTACAGTAGGTGTTGTTGATGAACGTTGGAGGCAATTGTCTATAATGCTCATGGTGAAGAGTGACAATGATTTCTTCTCTTTGCCACAAGTGAGACTTCTCCACGTAAGGTGGTGTGCCTCAATAGAAGCGGAGCGGGAGTACATTGAGCTTAAAATCCAAGAAATTGTATTCCCGATAGCTACTAGAATGCATGAGTCGTACGTTGTTTCCAATCCTAAGGGCATGCCTCAATCAAGAATGAGTAGTTCACAGAAGAGAAGGATGGAGTCAACTAAGAGAGATCCATCGTCCTTTGATCATGCTGAACGAAGCTTAGAGCAAGATCAGCCTACACGGAAGAGCAAGCTTGCCATTCGCCGAAAAAAGCAGAAAATAGATATGCCAAGCAAAGATACCGTGGATGACATACACTGGGTTTGTAAATTGACAATTTTTAACCTGAGATTCACAGTTACATTGGTCTATTGTTGATGTTCCGGGGGATGGTCATTGCGGATTTCATGTGCTTACATGACATGTTGGTTATTCTGACAAAGACAGATGGAGACAGGTGAGACAGGAGCTGTATAAGGAGTTAGAGACTCATCTTCCATTCTACACCCGTATAACAGTTGGAAGCTTGTTGACAAGTATTCCTTGCACTGACATTGTTACCGGTGAAGACCACTACATGTCCATTCCGTCTATCGAATATTTATTTAGTAACAGGTACAGGATACCTATTGTAGTTATTTTGCCGGGTATTAAAAATACATTCTTTCTGATGTGCGCTCCCTCCGGCTGAGCACAAATAATCTAACCTATGTACCATAGGTCATATCGGGAACCATTTTATTATACTATGGTTGATCAATCATTCTTTGATTTCTCTACCTTCAACAATTTGGTACAAATATGCACCAGACGAAGCAATTGCCTGGACCACACCTTTTATTTATCAAATCAATCATTGTAAGAAGTTTTTGAAGATTGAGGAGCCAAGAGACTTACCCGTTGGCCACTATGACGTCGAAATCGACTGATACGTAAACGATTGAATATGAAGTAATCTACACTTTTGAATTTTATATATGGATGAACCACTTTTGTATATAGTAAATTATATTATTTTGTAATATAAAGTCTAATATATGTTTTGTGTTTTACACTTTTACCTGTGTGCTATATGTGTTTACCTGTGTGCAAAATGTATCAAAGTATTAGTGTGCAATTTGTGTTTACCTGTGTGTTATGTGTGTTTACCTGTGTACAAGAGTATCAGAGTTCATAAAGTATGACCGTCAGCTAATAGGCAGTCCAGGTTTTACTTAGGACTGCCAAGTAGCTGGCAGTCCAATTCAAAACTCTCTGTCATGAGAGTTTTGATACATATATACAGGACTGCCAGCCACAAGGCAGTCCTTGCTTCAGGTTGGACTGTCAGCAAGCTGGCAGTCCTACTTTATAAATAGACTGCCAATATGTTGACAGTCCTTTACAATTATGTATCAAAACTCTCTATACAGAGAGTCTTGATTAGGACTGCCAACAAGTTGGCAGTCCTGCATGAAGCAACTGGCAGTCCTTACCAAAACTCTCTGTATAGAGAGTTTTTATTAGGACACACTATACAAAGAGTTTTGATCAGGACTGTCAACTAGTTGGCAGTCCTACATTCTCTAAATAGAAATTTGCCACAAAATAATTTGGAAACCTATCCATAGCTAACCAATATTTTAGAAAATATATAGGTTTTATAAATTAAGACACAATAGTGTTAATGAAAACACATTTTAATTGTTTTTTAGAAAATATAGAACAATTTATAATATGACTTGATCAAAATAAATAATATTAACATTACTTTTAAATATTAGAAACATTTTGTAAGTAAAATTGCATTTTTTGAAATAAATACGTTTTTGATATGCTATAATTTTACTACAAAAATATGAGTCTAATAATTTTACTAAATAATTCCAACTAAACACTACTAGATAGATACATAATCTAGTTTAACCAAAATAAGTTTAGATAGATATGCCTATTAGTTAGCCTTACACTTTTATCAAGAAAATAATATATTACTTTCTAGAAGGTAATTAGAGTTTAAAACATTCCTTAATCATTTACTCATAAAATTAAATATTACTACTAAATATCTTACAAGTGAAACTACCTTTTTACAAAGAAATAATATGTTACTACTTAGAAAATATTTATAGTCCAAAAGACTCACTAAGAATTTATTAATTAAATATATTACATTAGTTAAACTGCTAGCAACATGTAACAAGAAAAATCAATTTAATAAACTTAATAACCCAAACATTTCCATACCCAGCCCACACTATTCCCAACTTGTCCCGGCCCATCAACTTCCAATCCCTATTGTTCCTTACATTCCTCACTCTTAATCTGGCTCGACCCACTTAATTCAAATCCCTCATTAAACAGACACACACTCCATTCTCTGTCTCAGTCCATTGCTTAACTATGAACCCAGCCCAAAGTTATGTTTCTTGATCTGCACCCGACCCAGCCCAACTCAACAAAACCTAACAATATAAACCATCTATTCTCTCTCCTCACCTGATATTTCACACTCAACCGACAGAAACCCAGCCCCCAAAACTCTTCTCCTTCCTCTAAAGCTCTCAATCGGAACCCTAACCCTAAGTCCATCTTCTCCAGCCGAACCCTAGTTTCTAGGTCATCCTCTCCGGTCTCTTCTTCTTTACTATTCAACACTCAGCCACCCAACCCAAGTCCACCCATGTCTTCCCGGCCCAAGCTCATCTTCTTCCTCAAAACCCTAACCCTAAATTCCACTTCTTCTCTCTCTAACTCATTCTTCACGCTTAGCGCCCCTAATCGAACAGAACCCATCCTCACTTCTTCATCATTTCCCCCAATCCCTAGATCTAGGTCATCATCTCAAACCAAGCCCTAAGAAAACACGAGAGAAAGGAGTTCGAGAGGTTCGAGAGAGAGCTCACCTTGGCGCGACGGGGATGTCCATCCTCTAACAGATCTGGCGAGTGACGGTGGATCCGACCAGATCCGACTAGCAGATCGGCCTTGGTGATCCCGACGGCGACGGCTTCGATTCGGCGAATGTCGTCCCTGACGATGAGGCGCTGTGGGGTTCGGATGATGTCGTTGATGAACGACGGTGCTCCAAACTGTGACGATGGCTCAAGTCTCGAAGAGACGGTACGAATTCCAAGGGACGTGCACGGTCTTCGAAGAGGCAGTATGCTCCTCGAAGGGTCAGCGTTGCGATCGAGGAGCCAGCACAGAAGTCGACGCTTGGCGCTGCAGCCAAGGTCGGCTTGGTCTACAAGGAGTGGTGGCTGAGAGCTCTGGTGGCGGAGGCGCTCGGTATTGATGGTGGTGGTGCTCTGATGTTGGTTGTGCTCGGCGATGGCGATGCTGGCTTCTATGGAGGCGATGAGGAATCTCCGACGAGGACCACGACGGTGCTCGACCGAGAGGCCAGCCAGGAAAGAGAAAGAGTGATGAGAAAGAGAAAGTGGAGAGAGAAAGTATGTCAGTCTGTTGCCAGAACTCTTGGGGAACGTGTAAATATTTATAATAAAATATTGTGTGTGTGTGTGCAGTAGGGACAGTGGCAATGATGTAATAAAACTCAGATCTGGAGTTTCTTAGTAAAAGTCAATAACAGATTTTCAAATATTTAAAATTACAGATTTCAAATTAAAAAATTCAAACAGTTTTCAAAATAGATAGTTTAACAGATTTTCAAATTGCTAAATGAATTAGTTAGAGAATAACTAACTAATAACAGATTTAGTTAATCTCCTAACAGAATAATGAGATAAATAATTTATAACTAATAACAGAAATAGCAGCTAAATCTCCTAATAAATTAATAACTAACTACAATAATTATTTAATACCAAATAATAATCAATCTTTCTTAACTGCCAACTGTTTTCAAAATAAAAACAGTTATTCCAAAATTTAAGGGTTAAATAGAAATTTTGAAATTAATTAATGAAATAGCAATTATTATACATGATGCATTTAAGAGGAAAGAAAAAATTATTGTAGCTCCCCTTCCCGAAAAATTTGAAATATTTTATTATTATTTAAATGGTAATTTTCAAATTTTATAAATAATTAATTAGTTAATTATTACGGTAGACGATTTTAGTCATGGTTAGGAATTAGAGTACAAGGCGATTAGAAATCATGGCACGAAGAGTGCAGTGGCGTGCTTTGACTAGTGTATTAGCCATGGTAGAGAAGGTCGAGCCATAGTGATGTCCTAATTAGGAAAGCCAGGCCAAGTTGCGACTTAACCCTTACCGAAGATTATTTATTTATTAAGTATATTATTGAGTTTTAGGGAACCCGGTTGTACCAAACTAGTCCAGATTGGATCCAAACCAAGCCCAAGCCTATGTAGACAAACTTTTAGGTACGTACAAGTATTTCCTAGCTTTTTGGGTGGGCTTAATGATATTTTTCTAAATATTTGGTTATTCATACAAAATAGGCATTTCTAATATTTAAATAGAGTTTTAGAATATTGGTACAATTTTTTATGGCTAGATATGTTCACCAAGACTCTTTTGGTTATTTTAGTGGGTTGTTGGTACTATTATTATTATATGGTTATTATTGTAATTTTTCGTATATGCATATAAATTATATAAATTATAAATATATTATATAAATGTGTGTATTTGTATGCATATATAAATATATTATATAAATGTGTGTATTTGTATGTATATATAAATATATTATATAAAAGAGTATATGTGTACGTACATATAAATATATATATTATATAAATGTGTGTATGTGCACGTATATATATAAATATATATATATAGGTGTACATGTGTATGAAAAAATATATATATATAGGTGTACATGTGTATATAGATATAAATATATATAGGCGTATATGTGTATGTATATATATAAATATACATATATATATGGGTGTGTGTATAAGATATATATATATGTGTGAATATATAAATATATTAGTACTAAGCAAAAAGGAAATAGAAAAAGAAATAGAAAAGCAATAGCAGCAGGCCCAGCAACCCAGTACACAAGTAAACTGAGCCGGCCCACAACAGAGCAGCCCGAACATTGATCCCTCACAGCCGGACACTAATACTCACAACTCTTCCCAACCCGAGCCATACTGTAACCGACCCCCCCCCCCCCCCCCCCCCCCCCCCCCCGCGGCTTCGTATAAGAGGGATCGAAGGCTCGAGAACTCAAAACCCTAACGTCGCACCCACGCGTGCCCCTCCGCCGCGCGCGCAGCCACCGTGCCGCCGCTGTTGTGGCCGGCCACCGCCATCGCACCAGGGTCGTGCGCGAACGGTACAGCCGAGAGAAACACAACAGCAATAGCAGGACAGCGACCCCAACTTCATATTGGCAGAACTCCCTCCACATCGTTCGCTTTTACGAACGAATTTCTCCGGTATGTCGACTACCTAACCGACTTCATTTCCCTTCAGATACTTTGTATTATTTTGCTTTGTACACGACGATAAATGTAACTCCACTTCTCGGTTTTAAAATAAATAATTCGATTTCTAAATTTAGATAATTGTTATTATTAGCTTTAAATAATAAATTAGTTTTAATTTATAAATTTGGTAATCTATTTTTGGAGGGAATTAATTTTGGACCACTTTTCAAATTTGAAAAGTTATTATAACAACTTTGGGCCCACCATGTGAATTACTAACTAATTTTTTAACTTTTCTTGAAATAATAAAAAGTCAAGGGGGAATGTGTAAGAAATTAATTATGTGGAGGGGTCGGGTTGCAAATAATGAAAAGGGGTTAGACCTTTTTGCGTTTTCACCTTAAGTGGAGGGACTTATGTGCTAAAAACCTCTTTTCCTATTTTAACTCTGCTGGAGAGAGAGAGAGAGGCTCATTCTTCTGAGTCCTCTCACTTTTTCCATTTCCTTCTTTCCATTTTTTATCTCGGCTGAAGCTCGGCGACTCAGGCGGCGCACCCCGCTGGAGGTGGCGCTCTTCCCATGGCGGCGACGGCTCGGCGCCCTTCTCCACCAACGAGGCGGCTTCTCTTCGGTGGGGAACGAACGTCTCTGACAGCCACGACGATCTCTCCAGCGGCGGTGACGGCGGTTCCTCCGACTCAATGGCGGATGACATGCTTGATTTCTTCTAGGAGGTGGCCGAACTTTTCTGACGACGTTTCTTTCCGATCGGCGACCAGTTTTTCCGAACGGTTGCTCCACTCTCGACGACCGGATCATCCTCGAGCGGCCACGCTTCTCCGATCTCCCGGCGGTTGACGGCAATCAAGGTGATCTTAGTTTAATTGATGTGAAGAGCTGCTATGAAGAATTCGTCATTTTCTGAGATCACCGATCTAATTCTTGAAGATTGATTCCGAATCTAATTTCTCTTTATGTTTCAACTGTTTATCGAAATGTCACAACAGAGATCAATTTACTTCTAGGACACGAAGCAGTGTGTTCGTTTGTGGATCGTGTCTGACCGGTTGGATTGTGTCTTCATTCCAAGTTGAATCCTCTTCTCAGGTACTGTCCCATCTTTTGCAATTTTCTAAGTATGTTGCAATAGGTTTTGAATGAGTGTAGGGTGGGACGGTTGGATCTTGAGTATTGTGGAGTGGTTTGTGTCCAGGGGTAGCTGTGTTCGTATTCGGATTTGGTTCGTGTCCAGCCTTGGAGTGTATTCCAAGCCGAGGTGTTGGGTGCGGGAAGATCGATAGGGATTGGAGTATGGTGGGTGCGTGTCCGAGGGTGACAGTGTGGAGTTGGATTGGAGGACACTGTGCTCAAAGCTTGGGTCTGTGGGTTATCTGTATTTTTTTGAATTCAAGTGTTGGCTAAAACATTTGATTTCAGTTGTGTAATTTAGACATTGCGTCAAATATGGATCTGTTGATTTTAACTTTTGATCTCCTGAGTTTGTTTCAATTGGAAATTTTCTGAATTCTTGAGTTTTGTCCCCTTTAAATGTCTTACTAAACTCTTTAATTTGATTGTATAATCCCTATTCGAAATCAGTTTTTGTATAATTCCTGAGTTCCTGGTGGTTGTGTCCTACTGAATCCTTGGTTAAGATTTGCTAAACTCTTGTTCTACAATTTTGCTATTACTTTAGAAGCATCAACTATGGTAAATTGTGTGTGCTCTACAGTATTTGATTCAAACAGAAGTAACTATTATGCTTAGTTGTATTGGACTATGTTGTTAAACTGTTGGGATGGGTTGTGTCATTTACCAAACTTTGGTTCTATATTGTACCTATTTATGATGGAAGGAGCAGGTGGTTATACTCAAGAGGAGTCATCCCAGTTTTTGGTTAAGTTGGCAACCTATATAACAAATGATTGGTTGCAGGATTGAAGGGGGCATAGCTCATGTTGATTTGCAGAATACGGAGGTTGGGTTTAGTTATGGCTTGAGGTTATGGTCTGTTAAGCTAGGTGTCAAAGTTGGGCTGTTTGTTAAGAGGCAATAGGCCAAGACTAACTCTGATTCAATCCTGGGTGGATTGGAGTGGGGTGGTTATTTTCTTCATTGTATAGACACAATAAAATTACAAGATAGGATGTTTTGGACTGCTTCATTTAGAATTCTCAAAGTAACTAACACTTGGTAAATAACTATTCTGCTCCTAAGAAACTAGTTAAGTACTTGGCTAAAATGTTGGTTAAATCCTTATAAATTATTTACCATCAACTTAGATAAGCACTTGGTTAATAATGGCGTATCTTATAAAGATTTGTTAAACTATTTCTATTAGAATATGGGAATTAGAGGATAGAGTTGCGATTGGAAATAAAAAGTATTTAGATAGATAATGATTAGATTTTATCCAACTTGTACACATTATTAAATACAGGAGGACATCTATCCCGATCTTCACCCGTACTTTTCTGGAGCAAGGCAAGTACATTCTATGGTCTTGTGCATTTCATTATACCCCGTGCTTCCTTGATTGACATATTGCAACACATCATGTACTTTCTGGTACTCATGTTCCTTGTTCTTATTACTTGTAACTGGGGTGGAGAAATATACTATTTATGTGACCAAACCCAAGAAACAACTCAGGTGTGTTTAGCTTAGACCCCGCATCGTGCATGCGGGTCCTAAGCCGTACCATTCATGTGCTTTCATGTGCTTACCCCTAGTCGGTCACATACTTAGTTATATTTCAAATATTGTACACACATTCAGGAGATATATCATGTACTTAGTTCCTGTGATTCCTGAGATACCATGTTCTTTCATGTTCTTACATTTCATGTTCTTTCATGTTCTTACATTTTATGTTCTTTCATGTACTTTACACACCATGTTCTTTTCTGTACTTTACATACCATGTTCCCTTGTACTTTCATGTCATGATGTCTTGTTCATTACCTAGAACTGTACTTTGCTCCGCTCCTGAATAGGATATGTTGCAGGTATGCTTACAGGACGTTGTTCTACTCTATGGGCCAGAGCCCAGGATTTTGCTGAGCAGGATGAGGCTTAGCTTGAGGCTTCAGGTTTAGATTACTTAGATTTACTTTGAGATATTGACTTTAGAGTTCATATCACTTTTTATTCCTGTTGATTCTGGTATATTATGATATCTGGATTTGTGGATTATGGTGATCATTCTGGGATACATTTTTAGATACTGCGATTCTATACTTTCATGTTTATCTGGTTATTTTTCCCTAGCTTGGTACAGCTTACTTCGTTGTGTCTAACGATGAAGGCTGGACGTGTCCGACTCGTGTCCGATTATTCGGAAGCGGGTCGTGACATGTTTTTAGTGGTGGCCCATGCAGGTCTGTCCTAATAGTACCTAGATATTAGAGTACTATTGGGGGACTTGATTACACTAGGGAAACTTGATCACAACATAGAAAAATCAGAAAATAAGGGTATATCAGGTATATCAGGTATATTGATATTCTATAAACACTTGTTGTATTTAGGTCTAGGTTATTTTAACAGTTTTCTGTTTTACAGATAGTTCAAAAGCATGCGACACCAGAACTGTTGATCCACCTACACTTGAAGGTTTCAAGCTTCCACTACCTTCTATCGCCACTACTATCCCCATGGGTAGTACGTAGTTGACGGAGACGTTGAAGAGTCCCTTGACAATCAGAGGGAGCATGCCATCCTTTTCCAACCCAGACTTGTGGATACACTCTCCGAGCTAGAAAAGACTTTTGATTCTCAGACTCTCAGACACTTGGACTTTTCCGACACCGAGCACCTATCTTGCACTAAAGAGCAGATCGAGAACCTGGAGTCATCACTGAAGATCGTCCAAGTTTCTAAGGACCCGACTTCTCTGAAGATTAGAGCCACCAGCCAGGAGATCCAGAATGTAGCACGGACAATAGGACGTGACAGGAAGCTGAAGCTCATGAAGAACATGAAGACTGATGATGAAGATATCAACTACTAGGGATCAGCAAAGCATCGCAACACTCAGTCGGCATTTCTTCGGTCACACCACCAGTCGCGTCATCGGGAACAGATCTTAATAGCCAGCACGCTAGCAGACGTATACTCCTATCAGAGGCTCTGCGTTTCAGCCCTAGCAGGAGATCCAAACTCAGATTCAGATGATGACCATTTGTGCTTTCCCCTGCCATCCAGACATCGCTTCGAGGAGTGCCGCGAGAGACTCGGTTGTTTATACTACGAACTTTTGCCACTGCATGAAGGATTGCCGGATATCGCTGATCGTACTACCAAGGACGAGCATGAGGAGCACTAGTACCACAAAAGAAGGACCCGTCTCTCCAGATTCAGCAACCGCATGGAGCACTGCCGCAAGGACCAGCCTATATCAGGACAACTGAAGAAATTGAAGTGATTCCAGTCCCGGGGAAACACTGAAGATAGACTGAAGACAGAAGACTCTTTTTCATGGTTGGAGGAAACCGTGGATCATGATTCATAATCTAGTTTTTCCTTAGATTCCTCTTGCACCTAGATTGTTTCTTAGAAACTTCCTTGTTTCCTATTTAAGGATTATTAGATTTTATTTCCTATTCTGGAACCTTGGTCGCTATTCAAAATGTATTTTGAAACTTGGTTTCTATTCTTGTTCGTGACTCTGCTCTTATTCAAAATTTTCTTCCTGCTCGATAACTTGTTTCCTATGGCATCGTTTCCTAATTCAAAATTTTGGTTCTACTCGAATTTTGTTCCCCATTCAGATCCTGTTGATATTTACTTCGGATTATATTCCTATTCAAACTTATGCCATTCAAAACTTTATTTGAATCTTGCTTCTATTCGAGATTTCATTTACAGATTTCGTTTTCTAACTTTGAAACTTTGACTCGTTCCCTATGAGATTTTATTTCTCATTCGTGAATTGTTTTTCGTTCTATTCACGATCTTGCCTCGTATTTTGAGATTTAACTTGTTTCATATTGGCTATTTAATACCATGTTTTTATATTCATTTTTCATGACTTTGTTTTCTATTATTGGATTCTACTTGAAATTTTGTTTCCTATTTGAACTGTGTACTATTCGAGAATTATTCCTACTCGAAATATCATTTTGAAACCTTGCTTGAACCTTCGCTTCTATTGATGCTTGTTTGGGATTCTATTTCCTATTCCAGATTTTATATTTATTCGAGATTGTTCTTTATCTGCGGCTTTGTTTCAAACTTATTTGAGATTTGCTTGTCGCATATTTACGATCCAATACCTTGTATTCCATTCACTAAATGATACATGCTTTCCATTCATTCTTCGTAACCTAGCTTTCTAATTGAGATTTCTATTCGTGATTTTGTATCCTATCCGCGACTTTGTTGATACTTGATTTTCTATTTTTCTTTCACTGTGTACCTTTTTGGAGAATTCATTTTCAATTCAAGTTTTGCTCGAGATTTCATTATTACTCGAGATTTTATTAAAACTTGTTTCTAGTACGAGATTTTATTTCTTATTTTAAACTTGTCTCCTATCTAATACCTTGCCTCAGTTCATCCTTCGGGACTCTGTTATCCTTTCGGGATAACGTCCCATATATGGAATCTTGTTACCATTCCAGATATCAGTTGATATTCCTTCATAATTTGAAACTTCGTCCTGTATAAAATTTTAAATCTTCCTGGTTGCCCTTTCGTACTCACCGATGGGATCCCTTGTCGTCTCTTAGTACCTAATAAATTCTTGTATTCTAACAGTCAGGTAACTTCACAATTTCTGTGACTTGGACTACTGAAACTCATTTTGAACTCCTTGAAACTCTTTCGAAATACCTAGGGATAAAGTCGAAAGGCTATTCGATGACTTACCATGGCGTGATAGTTGCGCGCTGCAGCCATTAGCTGGATTATGGAGACTGAGGGTTCATTGCAGCTAGTAGCGCACTAGCGAGGCAGAAACTTTAAGTTGAAGTGATTTCAGACATTTATAGGTTTCGGGTATTATTGAGACTTTGTCCTAAACTCTTCATATTTAGATATCTTAAGTTGCTTCGTCGATAATTGTTTGAAAATGAATAAAGTTAATATGTTATTCGGTAACATATTGTTATTTAAGTCACGGAACCGAAAGTTCACTGCAGCCAGACATACACTGGCGGGGCAGGGATTCTAAGTAAAGTGATTTCAAATATATATATGTTTCCGGATACCATAGAAACTATATTCCATTTTCATATAATTATTGGTTTTCGAGAATCACAAACCCTTGCACGTTCATCCTGATTTGATACTGTATCTCCTGAGTATTGTGTACTCAATCAACCCTTGCTAAAATTTTCTTCTAGCATTTTATCGTTAGATCATTGAATTCCTCAAAATTGTATATTACCAGATTGTGATTCCATACTTCGTTGTGAGTTGTCTAAACTTCGATCTTAAGTCATGTCTATCTGACCATGTTTTTCTATCTTGTTCTAGTCTACCTGTGTTAAAATATCAATTTTTGATCGTACTTAATAATGTGTCTTCATGATTTTGCTCCTCTGAGTTGTAATTGAAATTCCTTCCACTTCGTGACTATTTGATCCTCGATCTTTGTCAAAGCGTGATATCCCAAACATCTTGTGTATACTTGGACTCAAGGCTTAGAGCGTCATGGATCGACAAAAGTACTAGGCGGACAACAACAGATGGTCACCGGAGTTAGCAGTTAGAAGCAGAGTGTTCCTGAAAAATCTCGCCGACCAGAGGCACCATTCATTTTGGCAAAGGCGGAAGGTTCATTCCGAGATTCATCGGGCCTTTAGATGTGACGGCACAAATTGGCGAGGTGGCATATCGACTAGCGCTTCCAGCTAGCTTGGAGGGAGTGCACGACGTTTCCACGTGTTCCAGCTTCGACGCTACATTCCAGATCAGAGTCATGTGGTGGACTATTCAGAGCTAGAGGTGGGTCCGAGATTGACTTACGAGGAGCAGCCAGTGGAGATCCTCGATCAGAGGGAGAAGCGCTTGTGGAACCAGACTATTCCTCTTGTTCGCGTCATGTAGAGACACCACTCTCCGGGAGAGTCCACATAGGAGCGCGAGGACGAGATGCGGGAGTGCTATCCCACTCTGTTCGATTGACTTGATTGTACTATGTTTTTATGGAATTCTATTTTCAATAAATGACTGGTGTTTGGACCTTTGTGACTTGCTGAGATTTGTTCTTGGTCCTTTGAATTTCGAGGACGAAATTTTTTTAAGGGAGGGAGATTTGTAACTCCACTTCCCGGTTTTAAAATAAATAATTCGATTTCTAAATTTAGATAATTGTTATTATTAGCTTTAAATAATAAATTAGTTTTAATTTATAAATTTGGTAATATATTTTTGGAGGAAATTAATTTTAGACCACTTTTCAAATTTGAAAAGTTGTTATAACAACTTTGGGCCCACCATGTGAATTACTAACTGATTTTTTAACTTTTCCTGAAATAATAAAAAGGGCAAGGGGGAATGTGTAAGAAATTAATTATGAGGAGGGGCTGGGTTGCAAATAATGAAAAGGGGTTAGACCTTTTTGCGTTTTCACGTTAAGTGGAGGGACTTATGTGCTAAAAACCTATTTTCCTATTTTAACTATGCTGGAGAGAGAGAGAGAGAGAGAGAGAGAGAGAGAGAGGCTCATTCTTCTGAGCCCTCTCACTTTTTCTATTTCCTTCTTCTTTCCATTTTTTTATCTCGGCTGAAGCTCGGCGACTCAGGCGGCGCACCCCGCTGGTGGTGGCGCTCTTCCCATGGCGGCGACGGCTCGGCGCCCTTCTCCACCAATGAGGCGGCTTCTCTTCGACGGGGAACGAACGTCTCTGACAGCCACGACGATCTCTCTAGCGGCGGTGACGGCGGTTCCTCCGACTCAATGGCGGATGACATGCTTGATTTCTTCTAGGCGGTGGCCGAACTTTTCTGACGACGTTTCTTTCCGATCGGCGACCAGTTTTTCCGAACGGTTGCTCCACTCTCGACGACCGGATCATCCTCGAGCGGCCACGCTTCTCCAATCTCCCGGCGGTTGACAGCAATCAAGGTGATCTTAGTTTAATTGATGTGAAGAGCTGCTATGAAGAATTCGTCATTTTTTGAGATCATTGATCTAATTCTTGAAGAATGATTCCGAATCTAATTTCTCTTTATGTTTCAACTGTTTGTCGAAATGTCGCAACAGAGATCAATTTACTTCTAGGATACGAAGCAGTGTGTCCGTTTGTGGATCGTGTCTGACCGGTTGGATTGTGTCTTCATTCCAAGTTGAATCCTCTTCTCAGGTACTGTCCCATCTTTTGCAATTTTCTAAGTATGTTGCAATAGGTTTTGAATGAGTGTAGGGTGGGACGATTGGATCTTGAGTATTGTGGAGTGGTTTGTGTCCAGGGGTAGCTGTGTTCGTGTTCAGATTTGGTTCGTGTCCAGCCTTGGAGTGTATTCCAAGCCGAGGTGTTGGGTGCGGGAAGATCGACAGGGATTGGAGTATGGTGGGTGCGTGTCCGAGGGTGACAGTGTGGAGTTGGATTGGAGGAGACTGTGCTCAAAGCTTGGGTCTGTGGGTTATCTGCATTTTTTTGAATTCAAGTGTTGGCTAAAACATTTGATTTCAGTTGTGTAATTTAGACATTGCGTCAAATGTGGATCTGTTGATTTTAACTTTTGATCTCCTGAGTTTGTTTCAATTGGAAATTTTTTGAATATTCTTGAGTTTTGTCCCCTTTAAATGTCTTACTAAACTCTTTCATTTGATTGTATAATCCCTATTCGAAATCAGTTTTTGTATAATTCCTGAGTTCCTGGTGGTTGTGTCCTACTGAATCCTTGGTTAAGATTTGCTAAACTCTTGTTCTACAATTTTGCTATTACTTTAGAAGCATCAACTATGGTAAATTGTGTGTGCTCTATATTATTTAATTCAAACAGAAGTAACTATTATGCTTAGTTGTATTGGACTATGTTGTTAAACTGTTGGGATGGGTTGTGTCATTTACCAAACTTTGGTTCTATATTGTACCTATTTATGATGGAAGGAGTAGGTGGTTATACTCAAGAGGAGTCATCCCAGTTTTTGGTTAAGTTGGCAACCTATATAACAAATGATTGGTTGCAGGGTTGAAGGGGGGCATAGCTCATGTTGATTTGCAGAATACGGAGGTTGGGTTTAGTTATGGCTTGAGGTTATGGTCTGTTATGCTAGGTGTCAAAGTTGGGCTGTTTGTTAAGAGGCAATAGGCCAAGACTAACTCTGATTCAATCCTGGGTGGATTGGAGTGGGGTGGTTATTTTCTTCATTGTATAGACACAGTATAATTACAAGATAGGATGTTTTGGACTGCTTCCTTTAGAATTCTCAAAGTAACTAACACTTGGTAAATAACTATTCTGCTCCTAAGAAACTAGTTAAGTACTTGGCTAAAATGTTGGTTAAATCCTTATAAATTATTTACCAACAACTTAGATAAGCACTTGGTTAATAATGGCGTATCTTATAAAGATTTGTTAAACTATTTCTATTAGAATATGGGAATTAGAGGATAGAGTTGCGATTGGAAATAAAAAGTATTTAGATAGATAATGATTAGATTTTAACCAACTTGTACATATTATTAAATACAGGAGGACATCTATCCCGATCTTCACCCGTACTTTTCTGGAGCAAGGCAAGTACATTCTATGGTCTTGTGCATTTCATTATACCCTGTGCTTCCTTCATTGACATATTACAACACGTCATGTACTTTCTGGTACTCATGTTCCTTGTTCTTATTACTTGTAACTGGGTTGGGGAAATATACTATTTATGTGACCAAACCCAAGAAACAACTCATGTGTGTTTAGCTTAGACCCCGCATCGTGCACGCGGGTCCTAAGCCGTACCATTCATGTGCTTACCCCTAGTCGGTCACATACTTAGTTATATTTCAAATATTGTACACACATTCAGGAGATATATCATGTACTTAGTTCCTGTGATTCCTGAGATACCATGTTCTTTCATGTTCTTGCATTTCATGTTCTTACATTTCATGTTCTTTTATGTACTTTACACACCATGTTCTTTTCTGTACTTTACATACCATGTTCCCTTGTACTTTCATGTCATGATGTCTTGTTCATTACCTAGAACTGTACTTTGCTCCGCTCTTGAATCGGATATGTTGCAGGTATGCTTACAGGACGTTGTTCTACTCTATGGGCCAGAGCCCAGGATTTAGCTGAGCAGGATGAGGCTTAGCTTGAGGCTTCAGGTTTAGATTACTTAGCTTTACTTTGAGATATTGACTTTAGAGTTCATATCACTTTTCATTCCTGTTGATTCTGGTATATTATGATATCTGGATTTGTGGATTATGGTGATCATTCTGGGATACGTTTTTAGATACTGTGATTCTATACTTTCATGTTTATCTGGTTAGTTTTTTCTAACTTGGTACAGCTTACTTCGTCGTGTCTAACGACGAAGGCTGGAAGTATCCGACTCGTGTTCGATTATTCGGGAGCGGGTCGTGACAATAAATGAGTCCCAAAACCGAGAAAAATCTCGATTTTTGGGTTTAGATACTGTCCCAAACCCCCATAATTGAGATCAAATTTCGACCATAATATGACGATATTTTAAAATCTGTTTAAACAGATTTATAGCTAACCTGTAGGAGATCAAGACCTTTCTTGTAGATTTATTTGTCGTTCACTATATCCAAAATTATTCAATTTCAAAGTTTGGAAAAAAAAATAGTTTTTCAGAATAACAAAAAACTAGAAATTCTTTCGATCCGACGTGCGTCCCGCCAATCCGAGCGACGTGGTCACGAATCAAAAGCATCGAAAGGTGCGTATCGGCATCGTGGACGTGTGGACTTTGACGAAATTCAAATTGGTCGCATGTGTGCGACGAATTTGATGCGTATCCGTCAAAATTCATCGTATCGGCCTTTGTGCATATTCTCCAATTACTTTATGTACGCTCGTCAGATCGAGACGAAACTTACGCCAACAGGACCGTATCATTTTTCTGGTCCTGTATGCCAAGTTTGGTCCAATTCTGAGACAGTTGTATCGGACCGACGTATTGCGGGCCCCAGGTCCGACTCAACGGACAATTTTGTGCACGACCCCCCGAAATCCAACTTTGGACATACGGTTGGGTTCGTCTCGAAAAACCGGACCTGTTGACATATAGTTTGACGACTTTAGAGACCGTTGACTCTGGCACTCTTTTCGGTGCAAAGTAGGTCCTACGACGGACACCGTTTTGACCCAAAATTATCGTTTTGCCCCTGTGTCCAGAATTGGACTTAAGGACAGACGATTCCAGCTAATTTGCCTATTCTGAGAATGTTGGTAATATTTATTTCAGCATCTGGAGACTTTTTGCATGTGTTGACTTTAGTGACTCATCTGATGTGGTTGTACTATCGATTTCTCCAGCTAAGTACCTCAGGCAAGTACACTTTCTGATTACTTTCGATTCATAGTAATCTTTTCATTTCATGTTTATACATATGTCTTGCTGCTTGTTGACATGCTCGTCACACGGAGTAGTCGAGAGGGGAAATATCTTAGTAGACATGTGGACTACCCAGAACTATCTCAATATGTCTAGTTTTGACTAATAGCAGCTGCACACGACACGTGCAGGTTGCTGTATTTACCCTATAGCCGTTCACATGTTGAAAAGGATATTTCAAACCACATAGATAGTTGTCTTTTATTTGTTTTCCTTGTCTTCTTCACAACTTGTCATGTCATCAGTTTACTTTCTAGTTTTTATCTCTCATATATTATTTTTATGTCTTGTTAATTCTATTGTGTTTTCGTATTGCTATCGATTTGTGTACTTGTTCCATTTTTGACTGAAAACCAACATTTTTCAGGTTAGCTGTGGCTTCACTTAGCTTGGAAGATACGGGTGTACTTGCAGACAGAAACCTAGAAATAGATAGCGGTTGTATCATTTTCATTAATCATGAGAAATTTGTATTTTCTTTAAATGTAAATGTTATAAATGTTGTATTAAATTTAGAAATATGAATGAGCAGAAAATATGTACATTTTGTGATTTTGAGCATCTTGGTCGTGACAGCGTTTTACCGTCGATTCTGCGGCGTAGGCTGGCTTGGACACGTCTCATATCCGGAAAAGCGGGTGCGGGTTGTGACAAATTTTTGTGGTGGCCCATGTAGGTCAGTTTTCACAAATTGTGCGAACTCGCGGTAGTACCTATTAGTCGTACTACTGCGAGCCTGCGACTAGAAAATGCTCATTCACAACTTAGAGTTAAACTGATTTAAGAGAATGACTAGGACTAGGAGTCCCTTGTTCAATTGACCATTGGGTAGTTAAGATTGTCTGATAGGCCATGCAGTTTAGATAAGGAATTATTGAATTCAAATAGCTTGCTAGATCTCTATAGATACACTATTGCTTTTGATATGACGGTATAGTCCAATGTGGATATACCATTCACTTGGTTAGTTAGGCTTTCCTAGAATTAAGGTTATAATCTTGATAACCTGTTCATTTTTTTTTGCTTTATTAGATGTAAACATCATATCATGAGTTAGAATTGCCTATTTTAAATTCTATTTTGCTATAAGGAACTGGTTTATAATTTCTGATTCTGCTATTCATATAGGAATCTCGAGTTAGATTGGATTCAAAGTTTTCCCTCAACCATTTGAAATATATATGAGATAAAGATTAGGATGTTCCTACTTCCCTTGTCTTTAATTATTTCCTCCCCAATCAATCTTTTACTTTAAAGGATTGAGACTTATAGGCAGACGTTTACACTTTCTATCATGGCCAACTGGTTTGAATCTCTAGCAGCTTCTTGAAGTTCTTAGGAATATAGTTGGAGTAAAATTTAACGACTGCGATGGCCAAGCCAGTAGCTCACTGGCAAGGTGTGTCTATAGAATTAAAATTATTTCGAAGAATTATAGTTTATGGAATATTGCTAAAACTATATCTTCGCTGACCTTTTTAGGCCCTTGTGTCAATATAAGGTAGAGTACCTGATAGCTTATCACATCTGAATCATGGAACCAAGGGTTTGTCACAGCCAGAGTATATGGGCGAGGCCTAATTCTCGGTGAAATAAATTCAGACGTGATTACAAGTTTAGGATACTATAGAGAATAGAGAAAAAAATGCCCTGTGTGTCCCATAAGATCCAAATCCAATACTAGTAGAAGTTCTGTATGTTGGGTAGCGTATCCCCCGACCTAGCCTTCCGTGGTCCTTGTGATCTATTGACGAGGTAATTGACTGACACTAATAAGTTTACCCCGAATAAAGAATTTAGAGTTCTATAACCCATTAGTCGACCAAGGTCTTATGGATAGGAAGATAGTAGGAAGAATGTATAAGCAAGAACACCAGGTAAGGTTTTGATTTTCTCAAAACTCGAACTACTTGTGCCTCCTTTTCAAAAATCTCGCATACTTGTATTTTTGACTATCTTGACCAATGCTGCTATTACAGCCTAGTTTTGCAAGCTTACTCTTTTATCGAGCTTGATTCAAGACATATGTTTATTAGGGACGCCTACTAACATATTGTCTAATCAAAATCAGTGTATTACGGTCTGATCAACCATGATGTATTTGGTTCGCTCTTTATTTAATCACCCTACGTGGATTGAGATATAGAGGTATCCAGGATCTCATCCGTAACTGTATTGACAGTTCCTCTTGAATTATACATTCATCCTTGAATCACGTAATTGTATTCGATGACATCTTTCTTGAACTCCTTATTATTTTTGTCTTTCACTAATTGGAAAGGCGAACGCTCGTGTTTGATAGATAGATATATAGTATCCCCATGGCTATGATAGTTGTATACAAGTATAGCTACCATCGGCCAGCCCTGTGACTGGAACCTTGCCTTGAGTTACTTGTCCTCCCTTCGACCCTAAACCTACTATCATGATCTTTTAGTCATTAGAGTCTGAGAATGATTAGGATCTTTCCCTTGATCTAATGCCAACCTAGGAGACTACCTATCCTCAAGAGACCAAATGTTGTGAGCCTCTAATCATTTGTTTGAAGCTTGGTTCAACTAGAACCCTTGTGACAATAGTCTGGCAGGTTTGACACAAATAGAAATTCACGACTCAGTTGTTAGAAAACATTTTATATGATGTGCCTTAGAGTTGGTTACCCCATCGAAAACTCTTGTATACTATAGACAAGTAGATTGTTCTCCTTTTATCGACCTTGTGTCATTATACACACTCATTTTCCATTTTTGAGGAACGATCCTTGACTTGACTTATATCTACCGTGTCCCGTTACGCCGTGCCTATTCTTTATTAACAAGAGTCGAGGTACAATATCCGGACCTTTGGAATCCTTCTAACCTCATTATTCTAAAAACTATATCCTAGCTTCTAAGGTGAGTAGACCGTAAGCCTCCTAAAATTTTGGGATACACGAGGATTATCGATTGATTAGAATAATTTCCATTAGGATGATAATTAGTCTCCCATGGACTCCCACTTTCTATTTAGATCATTTTGTGCCCCCGGCCATGTCATTAATATTCGGAGCACGAGACCAGCTGTTACCTTCCAACAAATTTTATATGTAAGATCTAGACGAGTCCACCTTCATCTAGGTATATCCTGTCCCACTCAAACACGTCCCCTTGTACTCTATTTTTGGGGTACGACTTTCAAGTCAAAAGGACTAGCTATAACCCTTACCATAATACTAGTATACTTCCCGACTCCCATTAGAACCTCAACCCCGACTCAATTTCTTCGACCCAATATATGATTGTGATCTACTCGAAGTCCACTACGCACATGCCACTAGTGTGCCACCCAATTGAGGCCTCATGTGCTACTTAAACACAAAAGCCACTGAAGGTGTATTTTTGGGCTTTAGGAACCTAGCTAACCAACCTGACCGGCAACTAGCTCAACCACTTGGGTAAAACCTATTCCAGGTCACCCTAACCTAGTAGAAATAGTTTTGTCATTGGGATCTTGTCCCGTCAATATAGATTGAAATCCAAGGTTCACCCAACAAACGAGTGGTCCAATCAGAAAGCCCATTAAGACCCAGTAAGACCCATCCATGCATACCACCAGATTTGGACTATAAAATCGAACTAATTAAAATAGGTCCCTGTACCTATTATGTAGTCTCCACCTCTTAGAATGTTATGTCATTCGTAGCCATTATTCCATCTACCTGGAAGTCGCGATCCGATCTTGTATTGCATTTAGATCTCTTGCTCATGTATTTAAATAACCAGGAAAAAGATCACAAACTTGATTTCTCAAATTTCGTTCTATCAGAGAACCTCGTTTAGAATTTCGAGAACGGGATTTTCGTAATATATGGATTGCAAGACCCTCTAAGAAACGAGGAGTTCTTCGATTTAGCAAGTGACTAGACTAGAGTATCCCAATCTAGCAAATAAGTCAATAGTTCATAATCATTGGATATTCTCTACCACTCTCGAAACTTCATACTTGCTCTCGATTATTCTTTCTTATCTTTCTGTCCTTTCTATTTCAGAGAAATGAATGGTCATGCTTATTAAAATTTATTAATAATTCTTAGCTACTTGTATAAATTTGTTGCTTGTTAAATTTTGGGTTGTTTGATAGATAGGAGAGGATTATATATGCCATATGCAGTAGATATCTATTGGTAGAAATTTTAGCAATTAGTTGGAAGATTATAAAGTTTTAGCGACAAGAGATTAGATGGAGTAGTGTGACCAAAGGTGGGTAGAAGTCCTCAAGTATTCGGAGTTATAAAATGGCTAGAAAAGGTTATAAAATATTTTGAGGGATTAAATTGAGGAGATTAAGGTAATGGTAGACTTTAAATTTTAAGAATAGTTACGAATTAGAATTTCGAAGACGAAATTATTTTTAAGGTGGGTAGATTTGTAGCTCTCCTTCCCAGAAATTTTGAAATATTTTATTATTATTTAAATGGTAATTTTTAGATTTTATAAATAATTAATTAGTTAATTGTTATGGTAGATGATTTTAGTCATGGTTAGGAATTGGAGTACAGGACGACTAGAAATCATGGCACGGATAGTGCAGTAGCGTGCTTTGACTAGTATATTAGCCCTGGTAGAGAAGGCCGAGCCATACTGATGTCCTAATTAGGAAAACCAGGCCAAGTTGCGACTTAACCCTTACCGAAGATTATTTATTTATTAAGCATATTATTGAGTTTTAGGGAACCCGGTTGTACCAAACTAGTCCAGATTGGACCCAAACCAAGCCAAGCCTATGTAGACAAACTTTTAGGTGCGTACAAGTATTTCCTAGCTTTTGGGGTGGGACTAATGATATTTTTCTAAATATTTGGTTATTCATACAAAATAGGCATTACTAATATTTAAATAGAGTTTTAGAATATTGGTACAATTTTCTAGGGCTAGATATGTTCACCAAGACTCTTTTGGTTATTTTAGTGGATTGTTGGTACTATTATTATTATATGGTTATTATTGTAATTTTTCGTATATGCGTATAAATTGTAAATATATTATATAAATATGTGTATTTGTATGCATATATAAATATATTATATAAATGTGTGTATTTGTATGCATATATAAATGTGTGTATTTGTATGTATATATAAATATATTGTAAAAAAGAGTGTATGTGTACGTACATATAAATATATATATTATATAAATGTGTGTATGTGCACATATATATAAATATATATATATATATATATATATATATAGGTGTACATGTGTATGTATATATAAATATATATATAGGTGTACATGTACATGTGTATGTATCTTTTTTTCATGTGTATGTATATATAAATATATATAGGCGTATATTTGTATGTATATATATAAATATACATATATATATATATATATATATATATATATATATATGTATATATATATATATATATATATATATATATATATATATATATATGTGTGTGTGTGTGTGTGTGTGTGTGTGTGTGTGTGTGTGTGTGTGTGTGTGTGTGTGTGTGTGAATATATAAATATATTAGTAGTATGCAAAAAGGAAATATAAAAAGGAAATAGAAAAAGGAAATAGAAAAAAGAAATATAAAAAGGAATATATATATATATATATATATATATATATATATATATATATATATATATATAAAATATATATATATATATATATATATATATATATATATATATATATATATATATATATATATATATATATATATATATATATATATATGTGTGTGTGTGTGTGTGTGTGTGTGTGTGTGAATTTATAAATATATTAGTAGTATGCAAAAAGGAAATTGAAAAAGGAAATAGAAAAAAGAAATAGAAAAAGAAAAGAAAAAGAAAAAGAAAAGCAATAGCAGCAGGCCTAGCAACCCAGTACAAAAGTAAACTGAGTCGGCCCACATCAAAGCAGCCCGAACATTGATCCCCCACATCCGAACACTAATACTCACAACTCTTCCCAACCTGAGCCGTACTGTAACCGACCCCCCCTCCCGCGGCTAAGTATAAGAGGGATCGAAGGCTCGAGAACTCAAAACAATAATACCGCACCCACGTGCGCCCCTCCGTCGTGCGCGCAGCCACCGTGCCGCCGCCGTGGTGGCCGGCCACCGCCACCGTACCAGGGCCGTGCGAACGGTACAGCCGAGAGGAACACAACAACAATAGCAGGACAGCGACCCAACCTCGTATTGGCAGAACTCCCTCCACGTCGTTCGCTTTTACGAACGAATTTCTCCGGTATGTCGACTACCTAACCGACTTCGTTTCCCTTCAGATACTTCATTTTATTTCTCTTTGTACACGACGATAAATAAGTCCTAAAACCGAGAAAAATCTCAATTTTTGGGTTTTGATACTGTCCCAAACCCCCATAATTGAGATCAAATTTCGACCAGAATATGGCAATATTTTAAAATCTATTTAAACAGATTTATAGCTAACCTATAAGAGATCAAGACCTTTCTTATAGATTTATTTGTCGTTCATTATATGCAAAATTATTCAATTTCAAAATTTGGAAAAAATCAGTTTTTCAAAATAACAAAAAACTAAAAATTCTTCCGATCCAACGTGCGTCCCGCCAATCCGGACGACGTGATTACTAACCGAAAGCATCGAAAGATGCGTATCGGCTTTTTGGACGTGTAGGCTTTGACGGAATTCAAATTGGTCGCGTGTGCGCGACGAATTTGATGTGTATCCGTCGAAATTCACCGTATCGACCTCTGTGCAAATTCTCTAATTACTTTGTGCACGCTCGTCTGATCAAGACGAAACTTGCGCCAATAGGACCGTATCAATTTTTTGGTCCTGTATGCCAAGTTTGGTCTAATTCTGAGACAGTTGAATCGGACCGCCGTATTGCGGGCCCCACGGTCCGACTCAACGAGCAATTTTGTGCACGGCCTGTCGGAATCCAACTTTGGTCATACGGTTGGATTCGTATCGGAAAATCGAACCTGTTGAGATTTAGTTTGATGACTTTAGAGACCGTTGACTTTGGCATGCTTTTCGGTGCAAAGCGGGTCCAACGACGGACACCGTTTTGACCCAAAATTACCGTTTTGCCCCTGTGTCCAGAATTGGCCTTAAGGACATGCGGTTCTAGCTAATTTGACTATTCTGAGAATGTTGGTAATGTTTATTTCAGCATTTGGAGACTTTTTGCATGTGTTGACTTTAGTGACTCATCTGATGTGGTTGTACTATCGGTTTCTCCAACTAAGGACCTCAGGCAAGTGCACTTTCTGATTGCTTTCGATTCATAGTAGTCTTTTCATTTCATGTTTATACATATTTCTTGCTGCTTGTTGACACGCTCGTCACACGGAGTAGTCGGGAGGAGAAATATCTTAGTAGACATGTGGACTACCAGAACTATTCCAATATGTCTAATCTTGACTGATAGCAGCTGCACACGACATGTGCAGGGTGCCGTATTTACCCCCTAGCCATTCACATGTTGAAAATAATATTTTAAACCACATAGATATTTGTCTTTTATTTGTTTTCCTTGTATTCTTCACAACTTGTCATGTCATCATTTTACTTTCTAGTTTTCATCTCTCATATGTTATTTTCATGTCTTGTTAATTCTATTGTGTTTTCGTATTGCCGTCGATTTGTGTACTTGTTCCATTTCTGACTGGAAACCAACATTTTTCAGGTTAGCTGTAGCTTCACTTAGCTTAGGAGATACGGGTGTACTTGCAGACAGAAACCTAGAAATAGATAGCGGTTGTATTATTTTCATTAATCATGAGAACTTTGTATTTTCTTTAAATGTAAATGTTATAAATGGTGTATTAAATTTAGAAATGTGAATGATCAGAAAATATGTATATTTTGTGATTTTGTGCATCTTGGCCGTGACAGCATTCTACCGTCGATTCTGCGGCATAGGCTGGCTTAGACACGTCTCGTATCCGGAAAAGCGGGTGCGGGTCGTGACAATTATCCTACTATATGATATTTAACAGCCTAGTCTAATGATAACAAAATAAATAATTTAAAAAACCAAAATGAATCATTTCCTCTCATCAATTTAATTTAAAAAAATAAAGAACAACCTTTTCTTCTCAGGGAAAGTAATCTATAACAAACTTTTATCAAAGTAATTAATTAATATTTAAATCATTAATAAAAGAAAATCAAAATTTTAAGGATAAGTTTAATTTAAGATTTGAAATACATTTGTCTAACCAATTCAATAAAAAAAATTTAAAAGTAAAGAAAATTTTCAATAATACCCGAAAATAGGTTCAGGGAGTTACAGGTTGAGAGAGTCAATGTAATTCATTTTCTTCTTTATAGTAGAATGAATCACTCTCGTCCGTGGAAGTAGGCATCTTGGTCGAACCACGTAAATCATTGCCTTTGTGGTTGTGAAATTTCTTTGAGGTATTCTATGAATTCTTGGGTTTATTTTCACTGTGCCCAAACAAATTGGTATCTGAGCTTTAGGATTCTAGTAAGGTACCCGACAAAGTTCTCAGAGAAAGTCAATTGGATAGATTCTTAATATGGCTCCGTCAAGCAGGATTGGAAAGTATAGAATTAAGAAGTTCAATGGGAAGAATAATTTTGTCTTTTAGAAAAGCCAGATGAATGACGTTCTCATATCTCAAAAGCTTCACAAGGCTTTATGGGAAAAATTCAAAAAGCGTACTGACATGACCGATAATGATTAGGCTGACATAGATATCGAAGCATTTGCTGCTATTTGCCTGTGTTTGGAAAGGGATGTTGTGCACTCTGTGAAGGACGAAACCACCGCCATGGGCTCTCGTTGAAGTTGGAATCACTCTACATGACGAAGACTCTTATCAATCGACTTTATATGTTAAAGTCGCTCTACAGGCTGGTGATGGAGGAAGGTATGTCAATTCGGGATCATATCTCAAAATTTAATCAAACTATTTCTGACTTGAAGGATGTTGACATACATGAAGATGATGATCATTTGGTGCTAATCCTATTATTTTCCTTGCCCGGTTCTTATGAGAATCTTATTCAAACATTACTATACAAGAAGGACTCAATTTTCATAGAAGTGGCTACGAGTGCCTTATTGTCTAATGAGGTGCGGAGGTTCTAATGGCGGAAACGATGGAGACCAAGCCCAAGGTTTAACGACAAGAGGGAGGACAAACGATAGATCTAGCAGAAGGTCAAGAATATCCAAGTCTAAGACACCTAATGAGAAGGTGAAGTGCTTCAACTGCAATGGGAAAAGACATTATGCAAATAAGTATCCTCGTCCAAAGAAGAAGAACAAGAAAAAAGGAGAATAAGACAGAGAGAGAAGATGATAAAGCAAACTGTGCTTCAAAAGTCGACAATAACGAGGCCTATTTTTCGGTGACACATGACAACCTGAGTGACCGTTGGATTCTCGATTCTGGATGATCGTACCATATGTGTCCAAAGAGGGAGTGGTTATCTTCCTACAAGACGACAGGTGGTGGTTCTGTGTTGATGGAAAACAATAACACATGTCGCGCTGTTAGAATTGGGTCTATCAAGGTGAAGATGCATGATGGAAATGTACGGACTTTGGCCGATGTTAGACATGTTTCCAACCTTAAGAAAAATCTTATTTCTCTTGGTACGCTTGACTTGAATGGTAAGAAGTTCATTGTCGATGGTGGGGTCTTGCATGTTGTTCGTGATTCTTTGGTGGTGATGGAAGATTACCGACATAGTAACCTTTATATCTTATTGGGAAGCACTGGGACTGGAATTTTAGCAGTTAATACATCTATTAGTCTGATAGCACACGTATTTGGCATATGCGGCTTGGGCATATGAGTGAGAAAAGGTCTGTCCTTAGTAAAAAAAAACAGGTGTTACTAAAGAACCTGAAGAAGCCAAGCATGGATTTCTGTGAGAATTGTATTTATGGCAAACAGCACAGGGTGACCTTTAGCACAAGCAAGCAAAAGATGAGGTATTCTCGACTATGTGCATACAAATGTATAGGAACCTAGCAGAATTTCTTCCAAGAATGGAGCAAAGTACTATGTTACTTTTATTGATGATTATACACGTTAAGTATGGCTATATTTCATCAAACCAAGGATCAAGTGTTCGAAAAATTTAAACAGTGGAAAGCGATTGTAGATGACAGAATGGTAAAGACATTTAGGTCTGATAATGGTACTGAATATACCTATGGACCTTTCAAAGATTGATGTGCTCAAGAAGGTATCATGTGACATTGGACCGTCAGGAACACGTCGCAGCAGAATTGTAACGCTCCAGTCCCAAAATACGTAGGACTAAGTACATAGACATGCCAGCTGTAGATATACGAAAAATACTCCAATGTATGGAATCCTCGTATAAATACATAAGCTGTAAAATGTAGAGAACCAAGACATGCTAAATCTTATCCACAAATATATAATAAAATAAAGAGAGAATCAACTTGAATAGTTATGGTACAATCGTTGGACGGAGATAAAGTCCACTACCAACTATCTCAATGAAATAAATGTATAAGGAGGCGATCGAAAAAATGATAAAACGAACCAAGAGCAATCATCTTCGAGATATGGAAAAGATCACGGCCTTGGCTAGAACACCTGCAGAAAACACGAACACACACCTGGCGAAAAACCAGGTCCTCAGAGGGACGTAACATGACACATAATATTATGCCATAATTGAATAGTAAGAGCTCAATAGAAAATATACATGCGCAAAGGTTCCTAACCATTCTATGTGATATATACTTTGAGAAGACAACGTTCTACGCAGGAGCTTAGGTGTTCAGCATAGATGGAGAGAGAGTGGTAGTAGGTAGCGCTCATAAGAGGCACTATCGACCATGGGCAGAAAGTAGCTCTCATACGAGAACTATCGGCCCCGGGGCAGTAAGTAGCGCTCATACGAGATACTATTGGCCCAAATCTATGTGTGTATTGAACATGTAGCCCCTACGCTAATAACTGTCTTCCCCCTCCCCATGATACTATACATGTGTCGACTCCACGACACTGTTTAATCCTTAATAACTGCCAAGTCTTCTACATAATCTATTAGCAGTTATATCCTAACGCACGGCATGTACGCACCAATGATCAGTCAGCATGCAAGTCCGTATCTATATGCGACTCACAACTCACACACAATCTGTGGCATATCGTGACAGTTTATGAGATGCACTAAATATACGGTGGTCGCTTAACTCTAAGCCAATTGCATAAAATAATTTGCATATATATATAATTTTGAAAGAACAACATAAAGAAAAAGCATGCATGATATTGAGCAAAAATTTAAACAGCAAAGGCAAGGTGTCTTGCCTGAGGTTATGTGCAAAAGAGAAAAATCCAGTAGCTCGAACAGACCAATAGATGAAACAAGAAAAGCCAAATGCCGCAGATGACTCCGGATGCTGCAACAAACATCACGAACAAGTTTGGAATATAAGATATGCCTAGGAAATGCCTGTCCAAAAGTTAAATTCTGGAACAGGGGCAAAATCATAATTTCGGGTCAAAACGATGTCCGCTGATGGATCCGCTTTGCACCGAAATGCGTGCCAGAACCTATGGTCTCTAAAGTTGTCAAACTACATGTCTACGGATTTGTTTTGATGAGACGAACGCAACGGTATGTCCAATTTTGGTTTTCGGTGGGCTGTGCACAAATTCGCCCGTTGAGTGGGATTGTAGGCCTGCCAAAATAGCATCCCGATCAACGGTCTCAGAATCGGACCAAACTTGGCTCGCAGGACCAGAAAAATATTTCGAGTCCAATGGCGCAAGTTTCATCGCGATATGATGAGTGTGCACAAAGTTGTGACTTAATTTGTAAAGGATCGATACGGGGGCATCTCGACGGATACGCCCTGATTTGTCGCGCACATGCAACGAAATCGGGTTCCGTCAGTTCCCACATATCGACAACATCTATACGCGCCTTTTGATGCGTATAGTGCGTGACCATGTCGCCCGGTTTGTCGGGGCGCACGCCGTATCGGGTGTTTTTTCACTTTTTGAAAACAGAATTTATAATTTTTCGTGAAACTTTAATAACGTGTAACTTTTTACACACTAAATGAACAGTGAATCCAAAAGGTGTGTTACAATCTCGGTTATGTTGTCTTTGACTGCCTTTAATTAGTTTTTACGAAAGTTTAATGGACAGCGAGAAAATTGGCCGACAAGTTGGTGTTTCAAAACAGTTTTTTTAGTATTTCAGAAAAATGGTTTTTCTCCAACTTCGTCTCGATTTTTCGAGCAAGTTGGATGGCCATATCGAAATCCACCTGGGGGATCTCGAAGAGGGTTATGGGGGATTTCTACACGGATTTACGGATCTAAAAATGGACTAGAATCGAGAGAGAAATCAAACAGGGAAGTTGGATACCTTAAAGTGGGAATCTGTTGTTGTTGTTGTGACGATCGGGAGGCGGGACTGCTGTCGCTCCGGCGAGGTTGGGCACGCACGCCGAGAAGAGGGAGGAGGATGGAGGAGGAAAGAGGAGGAAGGAGATTAGGGTTTTTTTTTCCAAAACTTATATATATATACAACTCTATATATATGGGAGGGAGGGGTCGGCCACTATATAACCAAAGTTGCTGTTGTTGCTTGTAAAGGGTTGTGGGGGGGCGCATATAGCTGCTACTGCTCCTTTTTGCCACTGTGGTCGGTTCCCACTTTGGTGGGGCCGACCACATTAGTTTTTTTTTCCTTTTCTTTTCTTTTCTTTCTTACTCTTATATATATATATATATATATATATATTTATATATATATATATATATATATATATATATATATATATATATATATATATATATATATATATATATATATATATATATAAAACAAATAACACTTTAAATGCCACATATCCAATTATTTAATATATTTAAATATATTTACAAATATATAAATCCCATTCACACTAAACCAACTCAAAATAATAATAATAATAATATTCAAATAGAATGAACATATTTATTTATTCTTCAACAAATAACTTAAGTAATAATAAAATAATAAAATTACCCCAATGGGTGGACTTATACCGTACACCCTTATTCGGGTCCAAAAATTTTATACAAATATTGCACGATATTATTTAATAATAAAATACCAATAATAGTACGAATAATTAAATAATTAGAAATTGCACATAAAATTCTAAAATAATTTAGCAAATATTTGTATATACATAAAATATGCCTACATGGCCACATTTGGTCACACTACCTGCTTACATGGGCTAAAATTTGGTTTGGGCCCAGTTCAGACTTAATTGGACAAACCGGGTCATCTAAAAAATTAATATATAAAATAATATTTAATTAAAATACTTTAAATGAGTCAATTCACAACTTGGCCTATTTTTCCTAGTTTGGACATCACCATGGCTAGGCTTTCCCCGGCATGACTGGTACACAAGTCAAGGCACACTGCTACAACTTCCGTGCTATAAGTCATGGTCGTCTAGTGCTCCAAAACTCAACAATGGCAAAGGTCATTTTTTAAAAAAAATAAATAAAACCATAAATTTTATAAATTCATTTTTAAGTAAAATAAAATAATAAAAATAAATTAAAAAAAAGGGTTTTACATCCTACCCAACTTACAAGAATTTCGTCCTCGAAATTTAGGATTAATAGGGTAGATAGGGTTGAGGGATAGGAAGAGTTCGTCAATTACCAAAATGTAATTAATTTTGGAGGCGATAAAACGTTGTTCAACACCACCGTGCAATAAAAAATTGTGGAGTTGATATATACAAAAATATATCATGGTTATGGAATTGAATAAGGATTGCTAGCGAAGGTAATAAAATTTTGAATATCCAATTTTAGAGAACAGTAAAGAATTGAGTAGGCCAAAGAGAATAAATTAGACATTTAGGAGATGTGATTCCTTAAGGGAGAACTGGATACTAATCGTCTTGGTCGAGGGTTTGATTAAGTGATGATTAGAATCACTCTCGTGCGTTCAAGAGGGGCTGGAAGGGCACAATAAAATTTCTAGGATTGGGGAGAAGAAGAGTTTAAGGTGAGGATATAGCCACATGAGTCGATCGGTGGCTATCAACATTTCGTGTATATAAAACTGATAAGGCAACTAAAGATGATACTTTGAGTCTATCTATCAAGTACAGTGTCTGGTCTTTCTAAAGTAAGTAAAGTACACAACAAAAAGAGTTCAAAGACGATGCTATTTAGTACGACATACGAGGTTCATAGGCGACGGAAATAATTCAAATGAGAGTTGTCAATGCTGTCGCGGAAGTGACTCTAAGGTAGGTTTAACTATGTCTCTATCCGCATAGAATAGAATATGATAAGCGAACCAAAGTGCAATAGGTTGATCAGACCATCATGCACCGGTTCTGATTAGACAATATGTTAGTGGGTGCACCCAATAAAATATGTCATGATCAAGCTTGATAATGAAATAAGCTTGCAAAACTGAAGCTATGTTAGCAGCATAAAATAGTCAAAATATGAGCAAGGGAGGTACTGATAAAGGAAATTAAATGGTCCAAGATCTTTTAAAATCAAGGCTCGCCCGAAGTTTGGGCCTATACAGTTGTCCTAGTGTTTCCTCATTTATGGCTTGGTAGACTAGATAAGGTACAGTCCTCTGAATTTATAGTCTAAGTGAACTTACTAATGTGGTTCACAAGAAAAAAAGGGTTGTTAGGTGGTGAGGTATTCTACCCAACTTACAAGAATTAAACTAGTAGTGTGGTGGGACAATGTTCAAGCAATCACAGTAAGGCATAAGGTTCAGCATTAAGGGATTTCGTAGAACATATTCACATATCGGGTTAAAGGATTGAGTCAAGGTTGGATCTCTAAATTGAAGTCAGGAAGTATTTTGGTGTCATGGTAGAGGTTATAGTTTGGCCATTTTGACCAGAAGGTCATATCATGAAAATAGTGTACAAGGAGACGTGTTCTAGTGGGACATGATATATCTACATGAAGGTGGGCTCGTCTAGGTCTTACACATGAAATTTGTTGGAAGGAAAAGTCTAGTGATGTGCTCCAAATATCCAAGTCACGGTAAGGGACGCTAAAAGATCTAAAAATAGAAAGTGGGAGTTCACGAGATGATAATTAATGTACAAAAATAAAGAAGATCAAGTTAAAGCACGAAATAAAATTAATTATAGAATCCAATAAAATCATTTAGGGACATAGTTCTAGAGAGAAGATAGTCCATTAGATGAATACAGTTAAGGAAACATTAACTCATTATTCAAATTGCAAATGGGTTAGAAGGTCGCAATTAAAAGATCTAGAATTGAAGGAAGGTCGAGTAAGTCGAGGTGGTAATACAGTCACATAGCTGGGTAGATGACTAACAACACTTGCGTATATACTACTATCATGGTCATGAGTGACATGGCAATTAATGTGGAATACTCAGTAGGGTTATCTTGGGGCCTACCATTAAAATTTTAGCTCAAGTATCCTTCAAAAGTTTCAAAATTAAACTTTTAAAAATATACCACCAAAATTTGTATTCACTCCAAGCCGTTCAAATTCATCATAAAAATTTAAATCACTTTCTTAATTTTCAAAGCAAAATTTTATCACGTTACTACTAACCTTTTCCAAAATTAACGTTTAAATTCAACTATTAACTCAAGAGTTCATAATTTACGAATTCATAAAAATTTTACAATAAATCAAAAAATTAACACTCTAAAATTTTCAAATAACTCATAATAAAACTCTTAGCATATTAAAAGCAATCTCAAAAATTAAGCTCAATGCTCTCATCAATTTTAACTTCTATTCATGCTAACTTATTTCTACAAAATTGTAACTTTTAAATGGTAACTTCCTTTAATCAATCAAAATAGCTTTCCATCACATCCTTCAAAATTCTCCCAAAAGTTTTAATATTAGCAATCCCACATTAAAATTTTGATTCAAATAATCATATCAGTCAAAATTTTTTTTTATACCAAAAATCTAAATAGATTTGTAAATCCTCAATCATAAGACACCATTTAAAATAAAAATTTCTAAAAATTGTTTTCATAACTTTCAAATATTTTAAACCAAAATTCACCGTCATTACTTCCACTTAAAATTCAAAATTTACTAAACACGAAAATCGCAAGTTATACAACTCAAATTTAAATAATTCCTATGGCCATTTTTAAAAGCTAAGATCATTTTCAAACCAAATTTATAACTGTTCATGGGTGTATAACTATAATACAATAAATCATAAACATCAAAACTCGAAAAATAAATAAATTTTATATTTGTTCAAAAGATGTATATCTATCACCCAAAACTCATAAATATCACAACTCGAAAAGCAAATCGATTTTTACACTTGTGCAAAGATGTATAACTATAACCTAATAAATCATAAATATCAAATCTCAAAAATCCAATCAATGGTATAAAGATTCTAGCTATTTTTTTCTCCTTCCTGTAGTATCAATCCTATGGTATTTACTATTTAGAAATCTCAAGATTAAAACCTTCCTTGGTAGTATCCTACTTTACAAATTACTAGTCAATAAATCACACTAAAAAGCCTTTTTAACTCAATTAGAGTCTTGAATGTATTCCAATTGCCAATATGACCATTTTAGCCGTGTGTTTGACCTATGTGCATATACTAGTATAGTCATCTTTCTAGTTGACACTAAGCACGAAAATAAGAATCAACGGTAGAAAAGAATCAAGCAAGATGCAATTCAAGGAAGTCGAACGAGAGTTCAAAAATTTGAAGCCAAGGGAAGAGGTCAAGCTGTATGGATGAGATTTCTAGATTCTAATCCTATATTGCAGGCTCACATCGATACAATTACGTAACCAAAGTGACAAACTCGGCCTGTATGGGCCACCACAAAAACATGTAACGTCCCAGTCCCAAAATACGTAGGACTAAGTACATAGACATGCCAGATGTAGATATATGAAAAATACTCCAATGTATGGAATCTTCGTATAAATACATAAGCTGTAAAA
The DNA here is from genome assembly GCA_029216955.1 of Iris pallida. Classification (NCBI taxonomy): domain Eukaryota; kingdom Viridiplantae; phylum Streptophyta; class Magnoliopsida; order Asparagales; family Iridaceae; genus Iris; species Iris pallida. The sequence goes on from JANAVB010012000.1 coordinate 4,146,831, forward strand.
TGTAGAGAACCAAGACATGCTAAATCTCATCCACAAATATATAATAAAATAAAGATAGAATCAACTTGAATAGTTATGGTACAATCGTTAGGCGGAGACAAAGTCCACTACCAACTATCTCAATAAAATAAATGTACAAGGAGGCGATCGACAAAATGATAAAACGAACCAAGAGCAATCATCTTCGAGAAATGGGAAAGATCACGGCCTTAGCTAGAACACCTGCAGAAAACATGAACATACACCTGGCGAAAAACCAGGTCCTCAAAGGGACGTAACAGGATACATAATATCATGCCATAATTGAATAGTAAGAGCTCAATAGAAATTATACATGCGTAAATGTTCCTAACCATTCTATGTGATATATACTTTGAGAAGACAACGTTCTACGCAGGACATTAGGTGTTCAACATAGATGGAGAGAGAGTGGTAGCAGGTAGCGCTCATAAGAGACACTATCGACCATGGGCAGAAAGTAGCTCTCATACGAGAACTATCGGCCCCGGGGCAGTAAGTAGCGCTCATACGAGACACTATCGATCCAAATCTATGTGTGTACTGAACATTTAGCCCCTACGCTAATAACTGTCTCCCCCTTCCCCATGATACTATACATGTGTCAACTCCACGACACTGTTTAATCCTTAATAACTGCCAAGTCTTTTACATAATCTATTAGCAGTTATATCCTAACGCACGACATGTAGGCACCAATGATCAGTCAGTACGCAAGTACGCATCTATATGCGACTCACAACTCACACACAATACGTGGTACATCGTGACAGTTTATAAGATGCACTAAACATACGGTGGTCGCTTAACTCTAAGCCAATTGCATAAAATAATTTGCATATATATATAATTTTGAAAGAACAACATAAAAAAAGCATGCATGATATTGAGCAAGAATTTAAACAGTAAAGGCAAGGTGTCTTGCCTGAGGTTATGTGCAAAAGAGAACAATCCAGTAGCTCGAACAGACCAATAGATGAAGCAAGAAAAGCCAAATGCCGCAGATGACTCCGGATGCTGCAACAAACATCACGAACGAGTTTGGAATATAAGATATGCCTAGGAAGTGTCTGTCCAAAAGTTAAATTCTGGAACAGGGACAAAATCGTAATTTCGGGTCAAAACGATGTCCGTCGTTGGATCCGCTTTGCACCGAAATACGTGCCAGAACCTACGGTCTCTAAAGTTGTCAAACTATATGTCTACGAATTTTTTCATGAGACGAACCCAACGGTATGTCCAATTTTGGATTCCGGTGGGCTGTGCACAAATTCGCCCGTTGAGTGGGATTGTGGGCCCGCCAAAATAGCGTCCCGATCAACGGTCTCAGAATCGGATCAAACTTGGCTAACAGGACCAGAAAAATATTTTGGGTCCAATGGCACAAGTTTCATCGCGATATGATGAGTGTGCACAAAGTTGTGACTTAATTTGCAAAGGGTCGATACGGGGGTATCTCGACGGATACGTCCTGATTTGTTGCGCACATGCAACGAAATCGGGTTCCGTCAGTTCCCACACATCGACAACATCCATACGCGCCTTTCGATGCATATAGTGTGCGACCACATCGTCCGGTTTGTCGGGGCGTATGCCTTATCGGGTGTTTTTCCACTTTTTGAAAACAGAATTTATAATTTTTCGTGAAACTTGAAGAACGTGTAACTTTTTACAAACTGGATGAAAAGTGAATCCAAAAGGTGTGTTACAATCTCGGTTATGTTGTCTTTCACTGTCTTTAATTAGTTTTTACGAAAGTTTAATGGACAACGAGAAAATTGGCCGACAAGTTGGTATTTCAAAACAGTTTTTTTAGTATTTTAGAAAAGTGGTCTTTCTCCAACTTTATCTCGATTTTTCAAGCAAGTTGGATGGCCATATCGAAATCCACCTGGGGGATCTCGAAGAGGGTCATGTGGATTTTCTATACGAATTTACGGATCTAAAAACGGACTAGAATCGAGAGAGAAATCAAACGGTGAAGTTGGGTACCTTAAAGTGGGAATCTGTTGTTGTGACGATCGGGAGGCGGGACTGCTGTCGCTCCGGCGAGGTTGGGCACGCACGCCGAGAAGAGGGAGGAGGATGGAGGAGGAAAGAGGAGGAAGGAGATTAGGGTTTTTTTTTCCAAAACTTATATATATACAACTCTATATATATGGGAGGGAGGGGTCGGCCACTATATAACCAAAGCTGCTGTTGTTGCTTATAAAGGGTTGTGGGGGGGGGGGGGGGGGGGGGGGGCGCATATAGCTGCTACTGCTCCTTTTTGCCAATGTGGTCGGTTCCCACTTTGGTGGGGCCGACCACATTAGTTTTTTTTTTCCTTTTCTTTTCTTTTCTTTCCTTACTCTTATATTTTTTTTCTTTTTTTTTTCTTTTCTTACTCTTATATATATATATATATATATATATATATATATATATATATATCCATAAATTGCCACCATAAATCTTATTTAAAACCAAATAACACTTTAAATGCCACATATCCAATTATTTAATATATTTAAATATATTTACAAATATATAAATCCCATTCACACTAAACCAACTCAAAATAATAATAATATTTAAATAGAATGAACATATTTATTTATTCTCCACCAAATAACTTAAGTAATAATAAAATAATAAAATTACCCCAATGGGTGGACTTATACCGTACACCCTTATTCGGGTCCAAAAATTTTGTACAAATATTGTACGATATTATTTAATAATAAAATACCAATAATAGTACGAATAATTAAATAATTAGAAATTTCACATAAAATTCTAAAATAATTTAGCAAATATTTGTATATACATAAAATATGTCTACATGGCCACATTTGGTCAAACTACCTGCTTACATGGGCTAAAATTTGGTTTGGGCCCAGTTCGAACTGAATTGGACAAACCGGGTCATCTAAAAAATCAATATATAAAATAATATTTAATTAAAATACTTTAAATGAGTCAATTCACAACTTGGCCTATTTTTCCTAGTTTGGACATCACCATGGCTAGGCTTCCCCCGGTATGACTGGTACACTAGTCAAGGCACACTGCTACAACTTCCGTGCTAAAAGTCATGGTCGTCTAGTGCTCCAAAACTCAACAATGGCTAAGGTCATTTTAAAAAAAAAAATAAAACCATAAATTTTATAAATTTATTTTTAAGTAAAATAAAATAATAAAAATAAATTAAAAAAGGGGTTTTAAAAGAATGAGTTAGCAGAGAGGATGAACCGAACCTTGTTTGAGAAAGCAAGGTGTATGATCTCACTATCGGTTTAGACAAGAAATGGTGGGCGGATGCTATCCACATGGTGCGGTATTTGGTTAATAGATCACCAACTTCGGCTATAGACTGTAAGACTCCAAACGAGATGATGACCGACAAACCAGCAGATTACAAAACTTTGTGCGCGTTTGGATGCAAAGCTTACTATCATGTCAATGAGGGTAAGTTGGATCCAAGAGCCAAGAAAGCCATTTTCTTGGGATATGCACAAGAGAAGGGATACTGTTTGTACTGTCTGGAGGATAAGAAGTTATTAATCAGTAGAGATGTCCGATTAGGATGGTGGTGTATCTAGCAAATCCTAAAATATTGAGAGAGTCATCTGAGGATGCATCAAATGAGGTAGAGGTTCCTGAAGATGTTTATCTAGCCCCACAAGAGCAACAACCAGAGGAAGAGCATCACCAGTAGCAAGATTCCTTGGCCACCACTAGGCCAAGGAGACCGGTCAAGCCAGTACACATGTATGGATTTGATGAACCGGTGAAACACTATGGACTATTAAATGTGGGTGCATATGCATTGCCAATAGAGGATGACGAGCCTATCACATTCACACAGGCTGTCAAAGATACTAACAGTGAGAATTGGATGGTAGCTATGCAATAAGAGATTGAGTCTCTCCACAAGAAATGTACATGGAATTTGGTTCCATTGCCTAAAGTCAAGCGAGCTATATGCTGTAAGTGGGTGTACAAGAAGAAGAAAGCTTCTCCAGAGTGAGGTGGCGCTCGTTCAAGGCAAGATTAGTGGCAAAGGGCTTTTGTTACGACTGGTGCCCACATGTTTGGGTACGAGTGCCTGGATACGTCTAGCCTACGACACATAATCAGCAAAAGTGAGCTGTCTAGATCTCCATAGTCGTAAAAAATGCTCAAATTATCGATTTGCTCATCACAGCTGCTAATTACGTGCCCAAAATTAGATCACCACAACCTCACACATTGTACTATGTTCTTTTATACAAATTTACATTGAACGTCCGGAGACAAATACCAGTAAGCTGCATCCTCAAAGGATAACATCCGATACAGTTTTCTTCTAAAGAATCTAATACAATAAAAGTATTCTAGTATGATCTTCTAGGATCATCCAGAAGTCGTCGTCCAATCCAGTGCCATCTACATCTTGTCCTAGTCTAATATGTCATCGATCCAGTCAAAAAATGAACAAAGTACAATCCATAACTGTAAAACAAGTACAACATATGCACAAGTAAAGGTACCATGAACATTACTAACCTGAATTATCTGAGATGCATAATCTACTGAAACATGAAACAAGAAGATCATGACATGCGATTTAAAATACTTGCTGAATATGTGACCGGCTGGACAAAGAACATGAATAAAAGTATGCTTAATCACACGTGCACAGGTGTGTGATTAGGCTATCCACATGATCTAACTAGCGGCTTAGCTTTGATCATATATCCATAAGTACTTTTCTTCCCCAATGTACAAGAACAAGAGCACATGATCAACACCTATAACACCCAGTCCCAAAATACGTAGGACTAGGAACGTAGACATGCCAGCCGTATAATAAATATACGTAAGCTGTAAAATACAGTAGAACCATGACTAAACTCATCCACACAAAATAAATGAATAAAAAATATCATATAATGATAATAAATTGTCTTGATACAATATGTTGGGTGGAGACACATCCACTACCAACCAAATAAAAAGAAAGAAGTACATGATATATAAATAATTTGACGAAGGTAGTAAGATAGATCCAAGGCACGTCATCTCCGGATAATTGGAGAAGACCACGACCTCGGCTAGAATACCTGCAGAAGACACGAACACACACCTGGAGAGATAACCAGGTCCTCAGAGGGACGTAACAAGACACATAATATCATGCCATATAAACTGAATAAATATTGCTCAAATAAATAAGTCAATTGAATTATAACATGGTACAATACACACCTATTGAACTAGCTTACCATCCCCCCAACCAAACAAGGACAAGAGATAGTAAATATATTTATGATGACGTATCTTTCCATGCTATGAATCCAATATGGTATCCGGACCCCAACAAGGTTCAATACCTTCTCATCGAAGTAGTAAGTCACACCTACAACCAAACAAGGACAAGATGTGACGAACTAATTTGTGACAAGTTATTGTTCCAAGCCACGGTCAGATACAAGTACCCAAACCAAAAGTACCCATACCTAACGGATAAGGTAACCTAACCGTTCTAAGTGAAATATAGTTAAGAACAATCCTTCCTACGCATGGGCCATGGCTAAAATAGGATCGGCATAGTCCCCCCTTGGGGCACCAGAGGCCCAATTAATAAGAGCATAACATTCCGCAGAACGCCAGTGGCCGTCGATAATCATGGGTCATCAATCCCGTATCTCCAGCGGAGCTTCCGGGTCACAAGGGAAAGAGCATCGAAGCCCATACGCTAAGGAATTGTCCTCCCCGCCCAATGGCTACTATGTTGTATCCACAACACAAAACCTCTATTAACCCCTAAGTAAAACTAAGCATGCAACCTCTATTAGCGGTTATTCCTATCGCACGGCTTATACGCACCGGTGGCCAGACAGTCACGCATGTCCGTGTTCTACATGCGACACACAACTTCGTGGTACAACGTGTCAAGGTCAATGAATGCAACACATAAGGTGGTCCCTTAAATCTAGGTTTAATGTGTAAGAAAAATAATACATAGCAGGAAATATAACTGAACAGTAAGTTCTAACAGTTTATGCCATGTATCACAGTTTATTTTACATAAAAAAATAATGAATAATGCATAAAATATGAGCTAAAATAAATAAACAGCAAATGGCATGGTGTCTTGCCTGGTAGGATGCCTGGTGTACTGCAATGATCAATGTGGCATGAACTGCGACTTCGGTGTAACAACTACACAAGGAGACCTCTGTTGGTAGCACGGATGGTTCCATAGAGTCCAGGACGGTCAATTTAGCTAGGGTGGACATAAGGTAGTACAGAATTGGCAAGAATAGGAATAATGGGACTAGCTATGGATAGGATGATAATCGAAGGAAATTGGCTAAATAAATACATATGATTTTAGAAAAATATCTACAATATTTGGAAACTAGATTTTTATTTGTAAAATAAACTTTTAGGAATAATACATAAAAAAGTTGAAATCATTTTGGGCTAAACTCTTAAGTTGTAAAGGTAGGATTTTTCATAGAAATTTATTAGTTAAAAATATTTTTCAAATAAATATATAACAAAATCTAGGAAAATATTTTAGGTCAAACCTCCAAATTCGAAATTACATATATAGCTCTATCCTTTTAAAAATAATAATACATATTCTAAAAAAATGATAACTTAATAAAAATAATCAAAATAATAATAATTAAACTAATAACCACATCCCTAATTTTCATAACTAAATACTAATAAAAAAATAATAATGATAATAATAATAACGATGTCCACATACTGCTTTACTAGTAGTAGGCATTAAAATAATAATAATAATAATAATACAAAAATACTAGTAATATATTTACATATACAGTACATACATACATTCTTAATACAAATAATAATAATATTATTAATAATAATACTAATAATAAAATAATAGATACTAAAAAGAAGAAGAAAATAAATAATAACCAAAACAAAAAAACAATCAACAACAATTGATATAAACAAAATAAAACAAAAAAATTAATAATAAAAAAGTAAAGTGCATAAGTCATTGAGTCATTGACTGCTGCTCGAGAGAAGAGCAATCAGAAAGGGGGTTAGAAAGAATAAGAGAGGGGGAGAGATGAGAAGCCAAGAGAGAGTGAGATGGGAGAGGAAAAAGAGAGCGGAGAGAAGCGGAGGAGAGAGGAGCGGTCAGAAGAGGTGCGGGCGGAGGAGATCGGCCGAGATGGGTGGTGCGGATCGGAGGCGGCGCGAGGATCACGCGCTCGGCGCTGGCGCGACGGCCTCGCGGAGGAGTGGAGAGGAGGAAGACAGAGGGGGTTCGGGCTGTGCAGCGTACTGGTGCGGTCGGCGGCCTAGGGAGGAATGCGGTGGAGGGGGTCGCGGCGGCGAACGGAGGTGAGTTTAGGTTCAGGGTTTTATTTTTCCTTCTCTTCTCTGGTGCTGTGGTATAGTGGTTGGCCGAGAGTCGAGGAGGGTTGGCGGAGTGACGGTGGTGGGGGTTGCAATGGTGGTGGCAGGTGTTGAATTTAGAGACGGCGGCCAGTCACGGTGGCGGTGGCGGTGGTGCGAAGTTGGGATGAGGGTGGTGGTTGTGATGGTCCTGGTTATGGCGTTGGTGACGTCTATGGAGAAGGCGATGGGAAGACGACGGTGGTTTGTGGCGGAGACGGAGGGGACAGGGCTGGGTTTGACGTGAACAGGAGAAGGCCGATTTGATCGGCAAAAGGTGTTGGTTGACCGGGAGGTGGTCGATGGCCGAAATTATTGTGGCAAGGCTGATTTGGGATTAGGGTTAGGGTTTTGGAGATCGAAATTAGCGATTTGTATTCTGTCAGAGTTGGAGGATGACGTGTCCGTGTGTGGATACGGAGATGGTGGCAATATAATTGTAATGGAGGAAAATAGTGGAAAAGATGGAGACACGGACACGATGCACATATTTTTTGGTTGTGGTAGAAATTGTGAAATAATAATGTGGATGAGTACCTCTCCTTATATAGGAGGTGGGAATTCCCAGTTGGATAAGGATTAGGATTTATTTAAACCCAATTAGATAATTCAATTATTAAATTTAAATCCATAAAATCAAATCTAAATTCAAATTCAATCCAAATCCAAATAGGTTTTATACGTAGAAAATTTAAATTAAATAATTGAATCTTAATTTAAATACCATAACTAATTAAATATTAAATCAACAAACTTCCAAATTATCTCTTATAAATAATTAAATAATCAATATTAAATAATTTCAAAAATTGTAGTAAATATTTGGATATTAATAGAAAATATCTTTAAAATAACTTTTTAATAATTAAGAGAAATAATAAAATAATTTTGAAAATTTCAAATATATACATGAATTAAATTTCATGTATCTCGTATGCGACTAGCACAAAATATCTATGTATATATTATTTTGGAAATCGGCATAAATAAATAAATAAAATTTTGCCACTAGTACGACGAAATTTATATACATTCAAGCAAAATAAACAAGTTAACTATATTATCTTGAAATGAAATATATGTTTTCTATATTTTTGATAACAACTATTTATTAATAATAACTGTTATAAATGGAAGGCTTTTATAATTAAAATAACAAAACTTAGAAAATTTTGGTACGATAGCTAAAAATAATTATTATATATATTATTTTGAAACTATAAATTAGAAAAATATTTTTAAGAAAAATGTACACTCGCACATATTCGCACTCGTCGAGCAATTACAAAAAATAAAATTTCGCGCGCAACATACAATACAACTACGTGACGTACAATAAAAAAAAATCAGTACCAAATTTATAAAAAAAAATAGTAAAAATTTAGGGGTTTTACATCCTACCCAACTTAAAAGAATTTTGTCATCGAAATTAAGAATTAGTCGGGGGTGAGAAGGCACAAAGGGGTGGTGATGAGGAAAAATTAATTCACAACGTTCAACAAAAGATGCATTAGGAACTCGTGATTTAGATAAATACAAAAATAATCGTGGATATGGCTAATTAATGCAAGAATGAAAATGATCAAGGGTTAAAGTTTAATCAAGATAACCTGCAATAAGGAATTGTATAGTATCATGAGAGAATAAATTAGAGACCTAGAAGATATGATTTCTTAAGAGTAGGTTGAGGACACGATTAAGAGAACTAATTTAATTTACTCCTAAATTTAGCGATTAGAAGGTCATGATAGTAAATATGGGACCGAAAAAAAGGCGAGTAGTTTAGGATGGAGATATAGCAACATCGAGTGATAATGGTCCTAATCGATAGGAAGGCTAGAAGAAGTTCTAGTACAACGCCTTCATCCTTCTAAAATAGGTGAAGGCGAAGGCAATAAGGAGTTCAAAAGACGATATTATCGAGTACAAATACTTGGTTCAAAGACGACCGAATAATTTCAAAGGAATTGTCAAGGCAGTCGTGGATGGGATTCTTGAGGGCAATTTTAACTATGTCCCCATCCACGTAGAACGATAGATAAAAGCGAACCAAAGTGCACTCGGTTGATCAGACCGTCATGCACCGGTTCTGATTAGACAATATGTTAGTGGGTGCGACCCAAATAACATATGTCTTGAACAAGCTCGATAAAGAAATAAGCTTGCAAAAACTAGGCTACATTAGCATCATTAGTCCAGATAAAAAAAATATAGGCACGTGAGATTAAGATTGAAAGAAAGCAGGATTAATTTAAACTCCTTACGATTCTAAGTCATATCCTGTGTTGGCCTCCATACAGTCGTCCTATAGCCTTCTTGTCCAAGTCCTTGGTTGACTAGATGGGTTAGGGTCCTCTAAATTCTAGAATCTAAGTAAACTTGTGAATAAAGGTCATAAGGATAAAGGGATTGCTAGGTCACAAGGCATTCTACCCAACTTAAAAGGATTAAACTAATGGTATGTGGGACAATTGAAACATGTCTAATTAATATGGTCACCTTCCTAACCTGTAGCAAGCACGAAGGGAAGAAAAGAATTATGATAGAAGGAATTAAGCAAGATGCAATCGATGAGTCAAACGGTAGATAAAATATAGGAAAGAGGTCAAGTATGTGGTTGAGATCCTAGACTCTAATCCTATACGCAGGCTTGCTTGGTACGACAAAGTAACCAAACAATTTGTCTTAACCTGCATGAGCCACCACAAAAATATGTAACGCCCCAGTCCCAAAATACGTAGGACTAGGAACGTAGACATGCCAGCCGTATAATAAATATACGTAAGCTGTAAAATCTAGTAGAACCATGACGAATCTCATCCACACAAAATAAATAAATAAAAGATATCATATAATGATAATGAATTGTCTTGATACAATATGTTGGGTGGAGACACATCCACTACCTACCAAATAAAAGGAAAGAAGTACATGATATATAAAATGATTTGACAAAGGTAGCAAGATAGATCCAAGGTACGTCATCTTCGAATAATTGAAAAAGACCACGACCTCGGCTAGAATACCTGCAGAAGACACAAACACACACCTGGAGAGATAACCAGGTCCTCAGGGAGACGTAACAAGACACATAATATCATGCCATATAAATTGAATAAATATTGCTCAAAAAAATAAGTCAATTGAATTATAACATGGTCCAATACACACCTATTGAACTAGCTTACCATCCCCCCAACCAAACAAGGACAAGAGATGGTAAACTAATTCACGATGATGTATCTTCCCATGTTATGAATCCAATATGGTATCCGGACCCCAACAAGGTTCAATACCTTCTCATCGAAGTAGTAAGTCACACCTACAACCAAACAAGGACAAGATGTGACGAACTAATCCGCGACAAGTTATTGTTCCAAGCCATGGTCAGATACAAGTATCCAAACCAAAAGTATCCATACCTAATGGATAAGGTAGCCTAACTGTTCTAAGTGAAATATAGTTAAGAACAATCCTTCCTACGCATGGGCCCTGGCTAAAATAGGATCGGCATAGTCCACCTGGGCACCAGAGGCCCAATCAATAAGAGCATAACGTTCTGCAGAACGCCAGTTGCCGTCGGTAATCATGGGTCATCAACCCCGTATCTCCAGCGGAGCTTCCGGGTCACAAGGGAAAGTGCATCGAAGCCCATACGCTAAGGAATTGTCCTCTCCGCCCAATTCCTACTATGTTGTATCCACAACACAATACCTCTATTAACTGCTAAGTCAAACTAAGCATGCAACCTCTATTAGCGGTTATTCCTATCGTACGGCTTATACGCACCGGTGGCCAGCCAGTCACGTATGTCCGTGTTCTACATACGACACACAACTTTGTGATACAACGTGTCAAGGCCAATGAATGCAACACACAAGGTGGTCCCTTAAATCTAGGTTTAATGTGTAAGAAAAATAATACATAGCAGAAAATATAACTGAACAGTAAGTTCTAACAGGTTATGCCATGTATCACAGTTTATTTTGTATAAAGAAAATAATGAATAATGCATGAAATATGAGCTAAAATAAATAAACAACAAATGACAAGGTGTCTTGCCTGGTAGGACGTCTGGTGTACTGCAATGATCAATGTGGCACGAACTGCGATTTTGGTGTAAAAACTACACAATGGGACCTCTGTTGGCGGCATGGATGGTTCCATCGAATCCAGGACGGTCAATTTAGCTAGGGTAGACATAAGGTAGTACAGAATTGGCAATGAAATAGGAATAGTAGGACTAGCTACGGACATGATGATAATCGAAGAAAATTGGCTAAATAAATACATATAATTTTAGAAAAATATCTACAATATTTGAAAACTAGATTTGTATTAGTAAAATAAACTTTTAGGAATAATACATAAAAAAATTGAAATCATTTTGGGCTAAACTCTAAGTTGTAAAGGTAGGATTTTTCGTAGAAATCTATTAGTTAAAAATATTTTTCAAATAAATATCTAACGAAATCTAGGAAAATATTTTAGGTCAAATCTCCAAATTCAAAATTACATATATAGCTCTATCCTTTTAAAAATAATAATACATATTCTAAAAAATGATAACTTAATAAAAATAATCAAAATAATAATAATTAAACTAATAACAACATCCCTAATTTTCATAACTAAATACTAATAATAAAAATAATAATGATAATAATAATAACGATGTCCACATACTGATTTACTAGTAGTGGGCATTAAAATAATAATAATAATAATACAAAAATACTAGTAATATATTTACATATACAGTACATACATACATTCTTAATACAAATAATAATAATAATAATATAATAATAATAATACTAATAATAATACTAATAATATAATAACAGATACTAAAAAGAAGAAGAAAATAAATAATAACCAAAACACAAAAACAATCAACAACAATTGATATAAACAAAATAAAACAACAAAAAAGCAAATAATAAAAAAAGTAAAGTGCAGCAGTCCTTGAGTCATTAACTGCTGCTCGAGAGAAGAGCAATCAGAAATGGGGTTAGAAAGAATAAGAGAGGGGGAGAGATGAGAAGCCGAGAGAGAGTGAGATGGGAGAGGGAAAAGCGAGCGGAGAGAAGCGGAGGAGAGAGGAGCGGTCAGGAGAGGTACGGGCGGAGGAGATCGGCCGACATGGGCGGCACGGGCAGGAGGCGACTCGAGGATCGCCGTCGCTCGCCGTGGTGGGGCAGCGCGCGCTCGGTGCTGGCGCGGCGGCCTCGCGGAGGAGCGAAGAGGAGGAAGACGGAGGGGGTTCGGGCTGTGCAACGCGCTAGTGCGGTCGGCGGCCTGTGGAGGAACGCGGTGGAGGGGGTCACGACGGCGAGCGGAGGTGAGTTTAGGTTTAGGGTTTTATTTTTCCTTCTTTTCTCTAGTGTTGTGGTGTGGTGGTTGGCCGAGTGTCGAGGAGGGTTGGCGGAGTGACGGTGGTGGTGGTTGCAATGGTGGTGGCGGGTGTTGATTTTAGAGGCAAGGGCCAGTCGTGGTAGCGGTGGTGCGAAGTTGGAATGAGGGTGGTGGTTGTGATGGTCCTGGTTATGGCGTTGGTGACGTCTATGGAGAAGGCGATGGGAAGGCGATGGTGGTTTGTGGCGGAGACGGAGGGGACATGGCTGGGTTTGGCGTGAAGAGGAGAAGGCCGATGTGGTCGGCAAAAGGGGTTGGCCGACCGGGAGATGGTCGATGGCCGAAATTATTGTGGCAAGGCTGATTTGGGATTAGGGTTGGGGTTTTGGAGATCGAAATTAGCGATTTGTATTATGACGGGGTTGGAGGATAACGTGTCCGTGTGTGGACACGAAGATGGTGGCAATGTAATTATAATGGAGAAAAATAGTGGAAAAGATGGAGACACGGACACGATGCGCATATTTTTTGGTTGTGGTAGAAATTGTGAAATAATAATGTGGATGAGTACCTCTCCTTATATAGGAGGTGGGAATTCCCAGTTGGATAAGGATTATGATTTATTTAAACCCAATTAGATAATTCAATTATTAAATTTAAATCCATAAAATCAAATCTAAATTCAAATTCAATCTAAATCAAAATAGATTTTATACGTAGAAAATTTAAATTAAATAATTGAATCTTAATTTAAATTACCATTACTAATTAAATATTAAATCAACAAACTTCCAAATTATCTCTTATAAATAATAAAATAATCAATATTAAATAATTTCAAAAATTGCAATAAATATTTGGATATTAATAGAAAATATCTTTAAAATACCTTTTTAATAATTAAGATAAATAATAAAATAATTTTGAAAATTTCAAATATATACATGAATTAAATTTCATGTATCTCGTATGCGACTAGCACAAAATATCTATGTATATATTATTTTTGAAATCGGTATAAATAAATTAATAAAATTTTGCCGCTAGTGCGACGGAATTTATATACCTTCAAGCAAAATAAACAAGTTAACTATATTATATTGAAATGAAATATATGTTTTCTATATTTTTGATAACAATTATTTATTAATAATAACTGTTATAAGTGGAAGGCTTTTATAATTAAAAATAACAAAACTTAGAAAATTTTGGTACAATAGCTAAAATTAATTATTATATATATTATTTTGAAACTATAAAATCGAAAAATGTTTTTAAGAAAAAGATGTACGCTTGCACGTATTCGCACTCGCCGAGCAATTACGAAAACTGAAATTTCGCGCACGACGTACAATACAACTACGCGACGTACAATACAAAATAAAAAAAATCAGTACCAAATTTATAAAAAAATAGTAGAAATTTAGGGGTTTTACAGCACCAGAACCGGAAGCACATGATCAAGTCGTGTAAACAACATATCCAACATGAAACAAGTCACCACATGAAGTAAATGTAACAATGTCATGAAAGTACTTGCCTTTTACCGGTAGGTTGAAAATGTATCTGTCAACCTAGATTATGGTTAAGAAAATATGGATAGATTATATTCTAAGGAATATTCCTTGCATGCTATAGACAGTAACTATCTTATTCCAATAATCACTAATTACTAATAATCTAAAATTACCAACTATTATCTAAAGTAATTGCTAACTAGTAAAATATTTACTAGCTGCAATGTTTATTAGTCAATATTATTATAAAAATAAACTATTTGCTAAACTTAATTAAATATTAACTAGAACCATTAATACAAGAAGAATACTAATTAAAATACCAATTGAATCTAGCTAAATTAAAATACTAACTATCGAATAATACTAATTAGAGAATATTACTAACTATTATGTAAATGGTTGCTAACTCAAATATTTATAAAATATTAATTACTAGATAAAATATATTTATTGGCCAAGGATGGTGACATTGCACTTAAAAAGGTGATAACAAGGACAATCCTGATGATATGTTGACTAAGGTTGTTCCTGGAGCTAATTTCCAACATTGCTTGGACTTGCTCCAAGTTCTATATATTGCTTGAGAGCCCTTAGGGGCAGAATTGACAAGTGGTTGATTTGGTGAAGCTGTGCGGTAGAGAAGTGTCGGCTCAATTTTGTGGCAACATCTTGCTGAGGTGGAGATATGAAAAAAAAAAGTCCAAAAGTAGGTCCATGACCTTTTTTGAATTTGACCATATATTTAATTGATTTTCATATATGGTAAGCCTACATAAGATTTAATTTTGAGCCTACATAAGATTGGATTTTAAGCCTACATAAGATTGGATTTCTATATATGGACACATGACATGCTATATAAAGGGGTATAAAGGTTCTCTTGTGATATCTCATTGTGCTCAATAAAAAGTTGTTGAATAAATTCAACACAAGAGAGCTGAAGTTGTTGAATAAGTTCAATACAAAAGTTTGAGGCTTTTTCCTTTATCTTTGTGATATAGAGTTTTTGAGAGCAAGAGAGAAGTGTTGAGATAGTCATTGTAATGTGTAATATATATGTATATATATATATATATATATATATATATATATATATATATATATATATATATATATATATAACGAAAGAAATTAATGTGTAAAATACCATTTGTGATGTCACTAAAAGGATATATAGATAACGAAATGTGTTGTGTTCAGCCCATTCTCAAACAATACATGGTAAGAATTAATTTTACTTCTAGAAGGTGTACATTGTTCTCCATATAAATTTAAATTTTCTGCAAAAAAATAAAAAATAAGAAAAATAATCACAATATAATAATTATAAATAACTTTTTGATTTTATTTTAATAAATAAACAAATAAAATTTTAAGCACTCAATCATAGAAAATCAGTATACTCACCTAATTACACACTATATGATTTTCACAATTATTTTTTTATTCATTTAGGTGTACAATGTTTAAGAAATATATTTATCAATTTTATGGTAAAGTAAAATATTATCTTCTAACGCAAATTTTATCATGAATCTAACTTAAGATTAAAAAAAACACAAATCTTTTTCACTTGATTAATATGGTTGCAAATTATTAACTAAAAACTATACCTATATAAATTTATTCAGACTTGAAGAAAAAATGAGATAAATAATATACTTGAAGGATCCACCATCAATCAAATCAATCACTCGAAGAATCTTCCTGCACTATTGTAAATCTCTTCATCGAGTAGTCAAATGAATTTTTCTTCATTGAACCAATTAAATGAACAATTCACTTGATCCACAAGCTATATAATTTCAATTTATAAAAGCAATATTATATATATATATATATATATATATATATATATATATATATATATATATATATATAGTGCCACCCAGCCGGCTTTGGCCCGGATAATTTTAATCATTAAATATGTAGAGAAAATCATATCATACTGTTTGTGATGTCACTAAAAGGTGACCTAGATGATGAATAAATGTTCAAGCAATTGTCACCAAATATATGCTGAAAATTATTTTTGCTTGAAGGAAGCGTACGTTGATCTCTATCCGAATATATGTTTTCTACAAAAAAATAATAATCTTAATTTTAAAAAACTAAAATATAATTTTAATCATGAAACAGAAATATAAATTTTAATGAAAATTAAATTTAATCATCAAATAATTCTAAGAAATTATACTTTCAACTATTAGATTTGTAATTTTCTTTAACAAAATCGAATATTTTTTTAACCATATCATGAATAAAAAATTTCAAAACCTAAGTTCATGATTCTACAATTTCATATAAATATCAGTTTTATCTATCTTATTTTGTTGCAAACTTTCTAAAAAAATTTGTATATTTTTTGCAAAGTATTTACGTCATTAAGCTTGTGAATCATATCCTTCAAAATATAGCACATTTGCACCCATGGCGACACACACTATCTTGTAGAAATGAATAATTGATGATTTTTATTGATGGGCTACTGCCACTACTTTTAGAGGGTCCAACCCCTCTTCATAATACATCTTCTGATGTGGGACTAAAATTCGATATTGGTTCTCAACACTCCCCCTCAAGATGGGCGATAGATATTAATCATCCCAATCTTGTTACTTAGCTTTGACAGACTCAATAAACTAAGACCTTTAGTCAGATAGTCTGCAACTTGTTCTTCTGAGCGAACATGGTCAATCTTCAGAATCCCTTGTTCCAGCTTCTCCTTGATGAAGAATCGATCGATCTCGATGTGCTTCGTTCTGTCGTGCTGAACTGGATTGTTAGCTATACTTATTGCAGCTTGACTATCGCTCAGAAGATGTAACGGTGCTCCCTTGTCCAGCTTCAACTCTGTCAGCAGTGCTCTCACCCACAGCAACTCTGACACTCCCAGAGCTATTGTTCTGTATTCTGCTTCAGCTGACGACCGTGCTACCATTGACTGTTTCTTGCTTCTCCATGAGACCAGGTTTCCTCCTACAAAAACACAGTACCCCGTGGTAGACCTTCTGTCATCTATACAGCTCGTCCAGTCTGCATCATAGTATCCCTCAACTTCTATGCGTCCATTCTTCTTGAACCATAGCCCTTTTTTCGGTGTCCCTTTCAGATATCTCAAGATCTGAAATACTGCTTCCATATGACCCGTTCTTGGATCATGCATGTAGTGACTCACTACACTCACCGCAAATGAGATATCAGGGCGAGTGTGCCCCAAATAAATCAATCTCCCTACAAGTCTTTGATACCTTTTATGATCAACAGGCTCTCTGCTTCTGCTCCTAACTTGCACTTCTGGTCAATTGGAGTGACTGCTGCTTTGTATCCCAGCATCCCTGCCTCCTTTAGCAGATCTAGTGCGTATTTTCTTTATGAGAAAATAATTTTTTGTTCGTCGTCACATACATCGATACCCAGAAAGTACCCCATCGCTCCTAAATCCTTCACCTCAAACTCCTTCATGAGTTTTGACTTTAGCTTAGTGATCTCGACTTCATCATTACCTGTGATTACTATATCATCCACATATACAGCAAGTATAGTGATGTGGCCTCTAGCATTCTGAAGAAAGACCGTATGATCTGCATTTGTTTGATGGTATCCCATGCCTACAATAGCCTTTTTGAATCTGTCAAACCAGGCTCGAGGAGATTGCTTGAGCCCGTATAGCGACTTCTTTAGTTTACATACTTTATCATGCGACGTCCCTCCGTCTGATTCTGTCGTATAACACCCTGGCGGAAGTTCCACGTACACTTCTTCTTGCAGGTCCCCATGGAGAAAGGCATTCTTTACATCTAACTCGTATAGCTTCCACCCATAGTTTGCTGCAATAGCGACCGGAGTTCTTACCGTGCTCATTTTCGCTACTGGGACAAATGTCTCATCATAGTCGATACCATATGATTGTGTGTATCCTTTTGTAACCAACCTCGTCTTGTACCCCTCTACTTTTTCTTCTAGCGTCTCCTTCACTGTGTACACCCATTTGCATCCCATGACTTTCTTTCCTTTGGGTAATGGAACCAGCTCCCATGTCTTATTTTTCTCTAGTGTCTCAACTTCTTCCATCATTGTAGCTTTCCTGTCACGACCCGTACCCTGTGTAGGGGCACGAGAGCGTAACAACGCCCAGCCTACGCCGCAGTGTCGGCGGTAGAACGCTGTCCTAGGTCAATCATCTAACAATATAAAGGTACCTGTATAGTATATACACTCCGAATGGAGGTGACATAACAGAACAGTCTCAATCACATCTAAAGCAGATATAGAATAGTAAAGGTTGATAGAGAGATCAGAAACACAATGTAATACTATTAAGAGAGAGAAAATCTAAGTGTATAAGATAACAACTCCAGAACATCCAGCTCAAACAAGTCTCTAAATATAAACTACATCTCAGAACAACAACTGAAATTCAAATAACAAAGCTGAAAGAAAAGCTAAAGCCTAGCTATCTAGCCTAGACTCTGGGAGTAGCATCCTGTACTGCAGCCGGGTCCTCCAGAGGAACCAGGTCGCAGGTGTCGTCTAATCCTGCTCCGTAATAGGTGGTACATAGGGCCTCCTCCTCATCCTCTGTAATATTTTCAACAGGTCCAGTCAGGACAGGAGCGAGCACAGTACATCTCAACAGTTCATAGCAGGTTAGAAAATATAATCATGCAGTAAAGTAAGATATAGATACTGAAAGAAATACAGTATGTAATCAGAGAGAGAACTGTAATAGAAATATCTACTATACATAGAGAACTAATAGTGACTAGTGAGTCAGAGTAAAATATAAACATGTGAATGGCATAGGAGATTTATGACTACAGCTAAGAGAGTGATTCATGACTACAGCTACTTGGATAATATTCACATGTCTTTTTCTACTCCCCTATCCCCAATCAATACACAAGGATCTGTTCAAGTTATGTTAAGATTCGTGAAACTTCACATGGCTCATAAAATGAGTGATACATGAAGGTGATTCATGATGGCTCTGTGAACATGAGAGTACATGTGTCACAAGCGATTCGTGAATCAGAGGAAGCATAGAGATACGTGATGATTCGTGAAACGCACAAAACATGCAGTATCCGATGCTCCCGAGGGGGATAACATCTCATGAAAAGATCCATATAGTACCAATCCGTGTGACCAATGTGACAGTATCAAGTAAAGTAATTTAAAGCAGGAAAATAATTCTAAGCAGGATATGAAATGATCAGAGAATGTACTCGCCTGGTATCCTGAACGTCCGAAGAGAATATACTGTCCGAGGAGTGGTGTCTGTCTCCTATAGAACAGTACAAGTCACAACAAGTCTAAAATAATGAAATAGACTGCTACAATGCATCTACATGATGTTTGGGGTCAATCTAGGCTAAAGTCAACCTTTGGTCAACTCTAGTCAATTCTAGCTTTTCAAACTAGGTCAACTAAGTCAAACCTAAGTCAAACAAGTCTCACTAGGCCTAACTAGTGTATTTTAGCAAGCCCACATCAAATCTAGACAACACAAGTCAACTACACATGTAACTGGCATTCAAACCCATACCCATAGGCTATGAGTCCTAGGCTATAGGCTATATTACCTATATACCCACCCACATATCAACATGTATATCACATATAGCTTTACCTTACACATTGAAATTCCCATTACACCCTACACTATCATTTACACATTCACATTAGGTTAGACATTTAGATACATACCTATAGATATACATACACATATGGCTATATATATACTATATATACATAGAGAGGGGGGGTGACATAACATGGCAATGTGGGTGCATATATAAGAGTGTGTGTATGTGTATAGTGTTGTGAGGGTGTGTACTCAGGTTTAGTCATGATCAGTTAAGCTTAAATGTACATAACCCTTATGTGAATGTTGCATTTTAATTATTCAGTCAACCATGGGTTTTAAGTGTCAATCCACACTCTCAAATGCATAACATAATCCACAAATCTCCATGTATGAACTCTAACAGTCCACACATATCCCACAATGGAATCTACATATTAAACATGTGAATCAAAAACCAAATTCCAAATCTATTCTCAGGTTTTGTAATATGAAATCAGTGAACCATTCTCATATTTGTAGAGTGTTACATGTGTGTGTGTGATGCATAAGGAGAAAAACCGTGCAATGTGTGATAACAGTGATACCTAGTAGTTCTCAGGTTCAATACAAATCCCAGTGTTCAGATTTTCAGGGAATTAGAGTCTCACTTTGCAAGTGGGAACAAACTCAGGTTTCATTTTAATACTCAACAGTTCATAGCCATATCAGTTTACATGTATCAACAAATGCAGTTTTCAGTTTTGGGATCAAGTGACAGAAATGTGTGATGAAGAGTGAGAGTGAGTGTGAGAATGCCTGTGTGTGGGTTAGTTAGGAATGTGTATGACAGGGTTTTACAAAAGGGTTGCCTGTGTTCTCAATTTCTAATGTGATTGAATTCTCAGGTTTAGGAATTCTAATGAAGAGAACTCAGGTATTACCACATTCAGTTTTCTAAACACCCAAAACTCAGAAATCAATTCATGTTACCAAACTCAGAAATCAACTTGATCTCTATTAATTCACAGATTTACCAATCTCAGATTTCATGTATCAAAACATTACCAAAACAGTCCAAAATCAACACACTACTAGATAATACAAAGGTGGACCTATTAGGGGTTTAAGAACATGTAATTAACTGTGTTAATTGGATCAAAATGAAGACAAAAATCGAATTTGAAAACTGGATAGCACAGTGACATGTGGATATAATGTGTATCAGAAAAAAAGAAATAGGGAATTGATCTAGAAAATTAAACTAAAATGGTCAATTAATGGTTGGTAACATATCTACACAATGTGCACGTGTCACACAGGTGGTTTGTGTCCACAAAAGTGGACACAAACGTGTCCAGTCACCTAAAACACAAAATAGTGCACAGGCTGAAACAATCGTCGTGCACGTGTTCGTGCAAGTCTAGGACACGACACGACACGAACTAGATCTCGTGCTCGTACAAGGGGGTGCGCCTAGGGTAGGGCTAAGTACCTAGCACCCTGAATCGCACCCACGTGTCGTCGTGTCCGACTTACCAAGCCGTATCAGTGGCTAGACACACACTATGCACAGTGCAGTGAAAATCCAGTGCGCGGTCGATTACTCCCCAACCCGACCACGTAATCTCGTAAAACTTGGGGAGGGTGATGTCAGAGGGTGCCCCAAGCTCCCCACGAAATTTTGTGTCAGGGCACGCTGTGTCGTGTCCTGTAGGGACCCCGAGCAGCAGGGGATGCACCCAGGCCGCGCGCGTGTATTGCATCCCGCGTGTACCCGTGTCCAAAGCGACACGACACGACACGAATAACACCTCAGTCGAGCAAAAACATATAAGCCACATCAAAACACAGCTTCCTATTCAAAAATTATTCGAAAATAACAAACACAACTCCTCATTGGCATTTCATCAAACACATACAACCGTACACTGATACGTGTCCGGAACGGACACGAATCCAATGACACAGGACACGAAACCTATCCAGACCTTAGGGGGACCCTTAGGGCTTCCTATTGGTGAAGACAAAATGGAAATCCATTGGGAAATGGGGAAGTTACCTATTGGTGAAGAAACCTTCACAAAAGATAAAATGGAGAGATTCCTCAAGCCACCCAACTCTCACAAATTGTTGTTTCCCTACAAATAAAATATACCAGCAGCAAGAGGAAGAAATTTAGGTCCTAATGGAATTGGTTTGAAGGGAAAAGGATTCAAAATGGATTTTTAGTAATTTTAGGAAGATGGGACTCACCTCTTTCCTTAGAACTCTTGAAGAAACCTTAAAAGAGGCTAGCCCTAAAAACTAGGAAAATATTTATAATGGGGGAATCCCTAGGTTCAGCTAGGGTGGCTGACCACTTGGCTTTGGGTTAGGGTTGAGCTAGGTTTGGCTAGTCCTATCTAGTTTAGTCACAAAATGACTTGTGTAATCACAAGCCATTTAACAAATAACTTGATTCCTAAATTCCTAATTCAAGTTCTAAGGAATCACTAACCACTAACTTGAGTCACACTAGGTTAGACTAGGGTCCACTTGACCTAACCAAGCCCAACTAACTATGGTTAGTTCCTAGTTTGGTCTACATGAGTCAAAACTAGTCCAAAATCAAACTAGTCCAAATAAATCCAAAATAAATCCTACAAATTCCCATAAATTCTAATAAATTATAATAAATCCAAATAATCCTAAAAATGTCAAAAAATACCCTAATCACATGGCTAGGTTCTAAGGTAGGCAGTATCTACTAATCACTAGCACAACACCAAAATCATAAGTCATAAATTTAGATAGTTTAAAATTAATTAAAAATCACTAAAAATTCTAATGTGAAATAAATATCATTAATTAATAATTATAATTACAAAATTTCAAAATTACCCTCATTTTAGAAACTGGGTGTTACAATCCTACCCACCTTATAAAAATTTCGTCCTCGAAATTAAGATGGTAGCAATCTCCAGGTCAAACACCCCACAATCAAAGTCTCAAACATACCGTCAGATAATCAAATGCGTCTGTCCAAAATCATGACACTCAGAATCTTCGTCGTGCTAGTGAGCAAGGCTACGATAATCACAGAGTCCTTGACTAAGGTACATACCTCTAGAATTATGGTATTTAAAAATTTTCGCATTGCCGCATGCTTGGCAGCGAAAACCTTAAATTCCCATACCCGAGAAATACGTCCTAAATCTGACTATATGTCCTCACTATGCCAGCTAACACGACTGCTGAAGATTCTAGATTCCATAACTGGGTGACCTAGCCCATATGATTCATCTCAGAAGAAAACCAAATCGAAAGAAAATGTTAGATCAAACTTATCAACAGATAAGGAAGCAGACAAGAACAGATGGAATTGAATTTCAAGATAGATATATTGAGGCAAGGTGGGAATGAAATTGAAAAGAACAGAACCTGCAAGCACCTCTCCCACTGTCTGAGCATCCTCGACTGTCATGGCGTAAGCTCGCCCCTGCTGGCCTCCTCCAGCCTGATGCTGATACTGCACAAACCTCTGCTGCTGCGTCGGTAACGGTCCCCGCTGCTGACCTACAGGAACCTTGGCTCCTCCTCCTGGTGCTGTGCCTATGTTCTGGGAACACTCCCTCAGCTGGTGGTCCACTGCTCCACATAGTAGGCACCTGCCCAGCCTCTTCCTGTACTCACCCCATCCATGCCCCGGCTTCTTACAGTAGGGGCAACTGACTGCCTGCTGTCTGGGTGCCTGATGCTGTCTGGGCTGCTACTATCCCTGCTGATGGCCGTGACCCTGGAACTGCTGCTGAAACTACTGCTGAACGTGCGGCCTCTTGGCCGGTCCTCCGCTACTGCTGCCTCCCTGGGAGTCTCGCCCCCTCTTGAGCCTAAGCTCAAGATCATCCTCTGCAGCTAAAGCGTCCACCAGGATCTCCTCAAATGTAGTGCTATGGGCATTCTTGGTGTAGGACTTGACCTCCTTTACCAAGCCCTTCCGGAACCTCCAGACCTTCGTCGTCTCGGACAAGTCATCCATAAATCTGCTCAGGCGGCAGAACTCTCCTGCGTACTCCTCCACAGACTGGTTCCCTTGGACTAGGGCCTCGAACTGGGTCTCGAAGGCTCCCAGTGCTGCGTCTGGAAAGAACTTCTCCTTGAACAGCTTCTTGAATGCTGCCCAAGTCTGTCCTGCTATATCGACCCTCGGGTCGGTCTGGTACCATGTACGGGCCAGATCCTGCATCATGCTGGCCGCTGCCTCTATCTGGAGTCTCGTCGGGATCTCAGCCAACCTGAAAATCTTCTCCATATGCTCGATCCACTCATCGGCATACAAGATCCCCTCTGTCCCTCGGAAGTCTCTCGGGTGTATCTTCTGGAAATCTTGGATGCCCTTCTCCCGTGGCTGGTACGGCTGCGGGGCCGCCGCTGGCTGAGCTATGACTCTCTCTACCGCAGTCATCGCCAGCTCAATGCCTCGTGCGAGCTCTGCTGTCTGCCCATGCTGCTGGGTCTGCTGACCCTCCATGTACTGCCGGAAGAAGGCTAACAGCTGAACGGCGTCAATCGTCCCTGCAGGTGGCTGCTGCTGCTGAAGAAGTACATCCGGAATCATCGGACTCGGCTCATGCCTCACTACTGGTGGGGCTCCTCCAAAAGCTGCTGAAACGCCTACCCCAGCTGGCATGACTGGGGCTGCGGCACCAGGGGCTGACTGCTGAGCATGAGAGGTGGCAGACCTCTCATCGACGTCCCCCTGGCCCTGGCGATGCGATCGCGTCTCAACCATCCTGGAGACACAGATCAAAAGGAAACAATTGCTGAAAATGAGTCGAAATACCAAAGGAGGACAGTTTAAATTCAAGGAAGACAATAAGCGGCAAATGTAGATATACGGAATCTGAATAAGAGTTTTTCCTATTTGTGATTGAGTACCTTCAAAAATATCCTAATCCTACTGCAGGCTGTAGTGATACTCTAGTTCGAATACCACTACATAAACTCGACCTGCATGGGCCACCACTAAAAACGTGTCACGACCCGCACCCTGTGTAGGGGCACGAGAGCATAACAACGCCCAGCCTACGCCGCAGTGTCGGCGGTAGAACGCTGTCCTAGGTCAATCATCTAACAATATAAAGGTACCTGTATAGTATATACACTCCGAATGGAGGTGACATAACAGAACAGTCTCAATCACATCTAAAGCAGATATAGAATAGTAAAGGTTGATAGAGAGATCAGAAACACAATGTAATACTATTAAGAGAGAGAAAATCTAAGTGTATAAGATAACAACTCCAGAACATCCAGCTCAAACAAGTCTCTAAATATAAACTACATCTCAGAACAACAACTGAAATTCAAATAACAAAGCTGAAAGAAAAGCTAAAGCCTAGCTATCTAGCCTAGACTCTGGGAGTAGCATCCTGTACTGCAGCTGGGTCCTCCAGAGGAACCAGGTCGCAGGTGTCGTCTAATCCCGCTCCGTAATAGGTGGTACATAGGGCCTCCTCCTCATCCTCTGTAATATTTTCAACAGGTCCAGTCAGGACAGGAGCGAGCACAGTACATCTCAACAGTTCATAGCAGGTTAGAAAATATAATCATGCAGTAAAGTAAGATATAGATACTGAAGGAAATACAGTATGTAATCAGAGAGAGAACTGTAATAGAAATATCTACTATACATAGAGAACTAATAGTGACTAATGAGTCAGAGTAAAATATAAACATGTGAATGGCATAGGAGATTCATGACTACAGCTAAGAGAGTGATTCATGACTACAGCTACTTGGATAATATTCACATGTCTATTTCTACTCCCCCATCCCCAATCAATACACAAGGATCTGTTCAAGTTATGTTAAGATTCGTGAAATTTCACATGGCTCATAAAATGAGTGATACGTGAAGGTGATTCATGATGGCTCTGTGAACATGAGAGTACATGTGTCACAAGCGATTCGTGAATCAGAGGAAGCATAGAGATACGTGATGATTCGTGAAACGCACAAAACATGCAGTATCCGATGCTCCCGAGGGGGATAACATCTCATGAAAAGATCCATATAGTACCAATCTGTGTGACCAACGTGACAGTATCAAGTAAAGTAATTTAAAGCAGGAAAATAATTCTAAGCAGGATATGAAATGATCAAAGAATGTACTCGCCTGGTATCCTGAACGTCCGAAGAGAATATACTGTCCGAGGAGTGGTGTCTGTCTCCTATAGAACAGTACAAGTCACAACAAGTCTAAAATAATGAAATAGACTGCTACAATGCATCTACATGATGTTTGGGGTCAATCTAGGCTAAAGTCAACCTTTGGTCAACTCTAGTCAATTCTAGAAGTCAAACTAGATCAACTAAGTCAAACCTAAGTCAAACAAGTCTCACTAGGCCTAACTAGTCTATTTTAGCAAGCCCACATCAAATCTAGACTACACAAGTCAACTACACATGTAACTGGCATTCAAACCCATACCCATAGGCTATGAGTCCTAGGCTATAGGCTATATTACCTATATACCCACCCACATATCATTTATACACATATCAACATGTATATCACATATAGCTTTACCTTACACATTGAAATTCCCATTACACCCTACACTATCATTTACACATTCACATTAGGTTAGACATTTAGATACATACCTATAGATATACATACACATATGGCTATATATATACTATATATACATAGAGAGGGGGGGTGACATAACATGGCAATGTGGGTGCATATATAAGAGTGTGTGTATGTGTATAGTATTGTGAGGGTGTGTACTCAGGTTTAGTCATGATCAGTTAAGCTTAAATGTACATAACCCTTATGTGAATGTTGCATTTTAATTATTCAGTCAACCATGGGTTTTAAGTGTCGTCAATCCACACTCTCAAATGCATAACATAATCCACAAATCTCCATGTATGAACTCTAACAGTCCACACATATCCCACAATGGAATCTACATATTAAACATGTGAATCAAAAACCAAATTCCAAATCTATTCTCAGGTTTTGTAATATGAAATCAGTGAACCATTCTCAGATTTGTAGAGTGTCACATGTGTGTGTGTGATGCATAAGGAGAAAAACAGTGCAATGTGTGATAACAGTGATACCTAGTAGTTCTCAGGTTCAATACAAATCCTAGTGTTCAGATTTTCAGGGAATTAGAGTCTCACTTTGCAAGTGGGAACAAACTCAGGTTTCATTTGAATACTCAACAGTTCATAGCCATATCAGTTTACATGTATCAACAAATGCAGTTTTCAGTTTTGGGATCAAATGACAGAAATGTGTGATGAAGAGTGAGAGTGAGTGTGAGAATGCCTGTGTGTGGGTTAGTTAGGAATGTGTATGACAGGGTTTTACAAAAGGGTTGCCTGTATTCTCAGTTTCTAATGTGATTGAATTCTCAGGTTTAGGAATTCTAATGAAGAGAACTCAGGTATTACCACATTCAGTTTTCTAAACACCAAAAACTCAGAAATCAATTCATGTTACCAAACTCAGAAATCAACTTGATCTCTATTAATTCACAGATTTACCAATCTCAGATTTCATGTATCAAAACATTACCAAAACAGTCCAAAATCAACACACTACTAGATAATACATAGGTGGACCTATTAGGGGTTTAAGAACATGTAATTAACTGTGTTAATTGGATCAAAATGAAGACACAAATCGAATTTGAAAACTGGACAGCACAGTGACAAGTGGATATAATGTGTATCAGAAAAAAAGAAATAGGGAATTGATCTAGAAAATTAAACTAAAATGGTCAATTAATGGTTGGTAACATATCTACACAATGTGCACGTGTCACACAGGTGGTTTCTGTCCACAAAAGTGGACACAAACGTGTCCAGTCACCTAAAACACAAAACAGTGCACAGGCTGAAACAATCGTCGTGCACGTGTTCGTGCAAGTCTAGGACACGACACGACACGAACTAGATCTCGTGCTCGTGCAAGGGGGTGCGCCTAGGGTAGGGCTAAGTACCTAGCACCCTGAATCGCACCCACGTGTCGTCGTGTCCGACTTACCAAGCCGTATCAGTGGCTAGACACACACTGTGCACAGTGCAGTAAAAACCCAGTGCGCGGTCGATTACTCCCCAACCCGACCACGTAATCTCGTGAAACTTGGGGAGGGTGATGTCAGAGGGCACTTCATCAAACACATACAACCGTACACTGATACGTGTCCGGAACGGACACGAATCCAATGACACAGGACACGAAACCTATCCAGACCTTAGGGGGACCCTTAGGGCTTCCTATTGGTGAAGACAAAATGGAAATCCATTGGGAATTGGGGAAGTTACCTATTGGTGAAGAAACCTTCACAAAAGCTAAAATAGAGAGATTCCTCAAGCCATCCAACTCTCACAAATTGTTGTTTCCCTGCAAATAAAATATACCAGCAGCAAGAGGAAGAAATTTAGGTCCTAATGGAATTGGTTTGAAGAGAAAAGGATTCAAAATGGATTTTTAGTGATTTTAGGAAGATGGGACTCACCTCTTTCCTTAGAACTCTTGAAGAAACCTTAAAAGAGGCTAGCCCTAAAAACTAGGAGAATATTTATAATAGGGGAATCCCTAGGTTCAGCTAGGGTGGCTGACCACTTGGCTTTGGGTTAGGGTTGAGCTAGGTTTGGCTAGTCCTATCTAGTTTAGTCACAAAATGACTTGTGTAATCACAAGCCATTTAACAAATAACTTGATTCCTAAATTCCTAATTCAAGTTCTAAGGAATCACTAACCACTAACTTGAGTCACACTAGGTTAGACTAGGGTCCACTTGACCTAACCAAGCCCAACTAACTATGGTTAGTTCCTAGTTTGGTCTACATGAGTCAAAACTAGTCCAAAATCAAACTAGTCCAAATAAATCCAAAATAAATCCTAAAAATTCCCATAAATTCTAATAAATTATAATAAATCCAAATAATCCTAAAAATGTCAAAAAATACCCTAATCACATGGCTAGGCTCTAGGGTAGGCAGTATCTACTAATCACTAGCACAACACCAAAATCACAAGTCACAAAAGTAGATAGTTTAAAATTAATTAAAAATCACTAAAAATTCTAATATGAAATAAATATCATTAATTAATAATTATAATTACAAAATTTCAAAATTACCCTCATTTTAGAAACTGGGTGTTACATTTCCACCTTGGATCTTTCTTTGCTTTCTGCCAACACTTAGGCAAAGAAGTAGAGTTTAACGATGCAATGAAGGCTTGATAATTTGAAAAAATATTAGAATAAGACAAAAAGTTGGTAATATCATGTTCATAATCATCATAACGACTATGAGCCTTACCCGTATTGATACGAGAAGATCTCCTTAAGGGAGCAATAGGTGGTGGAGAGATCATACCATCCAAGTCAGAGAGATCCGTATCAGAAGCAGAGTGATTTGGTGCGGGGGCAACATCTTCAAGAGTTGGGGCATGGGTAGATGAGGGACTTGGTACAGTAGTCAATGGGCTTGGTACAGTAGGTGCTGGACACCACACAGTACTGGACTTCTGCTGTCTCCCTCCGTAGACTTGGAGCTCATTTTCCCTTGTCTGCTTCTCCCCCTGCGTAACATATGTATCTTCTTCTTCATTCTCTGTATCGGAGTCACTGCTTTCTCCCCCTTTCGTCTATTTTTCTACGAACGGGCACGGGACCGATCCGACTACCACTTTTGGACTTATTATCTCCCCCTCACGTCTAACACCCTCTGTGTTAGGTGTGTCACCAAACGCTGAACCTTCATCTGAACCATAGTATGGTTCTAGTTCTCTGAATGTAACATCCATGCTTACAAACAACTTCCTTCGACTGGGCTCCAACATGCGCATCCTTTCTGAGTCGCTGTGTACCCGACGAATATACACTTAACCGCTCTAGGATCCAGTTTGCCAACTTCTGGCCTATTATCTTGGACAAAACACACACACCCAAATACTTTCGGTGGAACAGTGTATGTGGTTGCCCCAGTAAGCATCTCCAACGGTGTCTTCCAGTGCAATATCTGAGATGGCATTCTGTTGACGAGATAAGAGGCCGTCAATACAGCCTGTCCCTATAAGTGTTTCGGGACATTCATTGCCAGCATCGTCGTCCGTGCGACCTCCAGCAGTGCCTGTTCTTCCGTTCGACCACACCATTTTGTGCCGGTGTATAGGCACATGAAGTTTGATGTAGTATTCCATGAGTAGATAAATACTCAGCGACCCTCTTATTAGTATACTCCGTCCCATTGTCAGACCTGAAACACTTTATTTTAACGTTATATTGTGTTTCCTCCCGGCGATAAAAATCCTGAAAAGCCTCAAGGACGTCACTTTTATTCTTTATAAGGTAGATCCAGGTCACGCGGGTATAACAGTCAATAAAAGTGATGAACCATCTAAAACTGTTAATACCGGTTGTAGGACAAGGGTCCCATACGTCCGAATGTATCATATCAAATACAACGGAACTTCTATTTCATGAGCTCACATACGAGCTCTTGGTATGTTTTCCCAAATTACATGCATTACAAAATAACTTCTCTTTATTAGCCCTTTGATATAAGGACGGATGCATTCGACTAATAACTTTAAAGGAAGAATGCCCGACACGCTGGTGGTGGAGTAGTAATTTGTCTTCCACACTACGACGTGAAGCATTCAGTTGTGTGTCTGCTACTAGAGATGCCAATGCTTTGTCTAGTCCGGTCTTGTCCAAGTACCACAGCCCCTTATGCCATGTGCCAGTCCCTAGTCGTCGTCGTCCTGTCCCCTTCTCCTGAAAAGTTACCGTAGGAATGTCAAAGAAAATAATACAGTTTAGCTCAAGGATAATGGCACTAATAGATATAAGTTTGACAGGAAAAGATAGAGCATGTAAGACATTGGTGAGAGTGAGGGAAGGGGTGCATGCGACAGTGCCTTTACCCATTACAGGTCTGGAGGTACCATCAGCAGTCTGAATGCTCTCCGGCGTCGGTAGGTGAGTATAGTCCTAGAACACACCGCAGGACCCCGTGACATGGCGAGATGCCCCAGAGTCCATAATCCAACCTGGCTGATGGACATATGCAAGAGCACGCGTAGATATACCTGTCCTGGTTTGGGCAAAACAAGTGATGTGATCCCCCGAGATAGATAACGCCCCAGGAGTAACTTGACTGTCATCTGAATCCAGCTTCGTACCTCGTAACCTCGCGATGAACTCCCTCTCAAGAGAGGTTATTTCAGCCAATTGATTGTCTCCCCTTCTTCTGCCAGATTTGCATTGTGTCCTCCAAAATAATTTCCCCTTCTACCAGCATATCCTCCTCTACCACCACGACGTCCTCCACGGCCCCGTCTGCGATCATTCGACTGACCTCGCAAGAATTTTTGACAAAATATGATATAATATCCCGAGTCACCACAGTTGTTGAAAACACCGCACGCAGAGGGAGGCTGATTGAAGGCGGCAAGGGCAGAATTTTCAACAGAAACTTGCTCCCCCTGGAAGTAGCACTTGTTGGGCATCAACTTTAATCGAGCTTCTTCTTGTGCCATGGCAGCTATGGCTTCTTCTAAGATTGAAAGCGTGGGTTGTCCGAGTAGTACATTCCTTCTCTGCTCAAACCCAGGGTTGAGTCCCTTAAAGAACTTGATCATCCGCTACCGCAAAATATACGCCAGGAACGTCTGAAAATGCTTCACAAACGTCGGTTCGACTTGTGCATCTTCTATCCCAAGAGGATCATAGTGATCCCGATCAGACCAGTACTTCTTTAACAAGGCTGCGTACTCAGAGATGGTACGTTCGTCTTGGGCCACCCTATCAAGTTTATCCTGTAGTTGGAAGACCCGCAAAGGGTTGCCCGAGCCTGAGTATATATCCTTTAAAGTCCGCCATATATTAGCATCACCCTCCATCGCCTCTACATTGCCCGACACCTAGTCGGTCAAGGAGGCTGTCAACCACCCAACTATTATGTTGTTGACAATCTCCCAAATAGCAAACTCCTTTGAGGAGGGATCAGCGGGAGCCTTGGTTTGGCCATTGACATAGCCAACCAAGCCACGTTCTTTCAACGTCCGCATCGCCTGCCGCGACCATTTCAAGTAGTTGGATGTTCCTTCCAACTTCGTCTCCAGCTTTTCTAATTTTACCATTTTGTAGGGTGACGGATCCACATCAGTATGGGTCACACGAGGGGTCGTCTCGATCAATCTCTTCGACAAGATATCATCAACCAAGGCCTTCATCTCTTGTACTGTCAGTTTTCCAGTGATCGAATCCATGG
Organism: Iris pallida; assembly: GCA_029216955.1. NCBI lineage: Eukaryota > Viridiplantae > Streptophyta > Magnoliopsida > Asparagales > Iridaceae > Iris > Iris pallida. Next base: position 4,179,003 of record JANAVB010012000.1, read on the forward strand.
CTTCTTCAACTGTATCTCTAGTCGTCGTCATCGTTGTCGGCTGCTAACTGCTCGTCGTTATCTTCGTCGTCTTCTACTTTACGAATGCGCTATAAACGTGGCCAACACCGGCACGCACATGTAAAGTGAACACGTCAGGACACAGGAGAAAACATGATCATTCTCCATATAGATCCCGATGTGAAGATCGGGGAAGGAAAAACAAATAAAGTATTTGTTCATTCCAGACGGTGTAATCTAAGAACAGAGAGGGTGCAAATAAAGAATTTGATATCTCTCTGTCTTTGAAATACACCATTTTTTTACAAAAGACTACACTTTCTCAATCAAAACAAAGCAACAAATATCAGATCATGTAGCATCTCAAAAATATAAATATCCAAATAACAAAACATCTGATTCTTCGTCTTGTCGGCCTTCTGTGCCTTCGGGGGCTGGTGGAGCCGGCACGCACGGGCGATCCGGGGGAGGGGGCTGGTAGAGCTGGGGGGACAGCTGGGGTGGTGCTGCTGGAGCCGGGTAGGGGGGGCAGCCCGAGTGGGGGCGCTGCTGGAGCCGGGGGAGGGGAAGGGAATTTTTTTTTTGTTTTTTATTTTTGGGGGAGAGGGGAGAGGGAAGTGGGATGGATGGTTATGGCTCTGATACCATATAGAAATGAAAAACTGATAATTTTTATTGATGGACTACTGCCACTACTTATAGACGGTCCAACCCCTCTTCATAATACGTCTTCCGATGTGGGACTAAAATCCCTTATTGGTTCTCAACATATCTTAATAACAATATTATCCATGGTGGCTTCCCCTGCCAATGAGATATCCTAGAGAGTGCATGAGAGACAAGCATACCATCAGATTTCGGTACCACCGTAGACTCGGTCGATGCTGAACGACCAGCATCCCAACATGCACCAGAGCTATATGATGGCCTCTTCCTTAACAATTTTTGTTAGTGTTGTTATGAATCTTGAAACATAAGATATTCTTTTGATGAATATATACATATATATATATATATATATATATATATATATATATATATATATATATATTAATTCGTTATATATATATATATATATGGATTGAGATGTTCGCTCTCCTCCCAAACCCTCCAGACCCCCTTCCCCCTCTGACGAAGCGGCGCCGTCAGCTCCGGCCGCTCGCCTCCGACGACGGAGCCGACTCCGTCGCGCTCAGGCGGACCTAAGCCTCCCCCACCCGTATCTTCCCCGGAGGCATGCGCCTCAATCTCGTTTCGGCCTCAGCCCCTCATCTTCGGCAGCTCGGAGATCCCCGCCGGCAGCTTGGTCCAGTGCTCAACTGGCCATGGTGGGCCTCCTGACCACCAGAGTAGCTCCGAAGCTCCGATGCCCACCACTGCAGTCGCCGGCTCGCTCTCCCCCTCGAGACGCTTTGCCTTGCCTCCCCGGAGGCGATCAGCTCCCCAACCCCCCAGGCCTCGTTCCCCGCCTCCGGTGGCCCCTACCCACGTCAACGACGAGCGGCTAGGCCTCGCTGGCCCCGCTTGTCGTGTCAGTTTCCGCGCCTTCCTTCCCCTCGAGTTCGAATTTGAATTTGCCAAATTCGATCTTCCTGCCCATCTATGCGCCCAATCCCCCTTTCGGGGGCTATGCGCCTGCTACTCGTAGCGACGTAGCGGCGACGTATGCGCCCGATCCCCTCAAGCGGGCCAGCATGACATCCCCCGCGATGACTTATGCGCCCGCTCCTCTGTCAGGCGTCCATGCGCCCTCCTAACCGGACCTTGTGGTCGGTCGAAAGTCCCCTTGCGGCTTTCCTCCCCGCGGAGCATTATGCGCCTGCCCCCCCTCTAGCGCACATGCGCCTTCTTTCCCGCCCCCCGGCCTATAAACCTTCGACACCCCCCAGGACCATGCGCCCTCCTTCATGCGCAGGGCCAACGCTGTGTTAGTCATGCGCACACTGAGCCCGGAGCCACCCTCCATTCCGGTTCTGTTGGCAGTCATTCGCCCGCGGGCCGCGAGACGAGCGCATACGCCTCCGCTCTCTGCGGTCCTCATGCTCCTATGTCCGCCTCCGTACCTAGGTCCTGTGATGGCCTTGCCTACCCCTCTCCCTACTCAGCAGGATCCGGACAACTTCCTTCTCTCCTCCCAGGTCGTACCTCTGTTGCGATTCTGAAGCTGGGCGCCCCATCCTTCGCCGAGATCGTTAGACCGAATCTGGCAGCTGCATCTCCCCCAGCGTTCAGGAGATCGATTTTCCTAAGATCGAGTTCCCTGCTCCTACCGAAGGTCACACTATTACATTGCTGTTCTACCCCTACGAAATCACCTCTCTATCCTCCTCCTTCGCTAAGTCCTTCGTGCTTAAATTCCAATTTGGATGCCCTAAACTGCCTATAGTCAAAGAAGCCATCGCTGGGTGGGGTCTCTCATCCGCCTTCAAGGTTGCTCCTTTGGACTCTAAACACCTCCTCCTGCACCTCTCCTCTGACACCGACTGCACTTTGGTCTGGAATAGGGACACCACCAACATTGGCCCCCTAAATGTGAAGATCGCTAAATGGTCTCCCGATTTCAACCCCAACGTCGACTCCAAGATCATCTCGACGTGGATCACACTGCCGAACCTACCCCTCGTCTGCTTCGCTCCGGCAGTGCTCAAGAGAATTGCCAGCTCCTTCGGGACCCTGATAGCCATAGCCGAAGAAACTTGCAACCTCTTCAAAGGCAACTACGCCAAGATCTGCGTTGAGATCGATATCTCTTCCGAGCCACCCACACTCATACAGCTCGAGCTAGGGAGACACACACACCAGCAGACACTCATATACGACAACAACATAAACTTCTGTAAGCACTGCCAGATCAGAGGTCATCTCTCGAAGCACTATTTTAAGCAACATCCGGAGCTCAAGAAGAAAGCTCTGAAAAGGACCCCAACCCGTGGGTGACTTAAATCCCCTCCTCAGGACCTATACTCCACCCCCTAATTCCCACTCCTACTTCCTAGACAGCGACGGCACCCCAGCCCTCGTGCTCCCTCATCGTCGAAGATTGGATCGATCCTATACAGGCCAACAGGCATCACCCTTCTCAACAGATTCGAGACCCTAGACCCATCTCAAGCGACGGAAGATCAGGCAAGCCTCATTCCCATCGACGGTGATGGAACAGAGACCGTTGGAGCCACAGCTGATGCCTCATCGGGTTCTTCCGAGAGCTCCCAGTCGACGCTGATAACCCCCTGCCCTAGTTGCATTTTCCACCTCCCCCCGCCGACAGAGGCGGCACCGACGACATGCATCTCCACCCTCAACAAATTCGAAACCCTCAGCACATCCCTACCGACTGACAACCCCCTCCCAGAAATAATCCTGCTACAAGAAGGCACTGAGAATGGCACTATCCAGGCTGTCAGCACCACGGTCCCTTCCGAGGATACTCAGTTGACACAGGTTTCTTCCCCCGCGTCTGTCCATTCACCTACCTCTTTTCTTCTAATCAAGGCAGCATCTTTAGGCCCAGAGTATGAGGCCAGGATCTGTCAAGCTCAGGAGGCAGGCTTCTTGAACCCCAACAACCCCCTCAGCACACTTGTAGAGATTGAAACAGAACTCACCAACCCACTGGACACAGTCTCAGACAGCGAAGCACTGGACCACCGCGAAATGATGGAAACTACCCATGCAGCAACCCTCAAGGGCCCAAAAACACAAAAATACAAAAAGAAAAAGAAACTGGCTCAAGAGCCATCTGTCATGACCACCAGGTCAGCCATCAAGCTAAACCCCACCCCACACGCAATCCCGCTAATGGTTAACATCCTAGCCTAAAATGTCAGAGGGCTGGCCAATAAACCCACCATGAGGAGATTGTTCTCCCTTACCAAAATCCACCAGATAGACATTATTGTTATCATCGAACCTAAAATCCCCAGAAGAGACTCAAAGCCATTCAACTTCAGGTCGGCTTTTCAAACGCTATTGCTGGGTGTCACGACATCTGGATCCTCTTCTCCGACGATTGTTGCTTCAGAACTATCCTCGATACCGACCAGGCGCTCTCCTGCTGGGTGGAACACCCGTCTCTCTCCTTCCGATCCTTTATCTCCGCAGTTCACGGAAGCTGCAACCACAACGACCGAAAATAACTCTGGAACACCCTTTTAGATGCCCGCAGCTCTATCGACAACATCCGATGGCTCTGTCTTGGGGATTTTAATACGATCACGAGCCTGGAGGAAAAGTTAGGAGGTCGCCCCCCACCAACCGGCCATAAACGACTTCAATTCCTTCATGTTTCAAGCTAACTTACACCACCTCCCCTACTCCGGCAACACCTTCACCTGGTGAAACATGCAAGAAGGAGATCGTCGCCAATACACCCGCCTGGACCGTGCCCAAGTTGACAACAAGTGGTCTGACATGAACCTCATATCCGACCTCTCCCACCTCAACTCCACCGAATCAGACCACTCTTCTCTTCGCATTGAGATCAGCAACAACCCCAACCCTATTAAAAGACCTTTCAGATTCCTGGACTTCTGGAGATATCACCCACAATTCCAGAACATTGTTGCCAATGCCTGGAGGTCGGCGGACAACCCGAACCCCCTCATCCGAGTGGCCATGAGACTTAAAGCTACTAGGAGCGCCCTCACCTGTTGGAGTAAATCCGCGTTTGGCAACATCTTCCAAGAGATTAAGGCAGCGGAGGACGACGTCAATCGCACCGAGACGAGGTTCACTTCGGACCTTTCCTCAGCGGCCCGAGCCACGCTCAACCTTACCAAGGCCATCCTCAAATGCCGTATGAAAGTGGAGACAGAATTCTGGAAGCAGAAAGCCAGGTTGGCTTGGGATACCGAAGGCGACAACAACTCGGCCTTCTTTCATGCCTACGTCAGAGGACGCAGGCATCAGATCACCCTTCATCAAATCTCCGACAAGAATGGCACGCTCCTCAAAGATCAGCGGAGCATTCAGACGGCTGCCGCCAACTTCTACTCCAACCTATTCACCAAAGACGTCGTGGTCAAGGATAAGATATTCCTGGCCAAGGTTCCCCTCATCATCGAAGAGCAGGACAATGATCAGCTAGTTATCCTTCCATCCGCATATGAAGTTAAGTCCGCGGTCTGGGCCCTGGACGAACGTAGCGCCCCTGGACCGGATGGATTCTCCGGGGTTTTCTTTCGATCCTGTTAGAACATCATTTAGACTGACGTGATCGAAGCCGCAACTGCTTTCTTTCAAGGCGCTAGCTATTAGGGGTGAGCATCGGTATAATCGGTCGGTATTTGGTCGAACTTTTCTGTATTTTTTAAAATTGGTATCTAAAAAATAAATACCAATATCGTACCATTTAGAATCGATTTTTTCGGTTTCGATTAAATCGATATTCGGTCGATTTTTGTTCGATATCGATATTTTACCAATTAACATTTGATCAATCAACACACTTAATATTTTAGAACCTCTTAACCTATAATATTTTTTTTTACTTTTTTGGAAGTATTAAATTTTAAAGCCAAGCCTCTATCAACCAAACAATTAATCAAAATTATAAGAACAATATGTAGCAAGTCGCAAACCCCTAAAAATGAGTTTAAAAGATCAAACGTGGTCACTAAGTTTAATCTTTAATATAAGTTTAAGTAATCAAAATTCACTTCAAAATTCTATAAGCATAGAAACATAAGCTCAAAAGATCAAAAACTCAATTCTTAGCATTCTTAACATAACTTCAAGTCCACTAAAGTCAATTCTAAGTTCTAAGAAACTGACCAAAACAAAGATAAAAATTAAAATTAGTAGTATAAATTAATCACGAACAACATTCTACAAAAAAATATATATATATATGCGAAGATTCCTTCGGGTCCCGGCTCGCCATCGCGGAAGAAACACGTAACCTCTCAAAATACAACTATGCAAAGATTTGTGTCGAGCTCGACCTCGCCAATGAACCCCCCAAAATGATTGAGATAGAGCTGGGAGATCAGACGATCAGCCAAACGCTGGTGTATGACAACAACATTATTTATTGCCAACATTGCCAGATGAGCGGTCATTCGTTGCCGCTGCTTCCGGGCCAACCCGGCTCTCAAGAAGTCTGATCCTCGCAAACCTCGCGACCCGGTCGCATCCACCTCACATCACACTCCCTCGCCTGACACCTCACCCACACCCCCCTCCGGCACACAGGAACCCTTCCTCGACAACGCTCAAGATCCCTCTCCCCGTCCGACAATACCATCGTCCCCTACAATCCCTCCTCCATCACCCTTGCTAATTCCTTTGCCATACTAGACATAGATAACTCCCCCGAGAGCCCTTGTGTGCTCGCCATCGACCACATTAGAACAGACTCAGCCAACATCTCCGAGATAGAGCCGAAAGTTCCATGTATTGTCATGATCAATTCCGACAGCCCCTCTACCCCCCCACCTCCACCCCCCTTTACGCCGGCACTGCTCCCATTGAGATCCCCCTCATCACCTCTCCCAAGATCCTGAGCTCACCTCTACTCCCCTCTATCCCCCTTGGCGGCCACCCACGTGTCCTGCCCGTGGCGGCCCAAGACACTAGCCACACAGTCGTCGGGCAAGAGTTGTCCACGGCAGATCCGGCCCTCTCTTCCGCCTTCATCGCCGCCCCCCTGACCCTTGTTCCCCTCTCACTGACAGGTTCTGGCAAGCCAAGGATGCTGGTTTCCTTGACCGCAACAACCGATGTGTGTGCTAGACGACGTCGAGGTTGCGAGCGACTCCTCTGTGGCCGTCGTTCGTTCGTCCTCACCTACCGGTGAAACAGCGGCCACAGACAACCATAAATCTTCTCCAAAGAAATCTTCCTCAAAACAGAAGAAGAAAAACAAGAAAAAGAATCAGCGAGCGGCCATGACCACAAGGTCAGCAACCAAGCTCAACCTCCCCACCCTCTCCCCCCAACCCAATGTTTAACATCCTCTCGTGGAACGTCAGAGGAATAGCAAATAAACTGACGCTGAATAGAATCCTCAGCCTCAAGAAAATTCACAAAATAGACATTCTAGTGATCATCGAACCCAAAATCCCCAAGAAAAGGATCACCGGTATCCAACTTCATCTTGGCTTCGCGACCGCGCTGGCCGGCATCCATGACATCTAGATTCTCGTCGGTACAGGCATCGAGACAGGCATGGTACAGGACTCCCGCCAAGCTCTCTCCTTCTGGGTGGAACATCCTCAACTGCGGAACAAAACCTTAATCTCCGCCATTCACGGCAACTGCGACTTCCAAGTGCGTAAACTCCTCTGGGACGACCTGCTTGACATCCACCTCTCCTTCCAGAACCTTCCGTGGATGTGCTTAGGAGACTTCAACATCATCTCAAGCAGTGCCAAGAAGTCCGGGGGACGACCGCCCCCGCTCCCGGCCATGGAGGACTTCAACAATTTCACCTTCAAAGCCCACCTCGCTCACCTTCCCTTCTCCGACAACACTTTCACCTGGTGCAACATGCAGGAAGGCTCCCGGCGTCAATACTCCCGCCTAGATCGCGCCCTCATCAACAGCCACTGGGCTGACATGGGGCTTATCTTGAGCCTCTCCCACCTAAACACCACTAAATTCGATTACTCACCCCTTCTCATTGAGATCAGCAGAAACTCCCACCGCATCAAAAAACCTTTCCAATTCCTGGATTTCTGGAGGCATCATCCTAGGTTCAAATCTGAGGTGGCCTCAGCTTGGTTCTCAGTGACTGCCGCTGATCCGCTGCACATGGTAGCGACCAGGCTGCGAGCTACAAGCAGGGCTCTCTCTCGGTAGAGCCGGGCAACTTTCGACAACATCTTTCAAGAGATTGAAAATACGGAAGATGATGTTACTCGCTCCGAGATCTCTTTCGTGGCTAACAGATCCCCCGAAGCACGGACCGCGCTTAACCTCGCCAGAGCTATCCTCAAGTCCAGGCTTAAAGTCGAAACAGAATTCTGGAAACAAAAATCTATACTTAAATGGGACAACGAAGGGGACCGCAACTCCAGCTTCTTCCACGCCTGCGTCAAAGGCCGCAGACAACAGCTCAACCTCCATCGTATCTCCGATAACAGCGGCAACCAGCTGACGGACCAGCTTAAGATTCAAGAGGCTGCGGCCAACTTCTTCTCCAATCTCTTCACCAAAGAAGCGGTCATCATGGACGAGGGTCTCCCAGCCTCATCACCGAGCACGAGAACGAGCAGCTTCTATCCCTCCCTTCCGCCGCCGAGGTGCAGACTGTAGTATGGGAGCTTGACGAGCATAGCGTCTCCGGTCCGGACGGCTTTAGCGTGGTTTTCTACCGGCATTGCTGGGACATCATCGGCCCCAACTTTTTGGAGGCTTCGGTTGCCTTCTTCCAAGGAGCTAGATACCCTAAATCCTTTTCCAGGGCCAATCTTATTCTCATTCCCAAAAAACACAACCCAGAAACCTTCAAAGACTTCCGCCCCATAAGTCTATGCAACTTCGCTAACAAAATCATCACGAAAATTATCGCTAACCGGATAACGGACCTCCTGCCCAAAATTATATCTGAGGAGCAGAACGGCTTCGTGAAAGGGCGTAACATCGTGGATAACATCCTGCTCGCTCAAGAGATGGTCACTTGCATGAAATTTTCGGCTAGAGGGGGAACATCGCAATTAAGCTAGACATGGAGAAAGCATACGATCGCCTTGACTGGCAATTCATGATCTGGGATTTCAGGACTTTTGGCTTCTCTGAACCATAGATTAACATCATATTCAGGTCCATCAACAATTCTTGGTTCTCTACCGTTATCAACGGTCAGGCCGATGGCTTTTTCAATGCTAGCCGTGGCGTCCGCCAGGGGATCCTCTTTCAGCCACTATCTTCATCATCACTGCAGAAGCCCTCAGCAGGAACCTTAAGAGCATGCCCCACACCACGCGGTTCCACCACTTCAACACCTCCATCGGCTGCCCTATCATCACTCACCTTGCCTACGCCGACAATGTCCTCATTTTTTCGTCCGGCGACAACGACTCTATTGAGGTGGTCATTCAAACGTTGAATAGTTACACCAGATGCTCTGGTCAAAGAATCAACAACAATAAGAGCTTCATCTACACCCATCACAAAATAGACATGTCCCACTCTGCGACGATCTCCAACCTTACTTCCTTTGCCACAGCATACCCCCCTTCACATACTTAGAGTACCCGTTGGTCTATGGCAAGGTCAACTCGGGTATCTTCGAAAACATGGTCAGCGCCATCAGGAAAAGAATCGAGGGCTGGCACAACTCCACCCTCTCGCCTGGAGGTAAGCTGATTCTGATCAAGCACGTGCTATCCTCCATTCCTATTTACACCCTGGCGGTCTGCAACCCCCCCAAGAAGGTTCTCGCTTCGCTTGAATCCCTCTTCGCCCGCTCCTTCTGGGGTCACAACAAAGATAGAGATAAGCACCACTGGGCCAGCTGGACCACTATGGTCAATCCCACATTCGAGGGCGGTCTAAGATTCTGTAGATTAGAACACATCGCTGACGCGTGCTCCATGAAGTTATGGTGGAAGCTGCACACAGACAATACAATTTGGACTCGCTTCATGCAAGCGAGAAACTTCAAATATTTCCACCCTGGGACAGCCTTAGTCGATAACCGTTCATCGACTTCCTGGAGATGTATCACTCGTGGCCGTCAGCTAGCTGACCCTCTAATGCACATCCAACTGGGCAACGGCTACTCATCCATGAGCCACGATCGCTGGCTGGGAGGGAACCTCTGGCACCCCCCCGGATCCCCTCCACGGAAGGGCCCGATTCGCGAGCTTTGGGACCCTTCGTCCGGATGGATCTGGGACCGTGTCAGGATCTGGCTCGACCCAGCGGCTGCCGCTAGCCTCGCCTCCGCGAATTTGCGCCTCTCCAACACCCCTCATATCACGAGATGGTCCCCTAACGCAGATGGCCAGTTCACTCTGCATTTAGCCAGATTAGTCGCTCGCAGCATCGGGACGCCACCCCCCCCTCAACGCCCCTTCTGGCACGCGTGCATCCCCTTCAAATGGTCGATCCTTATCTGGCGAGCCCACTATCGAAAGCTTCCTACCGACGACGCCATCACAAGGCTTGGCTATAGCCTAGCTTCGAGATATCATTGCTGCACTTTTCCACAAGCCGAATCTGCTGAGCACATCCTCACCTCCGGTGATCTGGCCAAGAATATCTGGGCAAATCTCAGCAACAAGTTCAAAAAGGCCCCCCCCCATCTTGGGGCTTCAACGATCTCCTATCCAGCTGGGGCCTCTCCTACGGACATCAGATCATCGCAGCCGCGGGCATTTGGGTCCTGTGGAAGAACAGGAACAAGCTCCGATACGAGGGCCGATATCTCCCTCTACCCCAACTGAACAGGGAAATCATCAGACAAATCCTAAAGATCCGGAGGCGCTGCTCGCACTCCACGCCCAACTTCTGGGAGACCCTAGATTAGTCTTTATCTTCTTGTTCCTGTTTTGTCGGCTTGCCTAGCCGTTCCTTCGTTTTGGCCTGCGCTTAGCGCGCTTCTTGTATAGGCTTGATCATTTTGCGCCTGATACATCAATAAAATTCTCCCTTCTAATATATATATATATATATATATATATATATTAAGAATATATATATATATATATATATGTGTGTGTGTGTGTGTGTGTGTGTGTGTGTGTGTGTGTGTGTGGATGGAATCGGTTCGGTTCGGTATTTTCGGTATGGTATTACACTTAAACCGCTACCACTACCATTATACCATATTTTAGTGGGTTCGACAATTCGGTATCGGTACATATTTTCGGTTTGGTTTTTCGGGATATTTTTAATCGGTATTCGGTCGGTTTTTCGGTATCGATCGGTATTTGCTCACCTCTACTAGCTATCCTAAATCCCTATCCCGAGCTAATCTTATCCTCATCCCAAAAAAAAGACAATCCGGAGACCTTCAAAGACTTTCGCCCGATCAGTCTATGCACCTTCGCTAACAAAATTATCTCTAAGATTATCGCCACCCATATGGCCCACCTCCTACCCAAGATTATCTCCGAGGAACAAAGCAGCTTTGTCCAAGGGCAGAATATCACTAACAACATCCTTCTTGCCCAAGAAATGATAACATGCATGAAGTTTCCATCGAGGGGGGCAGCATAGCCATCAAGCTTGATATGGAGAAGGCTTACGGTCGCTTGGACTGGCAATTCAGGATCTGGGTTCTTAGGTGCTTCGAATTCTCTGAAACCTAGATTGACATCATTTTTAGATCCATTAGCAACTCATGGTTCTCCACTATCATCAACGGGCAAGCAGACGGATTCTTTAAATCTAGCCGTGGTGTTCGGCAAGGATATCCACTATCCTCCACCGTCTTTATCATCGCCACAGAGGCCCTCAGTAGAAACCTAAACAGTATGGTCGACATCCCAAGATTCTGCCACTTTCACACCACCGCTGGCTGCCCTATAATCATTCATCTAGCCTACACCGACGACATCCTTATCTTCTCCTCGGGGGACACCGGTTCCGTTGAGCTGGTCAGGAACACCCTAGAGAAATACACCAGATGCTCCGAAGAGCGGATCAATCGCGACAAAAGTGTCATCTACACCCACCATAAAGTCGACCGGAGCCACTCCGTCACTCTCACCAATCTCACCTCTTTCTCCATCGTATATCCTCCGTTCACCTACCTGGGCTGCCCTCTGGTCTACGGCAGATCGAACTCGGGCATCTTCGGAGGGTTTGTTAACAAGGTCAAAAAAAAGATCGAAGGATGGCACAACGCAACCCTTTCTCTAGGCGGCAAAATGATTCTCATCAAGCACGTGCTTGCATCCATCCCTATCTACACCCTGGCAGTCTGCTCCCCGTCGTTGAAGGTTCTCTCCTCTCTGGAGGCCCTCTTTGCCAAATTCTTCTGGGGTCACCAAGACGGCAAGGATAAGCATCACTGGGCCAGCTGGGACACGATGGCCAAACCCACGGACGAAGGAGGCCTCGGGTTCATTAAATTATCTCACATCGTCGACGCCAGCTTAATAAAATTATGGTGGAAGCTCAGATCATATATTTCTATCTGGACGCGGTTCATGCGAGCCAGATACTTCCAACACTCCCATCCAGCGACAGCCGAAACCAACAGTCGATCCTCCGTATCCTGGCGCCATATTCTCAATGGCCGTCAGCTTGCCGAACCCATCATCCGCTTGCGCCTCGACACCGGAGATTCATCGCCCAGCCTATAACGGTAGATTAGCAACAGAATCTATCAGTTGTCCCCGACCGCCCCCCTTACAGCACGATCAGGGATCTCTGGGACCCCACGGCGGGATGGAGATGGAAGCAGATCAGAGATTGCATCGAGCAAAAGGCGACGCCAGAGCTAGCCTCCGCGGATATCAGGACCAACGATCTCCCAAACAAATAGATTTAGACACCCAACATCGGAGAAGAGTTCTCGATGGCCTCCGCTAGGCGGGAGGTAGGGGGTGGCGGCATGCCTGCCCCACTGATCGCACCTTTTTGGTAATTGTGCATCCCCAACAAGTGGTCTTTTATGATTTTGAGAGCTCAGTGGAGGAAGCTTCCGACCGACGATTCCTTCACCTCCATCGGTTACTGTCTTGCTTCCAGCGGCCACTGCTGCACCTCTCACTGTCCTGAAACAGTAGAACACATCCTTCTCTCCGGAGATCTTGCTAATCTGATCTGGCACGACCTTTGTCTTCACTATAGGAAGAGGCATCGGCCCGGGGGCTTCAACAATCTCCTAGGTAACTGGGGAGACTTCCACAGCCATCAGATCGCTACAGCCGCAGGTATACGGGTTCTCTGGAAGAACCGAAACAAATTTAGGTACGTAGGTCGTCAATTCAACCCTGATCAACTAACCCGCGAAGTCCATCGTCAAATTCTTAAAATCAGGAACCGATGCTCCCACTTCTCGAAGCAATTTTGGCAGGCTGGAGCTAGCCTCGCTTTGGCGCTCCCCTTGGGCCGGATAGTATTGTTTCATTTTGTTATTTTTCCGCGCTTGGCGCGCTTACTTGTATAGGCTTCGGCATTTTGTGCCTGATACATCAATAAAGGTTCCTTTCATTTATATATATATATATATATATATATATATATATATATATTTCAATTCATTGTTAGAGTCCTTACCTACAGTAAATTTTTTGGGTCTAATTTTGTATTCTAGTATTTTCTAATAGGAAGTAAGTTTTTTTTAATTGTTTTAAATCACACTCAAATTACACATGGTAATATTTACGTGAATTGATCATTTATTTTAGGCTGGGTCTATCCAAATTCGGGTTCAGGTAAAAAACTCTACACGGTTGAATGCTTCTGGGTAGAGCGTGTGTAATAAGGGATGAGAATATCGGAGCCCAAATACAAACCTCTTATATATCAATATATTTAGGATTTTGCTCTTGTGCTCTTGTTTTGCGAGACTCCGCTCGGTTGCCATGTAAGTCAGTTCATGAAAAAAAAATCCTCTCAAAATTTATTGATCAATTTTTGTATGAATTATTTTGATGCAGATCTCCAGAACTAAAATTTTAGATCTCGAATTTACTTAATGCCTAATTTGGTAGAATACAAATATTTTTTCAAATTCTAAAATGAATTATCTAATGGCGGGAGGCACAACCTCATTAAATTCAAGATGCTATATTTTCCTGCTATTTGAATTGGAAATTCAAAAAATAGTTGGAGGCAATTAATTAGGAACCAAAAGGGTGCTATATTTTCCACTTTGGGCAGAAAATATCAATTGGCCGATATCTTTCAAAAGTAACTGAGAGAAACTAGCCTGATCTATATGGCATTAATTGGGATCCCAAAAGAAATTGGTCGGCTGCTATATTTTCCACTTTTGGGACCAAACAAAATAATTAATGCCATATAAATTAATGACATTATACAATACTTTACTTCCAAAATTAAATATCAAATGCATGATTGTGTGTATTGGTTTACTGTGCATGATGCATTAACTATTCTGCAGCCACATTTTAGGCGGAAAAGCCACTATTTTGCTATTATATATACTAGTATATCACCCGTGTGATGCACAAAATTTGTGTATAATATTGTTTTATTTTAAAAAAATTAAATGAATGTTCTTGATATCTATATAACATATGAATGTTAGAAACAATTTCAGTAAAAAAAAACTATATGAGAGTTCTCACGCACAAAGAAAAAGAAAGCATATTAAAATAAGATTAAATTTTAACAACCTAATTATCATTTGGACAAATTGTGTAATTCACAAAACATCGTGGACAAAAAATATTAATCTTTTTATCAACATATTATAACAATATGTACCTCAACGAAAATAAAAATAGACGATAAACTCTAATTTAAAGACATAAAAGATAACATCAATCTGAATTACAAATTTTGAAACACTTTCTTGTACACAACATTTGTTGTTGAATTACAGTGATTTTTATCTTCATTGCATATTAAAATCTTCAATCATTTCTTACTTGTTATCCTTGAAACAGCAACATATAACTGTCCATGACTGAAAATGGGCTTCTTCAATAAAAGTCCAACATGAGAAAGTGATTGACCTTGACTTTTGTTTATTGTCATTGCATAAGAAACAATCAATGGATATTGTCTTCTTTGGAATTTGAAAGGCAATCTTGGACCAGAAGGTGTCAATGACTTCTTGGAATCAAAACCTTATTACCAGCATTGTCTCCACAGAGAATCTTTGCTTCCAGAACACGATTGCCTAATTTTGTAATAAAGAGTATGTTGGTTTTGGCACTTGTAGGAAGACTGAATTTTCTCATCATACCAAAAGTGTGCACCACAAAAGTTACATTTATAAGTTGGATCGCCGATATCCCAGCAATCTATAAATAGAGAAATTGATAAAAAAAAAAAATCAGTAACACTCAATTATAAACTAAATTAGTGAATCAACATATATATATATATATATATATATATATATATATATATATATATATATATATATATATATATATATATATATAATCACACACACACACAAATGCACACACATACATGTGTGTGCGTGTGTGTGTGTGTGTGTGTGTGTGTGTGTGTGTGTGTGTGTGTGTGATTAGATTCATATCGATTGTAGGATTAGCATGTCCATGATTAAATTCACAACCTTCATTCGTCATTTCAACAATCACTGCAAAAGAAAAAGACAAAGCAAAAGAAAACAAAACTTAAAAATATTTGAAGATATTCCTTTTTAAAACTTTGAATTTAATTATAATTTTCAAAAGTATGGTTTTTTAAATGGTACTGTTATTAGCACTCCTAAAATGTCATTCGGCACTCCTCTTTAATTATTTAAGATTCAAATTCCAAATTTACCCTTGCATTAATATTATTGGCACTCCTAAAATGTCATCCTACACTCCTCCCTCCATACATGCACAAATTAATGCTATATTTAATGTAGGGATATATTTATAATTTGATTGTTAAAAAAATTAAAGATGAGTCTTGAATGACATTTTAGGAGTGCTAATAGCAAGTTTTAGGAGTGCTAATAGCAACACCCTTTTTAAAATACAACTATATATTTCAAACAAAATGTAGGATTGAAAAAAAATAAAATTAAAAAAAAACACAACTTTATCACTACATTGATCAATATGTAAATCGTTAACTAAGTTTTGTATCTTTGAGAAATAAATTAAGTAAATGACATACTTGAAGGCTCCTTATCTTTAGTCAAATCAATTAGTGTTGAAGAATTATGCTGCAAATTTGCAAATATATTCTTCGAGTAATCAACTGAACTTTGGTTCATTGAAGTAGTTAACTCAGCTGCTTAACTTGATCCACACACTGCAGAAAATGATTTTACAAAATACGCAAATATATATATATATATATATATATATATATATATATATATATATATATATATATATATATATATATATATATATATATACACACACACACACACAAACACACTTTACCAATAATAATTAGTAAACAAATAAATAAATGTATAATATACCATTGATGATGTCACTAAAAGGTTATGAAGATGACGAATAATGTGACATGTTCAGGCCATCCTTGAATAATACATGTTGTGAATAAATTTTACTTCGGATAGGTGTACAATATTCTCCACACGAATTTAAATTTTCTACAAAGATAAGAATAAAAAACTTAGAAAGATAATCGCAATATAATAATTTTTTAATTTTGCTAAAATTTGATCTTATAAAACAAATTAATTTTACTTGATGGAGGCGTACGTTGATCTCTATCTGAATCTATGTTTTCTACAAAATAAAAATTCAATGATCATAATTTTAGAAATAAAACTTAGTTTTAATCGTGAAAATGATCTTACATTTATAGATATAAATATCTATAATTTAATTAAAAATAGAGAGCAGAAGTAGCTTTTTTTTAAAAAAATATAACTTTAATTATTTGGATCAAAAATTTGGAAAGAATTATTTTTTTAATGAAAGAATAGTATTTTATGTCAACATATACAACGTACCTATATATTATATTTAAAATTAAATGAACAAAATAATTTTAAGCACACTACATGAGTAAGCAATATTACTAATTGTGCAATTGAATTTAAGTCGATATGATACTAATGAAGTATTGTATACATAAAATATATTTTGAACATACATTGAATTGCTATAATATTATAATAATAAACAACCTAAATCTCCCAACAATTAATACACATGACACAATTTAATATATTTGGTGCATTGAAAACCTATAGTTGTCAACAATTTTAATTAGAATGAAATCCTACACATGTAAAAATTGACTACATCACCTACAATTTAGTGCATTAAAAGCCTAAACCTGCCAAAAATGGCATCAATTTTAAATTATATATTAAATATATTTAGTGCATTAAAAACCTAAGCCTGCCAATAATGGTATCGATATTACTAATTGTGCAATTGAATTTAAGTCCATATGATTCCAATGAGGTCTTGTATACATAAAATATATTTTGAACAATACATTGAATTGCTATAATATTAAAATAATAAATAACCTAAATCTCCCAACAATTAATACACATGACACAAATTTAATATATTTGGTGCATTGAAAACCTATAGTTGTCAACAATTTTAATTAGCATGAAATAGTACACATGTAAAAATTGACTACATCACCTATAATTTAGTGCATTAAAAGGCTAAACGTGCCAATAATGGTATCAATTTCAAATTATATAATAAATATATTTAGTGCATTAAAAGCCTAAACCTGCCAATAATGGTATCAATTTTAAATTATATAACTAATATACTTAGTGCATTAAAAGGCTAAACCTGCCAATAATGGTATCAATTTCAAATTTTAATATATTAAATCCTACAAATGTAAAAATTGACTACATCACCTATAATTTAGTGCATTAAAAGCCTAAATCTGCCAATAATGGTATCAATTTGAAATTATATAGCACATATATTTAGTGCATTAAAAGCCTAAACCTGCCAATAATGGTATCAATTTCAAATTATATAACAAATATATTTAGTGCATTAAAAGCCTAAACCTGCCAATAATGGTATCAATTTTAAATTATATAACAAATATATTTAGTGCATTAAAAGCCTAAACCTGCCAATAATGATATCAATTTCAAATTTTAATATATGTTAAGTTTATACTAACCTTAAGAGCAGGCCTTATTTATTAATCGAAATAAACAAATTCCGACAGCTGCCAAACAGCTGTGGACAATCAATTCTGAGCCTTATAAAACACACATATCTATAGCCTTATAAAACACACATCTCTAGGAAACCACTCTCTTAATCCCAAAGTTCTCTAATAACCCCCTCCCTTCTCTCTCTGTGTCGGCTCACTTCACCGCAGGGACACATCTAGGTTTCTTTTCCTTTTTCTTTTTTGATTTTTTTCAGATGTTTCATCAGGAAATGTTTTAGATCTAGCTATACATGTTACGATTTTGGATTTTTTTTTGGCTATTTTTCATTTTTTTCCTTCTCGTGATTCATCAGGAAATGTTATAGATCTATCTATACATGTTACGATTTGGGTGATTTTTTTTTTTGCTCATTTATCATTTTTTTTTTGGGTGATTCAACAAGAAATGTTTTAGATCTAGCTATACATGTTAGGATTTGGGGGTTTCTTGTTTGTTTTTTTTGGCTTTTTTTTTGTTTTTTTTGGGTGATTCATCAGGAAATGTTTTAGATCTTGCTATACATGTTAGGATTTGAGTTTTTTTTTCTCATTTTTCGTTTTTTTTTTGTTCTTTTTGGTTTTTTTTACAGGTGATTCATCAGGAAATATTTTAGATCTAGCTATACATGTTAGGATTTGGGGTTTTTTGTTTTTTGATTCACTAAATATACATTCATTTAATTTTTTTAATTACTGAATTTTTTAATAATGTTTGTAGATATGTCAATTGTTAAAAAAGTACTGAATTTGTTTGTAAATATGAGTTTTTTAAGAAAGGATACATCAAATAGTTTTATTTTTTGTAGATGTAATTTTTTTAAAAAGCTACGTCAAAGATTTCTAAGAGATTATAGTTGCTTGTTAATTAATTTTAATATACTTGGTTCCAAATATATTTTCATGCTTGATGGAAATGTCATTAAATATTATATTTAATAATCCTATAATATTTATTTTACTGTAATGGTAATGAAGTTTATTGTACTTGGCTTCAAATATATTAATGTATGGAAAATATCATTTAATTTATTTTATATATATATTGGATGTGACTGATATATATTTTTGGCTTGTTTGGTGATGCAATTTATATTGATTTGGCTTTTTCTAATTATTATTTTATTGAAATTGGTTATGATTACTATATTATTTTAATGTAAACTTTGCTCGAATATGTTTTATTGAAATTGGTCCTGATTACTATATTATCCTTGTTTGTTGTCTCCGAGTTGGAAGCCTTATACAATAATACAGTAATAAAGTTTACACTAAGAAATGTTCTCTCTTTTTTAATCCGTGTTATAATCACCATTTGGTTATATGCTGAAATTTGTATGAGACTGCTTGCTTTAACAGTTTGTAATAGTTCCTACTTAAGTTTGGGACTTAAGAATGCTCTAGTTAAGCATCATGAGAGTATTACTGAAGTCATTTGCTGAAGACTGGAGTCCTTGTTTCAGTACCTATCATGTTATCAGGTAAATATTTAGTTTCAGCAAATGCTTGTTTGGTATTCCATGTTTGTAGTTTTATGTTAATTGGCATAATTTTTTTGTTAAATTAGTATAGACATAAACATGACTTAAAACGTTGTGGCAAATTTACTTTCAACGTTAAACATTACCTAAACTTTATGTGTCTATAAATGGTAGATTATCTATCAGTTTTGAATGATATTTATTTAAATGTTCTTTAAATGTTGCACGTTAAACAATTAATTCATAATATGAAATAACTATATACACATGTAAGATATTTATTTTTTGGCTGTAAATTAACGTACATAAAAGTTATTTCAACATATGAAATAACTATAAACACATGCAAGATACTTATTTTTTCATGAACCACTACAACTAATTTGTAACGTAGAAAAATTATTTAGTTTAGATAAGAACAAACATGTTTTAAATGTTAAATTAAATTTTTGGCAGTATTTGAATCATATGTTGTCGGTGAGATGTGAAATATTGGACAAAAAAAACTGATTTCTACATGAAAATGAGTAATTTTAAAATTTTACCACTTGACATAAAGCAAAAAATAATGTTGCAATGTTACAAAAAGGAAGAACAAAGTTGGAAAATAAATATAGTATAGACGGGAACATTACCTAATCCACAGCAGACAGCTTTTTCTCGCTTGTTTATTGTAGTACTTTTTAACAACTTTCTCATTTTATGGTCTTTAATATGTAGTACTTCTTTGCTTATAAGATGTATTGTAGATCTGTAGAAGTTTCTTAGATGCTTTATGATATTAGAATACGCAATATGAAATTATAAGTCCAATATATACATAACATCTTATTTTATTTTGTAAGTAGTAAAGTACCAAAAAAGGAAGATCAAAAGTCATTCTTGTTAGCATCACTTTTGAAGAAACTAATGATGTACACATTCCTGATTACAAATAGTTTTGAATATGGTAGATTACTTTCTCGAAGTTTTTTTTAGTTCAGATTAGAACCAACATGTATAAAATGTTATGCCTAATATTTGGTCATATTTTGAACGATCTCTTGTCTGTTAGATGTGTAATATTGGACAAAAACAACTGATTTATAAAGAAAAATGGGTAAATTTTAAATTTTCCCACTTGACATAAAGCAAAAAAGTATGTTATATTGTTACAAAGAAGAAGAACAAAACTAGAAAATAAAAATAGTATTAGAAACATTACCAGATGCAATGCAGACAACTTTTTGTCACTTGTTTATTGATGTACTCTACAACAGCTTCCTCACCATTTCTTCTTTTATATGTACTACTTCTTTGCTTATAAGATGTACTCTACATCTCTAGATGTTGCTCAGATGATTTCTGAAATTAGAATACTTAATATCAAATTGTAAGCCCAATATTGTCACGACCCACACCTTGTTTAGGGGAACGAGCACGTGGGTACGTTCAGCCTACGCCGTAGTATCGATGGTAAAACGATGTAAAGGTCATCTTGAATATATAGAATTTAAGACAAAATAATATAACCTGTCATCTCCGTACGGAGGAATATAATAACCACTCAATCACATAAATCTAAGGAAGATAAGCACGATGATAAAGATAAGGATAAAGATGAAGTAAATAGTCTGAAATAGTGCTGAGCCACAATCACAAGTTCAGAATTTAAAGACATCACAAGATCCCAAATAAATACTACAAGTTTCAAAGTATCAAGATGGATTATCCAGACAAAATCTAGCTAAACTAAGTCACTACAGGCTGTGCATCCTCTACGAGCACCGGGTCCACAGGCTGGTCCTGGTCGTAGGCTCTATTAGACCTGTCAATGGATGGTCAAAAATTCGAATCCGATCCGATTCCGTATCCGAACTTTCGGATATTTTTCAAAATTTCGGATATCGGATTCGGATATCCGAATATTTTTCGGATATTGTCCATTTTCGGATACGAATTCAGATATTAAGGTATTCGAATCCGTTAATATCCGATCCGACTTTAAATTGCAAATTTCGGATATCGAATTCGGATATCGGATTCGAATATCCAAAATTTTATATATATTATAGTATAATATATATGTAATATATATTAATTAATAGAGAAGATTAAAGTATTTTATTCTCAACTGACTTTTACATAAATTAATTATAATATAATTGATATATAATAGTAATATATATTAATTACAATTTACAACAGAAGAAGAAAGGACTCAAATATGTAGAGAAATTGAATTTGGTTTTCGGATATTCGGAAAATAACTAAATTTTTAATATTTCGGATTTTGGATATTCGGATAATAACTAAATTTTTAATATTTCAGATTTTGGATATTCGAATACTAGCATTCGAATTTTTTAGCTAATCGGATCGGATATTATCCGATATCCGTTAAACTAGACGGATACGAATTCGGAGCGTCAAAAGAGATATTCGTTCGGATATCAGATCGAATTCGGATATTACAAAAAAAATTCGGATACAGATACGAATATTGTCCTGTCCGTACCGATAAGCATCCGTTGACACCCCTAGGCTCCATCTATGCCAAACCCGTAGTAGGTTGGGCAATCTGCATCTAAATCTACTGAAAAATAATGAGGATTATCCTGTCAGGATATGAGCAAGTATAAACGCTAACAGCAATTCCATGTGAATTGACAAATACTATAATAGACAATTATAATAAAATACAAGATGAAATATCAAGACTGAAAATAAAATAGTTCAAGAGAACTGGATATCATGTCATGTGTGAGATATATGATAAAACTAGAATATAAATAGTAGAAAGTAATCTGAGGTATGATGTAAACATAAAAAGAAAGTGTCATGAGATATTAGAGCGTTATGTGATCGGCTTGGGTCAAGATCAGGCTGTTCCATTTGACCGGCTATGCACAGGTAGTATAATAGTGTAGGGATCAGACCAGCCAAAATGGAAAGCTATGTACAAGTAGTATGAGGTCAGGCTACACCCTACGTGTGGTGAGGGTGAATCTATGCACAAGTAATAAACAAGTAGGGACAATGATCACATAACCTCTAATAACTCACCATCCCCGAGTAGTATAATGGATCCAGACATGACACGTCATGACATAGGATTCGAAGAGCAGAGGGCCAGCCCACTCCTAAATCGGTGTTTATACAAGTACAAGAAACAATATCGAACAATGTACTCATATACCAGGTAAATCGGAAATGACATCTCATGACGAGATTCAATGTATACTAGTCTGTGTATCCTCGTGTCAAGAATCAAGTATAACACTACAACTGAATCGAATATAGTAGATATCAAAGTAATAAAAACTATCAGAGAATGTACTTGCCTGAGGTCCTGAGCTGAGAAAATCGAAACTACAAACCACTTAATGAGCCACAAACGGGCAACTCTCACAACAGTCTCCGAATGCTGAAACAGACATTACATACATTCTCAGAATAGTCAAATTAGCTAGAATAGCCTACCCATAAGTCCAATTCTAGACACAGGAGCAAAACGATAATTTTAGATCAAAATGGTGTCCGCCGTTGGACACACTTTGCACCGAAAAGTGTACCAAAACCTACGGTCTCTAAAGTCATCAAACTACATATCTACATGTTCAGTTTGACGAGATAAACCCAACCGTATGTCCAAAGTTAAATTTTGGTGGACCGTGCACAAATTCGTCCGTTGGATCAGGTCGCAGGCCCGCCAAAATAGCGTTCCGATCGACTTCTCAGTTTCGGACCAAACTTGGCATAATGGACCAGAAAAATGATACGGTCCTGTTGGTGTAAGTTTTGTTTCGATATGACGAGCGTGCACAAAGTAATTGACAAATTTACAAAAGGTCGATACGGTAAATTTTGACGAATACGCATCAAATTCGTCGTGCATACGCGACTAATTTGAATTCTGTCAAAGCCCACACGTCCACAAAGTCGATATGCAACTTTGGATACTTTCGGTTTGCGACCACGTCGCCCGGATTGACGGAATGGACGTCGTATCGGGTTAATTTTTCTAAACTTTCAGTTTTGAAAACAGTTTTTTCTTAATCTTCACAAACCAATAACTTTATGTATAATGCATGAAAATTAAATCTACAAGAAGGGTTGTGATCTCCTATATATTGTCTACAAGTCACTTCAGACCGATTTAGAAAACTACTAACACACTAGTCGTAAATCGACCGCAAACATAGAGTTTCGGGACAGTTTCTAAATCCAGAAAATCGAGTTTTTCTCGATTTTGGAACTCGTTTTTCGTCACACATGATGCGAATCGGCACGAACTATTTGAAGATAAATAGAGATATATATGTTGTCTACGTACCGGAGAAAACGGATCGCGGAACGGTGGAGCGAGCGTCGAGAAAACACCTCACGAAGTCGGGGTCGAGGTTGTTGTTATCGCTCTGTTGCGCGCTGTTTTGCCGAAAAGGGGTGGCCGTCCAGCGTCTAGGGCGGTGCGCAGGGTCGACGGAGTGGTCGCGGGTCGCGCATGTGTGTTGGGGTGGCAAAGTTTTAGGGTTTTGCTAAAATCCTCCTCTCCTCCTACGATCGAATACAAATAGGGGGGTTCGGCTGTGATGCAAAAAAAAGGTCGGGTTTGCAAAGGGGGCTCGGTTTTGGGCTTGCTGTGCTCGAGCTGGAAGAGTTCGGTTGTGGGCTTTGCTTCAGTTGGTGGGTTTGTGTGTGTGTTTGATTTGTTTTGAGTTTTTAGTATGGGTGTGGGTTTATATATATATATATATATATATATATATATATATATATAAATAAAACCCATTAACCATACATACATACATATATACATACATACATACATATTCATAATATTTGTATAAATAAAACCCATTAACCACTCTCCCCTTTATACATATTTTATTTAAAACGGAAAAACTATACTTTTGGTCACTGAATGTTAGTCTGACCAAAGTTTTAGTCACTCAAAGATATTTTCCAACAATTTAGTCACTGAATGTTTGGTCTTCCAAAAAATGGTCACTCTATTAAATTGTTGTTTGTTTTATTAACGATTTTTGTTGACATGGCATGTTATATGCCATGTCAGTCGTTAAGTATGACGTGGCACATCCACGTGGGCTATTTTTGGACGTTTGGGTATTAAGTTATGTGCCATGTTTCAATGTTTATGACATTGTATTTCATTTTTTTATTTAAAAAAACTTAATACCTAAACGAATTTTTTGAAAAATAAAATTAAAAAATAGCCCACGTGAATGTGCCACATCATACACACACTTATAGTTTTCCCTATTTAAAACTATTTTCATTTCCCTTTTTATAAATAGTTATACACATACACACACACACACACACACACACACACACACACACCATAAATGGAATAATACAAAGAAATATATATAAATAAAATCTGAATTTATTTATAAATAAAAACTAAATACTTTATATTCTATATTTACTAAATAAATTAAAAAGTTTTATAAATAAAAACTCATCTGTACATATATATTTATCTTAAAAAGTATATGTAATTAACCACTGGTAAATACACTAACATTAAATAACTTAAATAAGTATTTAAGAATAAAATAAGGCTTAATTGCAACTTGATACCCTCAACTATTTCCATTTTTCAAATTGATACCCTAAACTTTTTTTTGTAACAACTTGATACCCTGAAATAAAATTGGACGAAAATATCCCTAATATAATTTCAAAACTACACCCCTCCACCCAAAAACTATTCTGCTAAAAAGTAAAAGGGAGGGATAATTTTGTCCTTTTTAAATTTTGGGTATCAGATTGAAAATAATAAATAGTTGATGGTATCAAGTTGTTGAGTAAAAAAGTTTAGGATATCAAGTTGAAAAACAGGAATAGTTGAGGGTATCAAGTTGCAATTAAGCCATAAAATAATGTAAATGACCATAATGGACCCATCTAGGATAGTGGGGGTGACAAATATATACATAACATCTGATTTTATTATTTTTAATTATAATGTACCAAAAAAGGAAATGAGAAGCCATTCTTATTAGCATCACTTTCGAAGCAACTAATGATGTACACATTGTCTTTTTTTGTAGATTTCAATGTAATAAATTTTCTGACCCAAAAAGGAAGTTCAAAAGTCAATCTTATTAGCATCACTTTCAAAGCAACTAATGATGTACACATTGTACTAGAAGTTACGTATCCAAAAGTGGAAAATATAACACCAGAACCCAACTAATGATGTACACATTGTACTAAAAGATCCCAAAAGAAATTGGCCGGCTGCTATATTTTCCACTTTTGGAACCCAACAAAATAATTAATGCCATATAAATTAATGACATTATACAATACTTTACTTCCAAAATTAAATATCAAATGCATGATTGTGTGTATTGGTTTACTGTGCATGATGCATTAACTATTTGCAGCCACATTTTAGGCGGAAAAGCCACTATTTTGCTATTATATGTACTAGTATATCACCCGTGCGATGCACGAAATTTGTTTCTAATATTGTTTTATTTAAAAATAATTAAATGAATGTTCTTGATATCTATATAACATATGAATGTTAGAAACAATTTCAGTAAAAAAACAAAAAAAACTATATGAGAGTTCTCACACACAAAGAAAAAGAAAGCATATGAAAATGAGATTAAATTTTAACAACCTAATTATCATTAGGACAAATTGTGTAATTAACAAAACATCGTAAACAACAAATATTAATCTGTTTATCAACAAATTATAACAATATATACCTCAACGAAAATAAAAATAGATGATAAACTCTAATTTAAAGACATAAAAGATAACATCAATCTGAATTACAAATTTTGAAACATGTTGAATTACAGTGATCTTTATCTTCATTGCATATTAAAATCTTCAATCCTTTCTTACTTGTTACCCTTGAAACAACAACATATAACTGTCCATGACTGAAAACGGGCTTCTTCAAGAAAAGTCTAACATGAGAAAGTGATTGACCTTGACTTTTGTTTATTGTCATTGCATAAGAAACAATCAATGGATATTGTCTTCTTTGGAATTTGAAAGGCAATCTTGGACCAGAAGGTGTCAATGACTTCTTAGAATCAAAACCTTATTACCAGCATTGTCTCCACAGAGAATCTTTGCTTCCAGAACACGATTGCCTAATTTTGTAATAAAGAGTACGTTGGTTTTTGGCACTTGTAGGAATACTGAATTATCTCATCATACCAAAAGTGTGTACCACAAAAGTTATATTTATAAGTTGGATCGCCGATATCCCAGTAATCTATAAATAGAGAAATTGATAAAAAAAAATATAATCAGTAACACTCAATTATAAACTAAATTAGTGAATCAACATATATATATATATATATAATCACACACACACACACACACACACACACACACACACACACACACACACACACGCACGCACGCACACACGTGTGTGTGTGATTAGATTCATACCAATTGTAGGATTAGCATGTCCCAGATTAAATTCACAACCTTCATTCGTCATTTCAACAATCACTACAAAAGAAAAAGACAAAGCAAAAGAAGAAAAAAATTTAAAAATATTTGAAGATATATTCCTTTTTAAAACTTTGAATTTAATTATAATTTTCAAAAGTAGGGTTTTTTTTAAAGGGTACTGCTATTAGCACTCTTAAAATGTCATTCGGCACTCCTCTTTAATTTTTTAAGATTCAAATTCCAAATTTACCCTTGCATTAATATTATTGGCACTCCTAAAATGTCATCATACACTCCTCCTTCCATACATGCACAAATTAATGCTATATTTAATTCAGGGATATATTTGTAATTTGAATGTTAAAAAATTAAAGAGGAGTCTTGAATGACATTTTAGGAGTGCTAATAGCAACACCCTTTTTAAAATACAACTGTATATTTCAAAAAAAAATAGGATTGAAAAAACATAAAATTTAAAAAAAAACACAACTTTATCACTACATTGATCAATATGCAAATCGTTAACTAAATTTTGTATCTTTGAGAAATAAATTAGGTAAATGACATACTTGAAGGCTCCTTATCTTTAGTCAAATCAATTAGTGTTAAAGAATTATGCTACAAATTTGTAAATGTATTCTTCGAGCAATCAACTGAACTTTGGTTCATTGAAGTAGCTAACTCAGCTGCTTAACTTGATCCACACACTGCAAAAATATATATATATATATATATATATATATATATATATATATATATATATATATATATATATATATATATATATATATATATATATATATAGGCGGCCGCTACATGGGTCCTTTGGAAGAATCGCAATAAGGCTAGATATGAAGGTCACCAGTACTCAGCCGACCAGGCTATTATGGAGGTACTCCGACAGTGTCGGAAGATCAGATCCTCCTGCTCGCACGGCCAGCTTCTCTTTTGGAACTCTCTTCTTTCCTAGCCGCTCGGATTTTGCGTCTTGTTGTTTGGTTTTTGGTATAGGCATCGTCATTTTGGGCCTATGGTCCTTTTGTGCTGACCGGCTCCCCTTTTATGTTGGTTTTCTTTTTGCGCTTACTTGTAAAGGCTTCGATATTTTGCACCTTGAATGAATAAAGAGGAGAGGTTTTTCAATATATATATATATATATATATATATATATATATATATACACACACACTTTACCAATAATAATTAGTAAACAAAAGTTGAAATGAGTGGAATTTCTCAGATGATTTTATTGATGGGCTCCTGCCACTACTTTATAGAGAGTACAACTCTCTTCACAATACAACTTTTGATGTGGGACTAAAGTCCCTTATTAGTTCTCAACACTCCCCCTCAAGATGGGCGATAGATATTAATCATCCCTATCTTGTTACATAGCTTTGACAGACTCAATGAACTAAGACCCTTAGTCAGACAGTCTGCAACTTGTTCTTCTGAGCGAACATGGTCAATCTTCAGTATCCCTTGTTCCAGCTTCTCCTTGATGAAGAATCGATCGATCTCGATGTGCTTCGTTCTGTCGTGCTGAACTGGATTGTTAGCTATACTTATTGCAGCTTGACTATCGCTCAGAAGACGTAATGGTGCTCCCTTGTCTAGCTTCAACTCTGTCAGCAGTGCTCTTACCCATAGCAACTCTGACACTCCCAAAGCTATTGCCCTGTATTCTGCTTCAGTTGTCGATCGTGCTACCACTAGCTGTTTCTTGCTTCTCCATGAGACTAGGTTTTCTTCTACAAAAATACAGTACCCCGCAGTAGACCTTCTGTCGTCAATGCAACTTGCCCAGTCTGTATCGTAGTATCCCTCAACTTCTATATGTCCATTCTTCTTGAACCATAATCCTTTTCCCGGCGTCCCTTTCATATATCTCAAGATCTGAAACACGGCTTCCATATGACCCATTCTTGGATCATGTATGTAGCGACTCACTACACTCACCGCAAATAAGATATCCAGGCGAGTATGCCCCCCATAAATCAATCTCCCTACAAGTCTTTGATACCTTTCACGATCAACAGGCTCTCCTGCTTCTACTTCCAGCTTGCACTTCTGGCCAATTGGAGTTACTGCTGCTTTGCATCCCAGCATCCATGTCTCCTTTAGCAGATCTAGTGCATATTTTCTCTGTGAGAGAATAATTCCTTGTTCGCCGTCACACACCTCGATACCCAAAAAATACCTCATCGCTTCTAAATCCTTCACCTCAAACTCCTTCGCGAGTTTTGACTTCAGCTTAGTAATCTCGACTTCATCATCACCAGTGATTATTATATCATCCACATATACAGAAAGTATAGTAATATGGCCTCTTGTATGCTGGAGAAAGATCGTATGATCTACATTTATTTGATGGTACCCCATGCCTGTAACAGCCTTCCTGAATCTGTCAAACCAGGCTCGAGGAGATTGCTTGAGTCCGTATAGTGACTTCTTTAGTTTACACACTTTACCATGCGACGTCCCTCCGTCTGATTCTGTCGTATAGCACCCTGGCGGGGGTTCCATGTATACTTCTTCTTGCAGGTCCCCATGAAAAAGGTATTTTTTACATCTAACTGGTATAGATTCTACCCATAGTTTGCTGCAATGGAGACCAGAGTTCTTACCGTGCTCATTTTCGCTACTGGGGCAAACGTCTCATCATAATCAATGCCATATGATTGTGTGTATCCTTTTGCAACCAACCTTGCCTTATACCGCTCTACTTTTCCTTCTGGCATCTCATTTACTGTGTACACCTATTTGCATCCCACAACTTTTTTCCCTTTGGGTAATGGAACGAGCTCCCATGTCTTATTTTTCTCTAGTGCCCCAAGTTCTTCCATCATTGCAGCTTTCCACCTTAGATTTTTTTTTGCTTCCTGCCAACACTTGGGCAAAGAAGTAGAGTCTAATGATGCAATAAAGGCTCGATAATTTAGAGAAATGTTAGAATAAGACAAGAAGTTGGCAATGTCATGTTCATAATCATCATAACGACGAGGAGCCTTACCCGCATTGATGCGAGAAGATCTCCTTAAAGGAGCAATAAGTGGTAGAGAGGACATACCATCAGAGTCAGAGAGATCCGCATCGGAATCAGAGTGATTCAGTGTGGGGGCAACATCTTCAAGAGCCGGGGTAGGAGTAGACGATGGACTTGGTATGGTAGGCACTGGACTTGGTACAGTAGGTACTGATACTGGGCACGGCTTCTTCCCCTACGTAACATATGTATCGTCTTCTTCATCGGAGTCACTGCTATCTCCCCCTTTCGTCCAGTTCTCCACGACCGGGCACGGGACCGATCCGACTACCATGTTTGGACTTATTCTCTCCCCCTCATGTCTAACACCCTCCACGTTAGGTGTGTCACCAAATGCTGAACCTTCATCTGAACCATAGTATGGTTCCAGTTCTCAGAATGTAACGTCCATGCTTACAAATAATTTTCGCTCAACTGGGCTCCAACATGCATATCCCTTCTGAGTCGCCGTGTACCCAACAAAGACACATTTAATCGCTCTAGGATCCAGTTTACCAACTCCCGACCTATTATCTTGGACAAAACACACACACCCAAATACTTTTGGTGGAACTGTGTAAGTGGTTACACCAGTAAGCATTTCCAACGATGTTTTCCAATCCAAACCTGAGATGGCATTCTGTTGATGAGATAAGAGACCGTCAAGACAGCTTGTCCCTATAAGTATTTTGGGACATACATAGTCAGCATCATCGTCCGTGCGACCTCCAGCAGGTGTCTGTTCTTCCGTTCGGCCACACCATTTTGTGCCGGTGTATAGGCACATAAAGTTTGGTGTAGTATTCCATGAGTGGATAAATACTCAGCAACCTTCTTATTAGTATACTCCGTCCCATTGTCAGACCGTAGCACTTAATTTTAGTGCCATATTGTGTTTCTATCCGGCGATGAAAATCTCGAAATGCCTCAAAGATGTTACTTTTATTCTTCATAAGGAAGACCCAAGTCACGCGAGTATAACAATCAATAAAAGTGACGAACCATCGAAAATCGTTAATACCGGTTGTAGGATAAGGGCCCCATACATCCGAATGTATCATGTCAAATGCAGCTAAACTTATATTCCCGGAGCTCACATACGAGCTTCTGGTATATTTTCCCAACTCACAAGCATTACAAAATAACTGCTATTTATTAGCCTTTGATATAAGGACGGATACATTCGACTAATAACTTTAAAGGAAGAATGCCCGACACGCTTGGTGATGGAGGAGCAATTCGTCTTCTACACTGCTACGTGAAGCGTCCGGTTGCGCGTTTGCTACTAGAGATGCCAATGCTTTGTCCAGTCCGGTCCTATCTAAGTACCATAGCCCTTTATGCCGTGTGCCAGTCCCTAATCGTCGTCCTGTCCCTTCTCCTAAAAAGTTACCTTAGGAATGTCAAAGGAAATAATACAGTTTAGATCAAGGATAATGGCACTAATAGATATAAGATTGACAGGAAAAGAAGGAGCTTGTAAGACATTGTTGAGAGTAAGGAAAGGGGTGCATGCGACAGTACCTTTACCCATTACAGGTCTGGAGGTACCATCAGCAGTCTGAATACTCTCCGGCAACGGTAGGTGAGTATAGTCCTAAAACTCACCACGGGACCCCGTGTATGGCGAGATGCCCCAGAGTCCATAATCCAACCTGGCTGATGGACAGATGCAAGAGCACGTGCAGGTATACTGTAGGAACGAAATCGTAAAGCACAATACTCTAGAGGGAGGATGAATAGAGTAGTCAGCAAAAAATTGCTAATAAAAAATGTTAGCAGCAAGATCACAGAATAATAATCACAACTAAGTAAAGTAAAGGCAGAGATAAGAAAGCAAACGCAAAGACAGCGATGTATACTGGTTTCCTTCTATTGAGGACTAATCCAGTCGGTAGAACTCTTGCTACCAGTTGAATCCACTATTGGCAAACCGCAAGTTTTCTTACGAAGTCCTTGCAACTTCTACAACGCGAGCTTTGATACGAAGAACTCGTCCAACTTCAAATGTGAAGAGGTATTCTTCAATCAAGCCTTCTGATTACAATCTCTCAGAAACTTCTAGACCGTACCGCACTGGCAGATCGACTAGAGGATTGTAATTGGCTTGGGATCTGAAATTTAAAGCTTAAGAAAACTCTTTGGAAGACTGAAAGCTTTAGATAGAGAGAAGATTGAAAGTGAATGAGTGAGTTGAAATGATCGAAATCTTTCTCTATTTATAGGAATTCCAAAGACAGACTTCTGGCAGAATTCGGACAGAACTCTATGAGGAAATCTCGGTCAAATCCGCAACTGCAGGAGGACCAAGTTCCAGAGAATTCAAAAATCAAACGGCCACCAACCGAACTCTGGCCGAACTCTGGCCGAGTTATGTCAGGGTTAGGTTAGGGCTTTAAAATCAATTTTTGGGGATTTTTTGAAAACCTTTTTGAAAACCTTTTTGAAGCTTTTGTTTAAAAGAATGTTTTTCAAAACAAAGGACATTTTAAAAGAATTTTGAAAATATTTTAGAATTGCCTATTTGCCAGTACGACTCGGTATACAACGTATTCCTAGACTCAATAAAATGAAATATACATTGCATAAAGGAAATACAGACTCGAACAGGCAAACATAGCTTCGGTCTTGAACTGTGTAGATAGCTGTCCTTGTTCATGTCCAAGAGTCCGATACATCCTGACTAGCTTCAAATATCCAGACAGAGTTTGATCAATTATTAAAATCAGGTTGGCCATATGACCAATGGGCCAACAATCTCCCCCATTTTGATAATTGACAAACTATGAATGATATAACATTTAAGCTTGAAAATAGAATTAAAAAATAGTACATGTCCTGCATTTTCTCAAACGAATGTTAGATCTTTATTTTTCTCCCCCGTTGTCATTTAGCAAAATAATTGCAAAAGAAGAAAAGAAACTCCCCCGCAATCAATGCATAAATAACAAACTGTGAAAAAACACAAAAAATACAAAAACAATAGTAAAGAAAATTTGAATGACATCACAGACATGTATTTGTACTCAGGCAGTTTAGAATAAACAAAGAATTATATCACAGGTAGTTTATAGTAGAGAAGCAGATAAAGAAATGCTAAGTAAATAAACTGATGTGAACCATAAACTACGAAATCCATAAAGATAATGATAAAGATGTTCAGATGACATCAATAAAATCAAATCCAGTACAAGTCCTCAAAAATACTGATAATAAAGTCTGAAAAATAGAAAAACTTGGAATGTCGGAGCATTTCCAAGTGTATAGTAGATAATGTCTAAGTCTCATATCAACTAACATATCAAAACTCCTCCTCCTCATCATCATCATCAGTATTATGACCAGCATGTCCAGAAGGACCAACTCCAGAAGTACCCGTGCCAGAAGGGCGAGGAGGAGCGCCAGTGTAAAACCCACCAACATAATCACGAGGAGGAGCATAGTCAGAACGGTACCTATCATATGCGTTACCGGGCTGGAAGTGGGCATGAACAGCCTCATCTTCACAGCGGTAACCAGAGAAAGCTGGATCTCTAGGGATGGAACCGGCTGAATATCCAGTCTGGGCGAAACGAAGATCAGCTAATGAATTTACAATCACCTGATAACGGGTGACGTCGCGAAACTCACGCTCGCGAGCCATGTCCATCATCGAGACGTACAAATCTAAAAGGTGCTGGTGTATGCCCTCAAAAGTAATAACATACTGCTGAGAAGGTGGAGGAGGTGGAGCAGTAGCAGGAGCAGATGCAGTCATACTGCGACGAGATAACTTGAGAACCTTGGACTCAGGGTCTTGAGCACAAGTAGATAAGTCAATATCGAAACGCTGGAAGATGCGTGGAAGAATCATCACATAAGAGAGATTTCTATCTCTTGCACGACAACGTCCCATCATCTGAATAATGGTCTTAGGGGCAGAAAATGGAATCCCCTAAAGAATATGATACATAGCAGATAATTCAAGAGACGTGACATCATCCTTCGAAGTAGACTTTGGAAGGAGAGTAGAGTAAATGATACGGTGCAATTCATAATTAAACAAGTTCAGGTTGTTTGCCTTGAACTTTCCAGAGCGAACTCTATCAGGTGCACAAAGTTCAGCTTTGAAACTTGTAAGTGTCGTACCTTCGGAGAAATCAAACTCAGTGATGTCAACAAGCGGTTCACCTTCGTTGGGAATACCAAGGATCTCCGCTAAGAGAACATCATTGAAGTTGATATCTAATCCTCTAACACGTGTGCTTATGTCAAAAGTGTTTAATATGATATTGCAATAAAATAATCTAATGGCATTAGTTGCTACGGAAAAACAGAGTTTGACAAAATGCTGTAACCCTAATGCCTCAAAGAAATGGCGATGATCAGGAAATACAGTCCACTTGATGGGTCCGCCTGTGCATATGGATCTCATGGAGAAGTCTCCATACCACAGTAAGGCTCGGTCTAGGGTTTGAAAGTAAAACCTGTCGAATGCGCCGTCGCTAGATTGGACTGGCGAAAATAGGGAATTAGTCGGTGGATCCGAAGATGAACCTTTCTCACTTGGGTTGGTTGTCTTCTTCCTCTTAAAGGGGTTGAATCCCTTAGCTGCCATTTGTGCAAATAGAAGTAAATATGCACTAATTAAAAAGTGGAGAAAGATGGAGTTATACCTCCCGAAATCAAAGTATGTCGAAAAGAACGACGAACTATGCACGAATCCAAAGTTTGGATTGATTTCACCACTTGGATTAGAAGAAAGGGGGTGGTGAAAAGCTAGGGTTCGGGGCTCCTTCGCGGCTGCTGTTGCTGGTTATGATGTGGTTTAGAAGCAATGAGGAAGAAAGGCTCTCGGGTTCTGGTATATATAACCTGACACCCTCAACCGAACTCGGGCCGAATTCGGTCAGAAGTCTGGCCGAATTCGCCTGGGTTTGGTTTGTAATACTTTCTTTTTCATTGGCTCATTTCAAATATTTAATTCAAAGATTAGTAATTTTGACATTAAAAATAATATAATTAATGTTATTTTATAAATTAAATTCCATTACACAGCGACTGTTTCAGATTAACTGTAGGAGTACTGTCCCAGCTGGCGGAGGTTCACCGGGGAACTCTTAAGTACCGCTTCGCTTCAACCTTAGTTGTGGTGACAGACAGACTCTTTATTGGCTTGTCTCTAACACAGTTTTTGCATATTGAAATAAAATCATAAAATAAAATTAATTAATATTATTGACGTCCAAAATTTCTAATTCTCGACGTAAATAATTGAAATGATCTTCTGCTAGAGGTTTTGTGAAAATGTCAGCTAATTGATTCTCAGTATCTATGTATACAAGGTCAATATCTCCATTTTGATGATGATCTCTAAGAAAATGATGTCTAATCTCGATATGTTTAGTACGAGAATGACATACAGGATTCTTAGTCAAATTAATAGTGCTCGTGTTATCACAGAAAATGGGAATATGTGTATAAAATAAATCATAGTCTTCCAAGGTTTATTTCATCCACAAAATCTGAGCACAACAACGTCCTGCGGCGATATACTCAGCCTCTGTTGTTGATAGGGCTACAAAATTTTGCTTTTTACTAAACCATGAGACTAAAGCTTTGCCTAAGAAATGACATGTGCCACTAGTACTTTTCTATCAACTTTGCATCCAGCAAAATCTGCATCCGAATAACCAGTAAGGTCAAAGGACTTAGTTTTGGGATACCACAAGCCAACAGAAGAAGTGCCCTTAAGGTATCGAAAGATACGCTTAACTGCGCACAGATGTGATTCCTTTGGATTAGCTTAAAAACGTGCACACAGGCAAACACTAAACATAATATCTGGACGACTAGCAGTTAAATAAAGTAAACTACCGATCATACCTCGATACTTACGTGTGTCGACCGACTTGCCTTGTTCATCAATATCAAGCTTTGTTGAAGTTGCCATCGGAGTGCCAATAGGTTTGACATTGTCCAGATCGAACTTCTTTAGCAAATCTTTTGTATACTTGGCTTGATTTATGAACGTCCCATTGTCAGTTTGTTTGATTTGCAGTCCGAGAAAGAATTTCAGCTCTCCCATCATGCTCATCTCAAACTCATTCTGCATACACTTAGAAAATTCTTGACACAGAGATTCATTAGTAGATCCAAATATTATATCATCTACATAGACTTGTATTAAAAGAAGCTTACCATTAAATGACTTAATGAAAAGTGTAGTGTCAACCTTGCCTTTTAAAAAACCGTTGTCAAGTAGGAAAGAGCTTAGACGATCATACCAAACACGAGGGGCTTGTTTCAAACCGTATAAAGCTTTCTTCAACTTGAAAACATGATTAGAGTTTTTAAAATCTGTGAAACCTGGAGGTTGTGCTACAAAAACTTCTTCTTTTATAAAACTATTTAAAATGCACTCTTGACATCCATTTGAAATAGTTTGAAATTATGAAAACATGCAAATGCACATAACATGCGAATGGATTTTAATCTCGCAACTGGGCCATAAGTCTCATCGTAGTCGATACCTTCTTCTTGATTGTATCCTTGAGCTACGAGTCGAGCCTTATTACGAGTCACTAAACCATTCTCATTCATTTTATTTTGGAATACCCAACGGGTGCCAATGATCGGACGATCAATAGGCTTGGGAACAAGTTCCCAAACTTGATTCCGTTCAAATTGGTTTAATTTCTCTTACATAGCATCTATCCAAAAACTATCACTACATGCTTCATCAATCATTTTGGGTTCTAGCTATGAAATAAATGCAACACTAGAAACAATATCTCTACTGGATGTACGAGTACTTACACCTTTGGTAATGTCACCAATTACCAAATCCTTTGGATGATCAGCTGTAAATTTTAATCTTTTCGGCAGACTCTGAAGATAGCTGGTTCCTGGATCTTCTCTAGGAGGATCAGCTAGTGCCGAGCTTGGTTGAGAATCAGTTGTTGTTGTGCTTGGTACAGTTGGATCTTCGTCATTGTCATCGATGGTCATTTGATTTAGTTCATCAAAAGTGACGTTGATTGACTCTTCGATGATCATGGTTCGTTTGTTGAAGACTCTGTATCCTTTGCTCTTGGCCGCATAACCTAAAAATATACCTTCATCGGCCTTTTCGTCAAACTTTCCCAAATTGTCTTTTGTATTAAGAATAAAACATTTACAACCAAATATTCTAAAATATGAAACAGATGGAATTCTATCAAACCATAACTCAAATAGAGTCTTCTTCGATTTGGGTCGAATTAGAACTCTATTAAGAACAAAGCAAGCTGTTTTGACAGCTTCAGCCCAGAAATATTTGGGTAGACTAAACTGGTTTAACATCACTCTGGCCATTTCGGATAGAGTTCTGTTCTTACGTTCCACAACTCCATTTTGTTGTGGAGTTCTAGGGCAGGAGAACTCGTGTACAAAACCGTGTGTCACAAAATTGCTCAAACTCTGCATTTTCGAATTCGCCACCATGATCGCTTCTTATACGAGTGATCATGTAACCTTTTTTATTCTAAACTTTCTTGCAAAAGGCTACAAATTCGGATAATGCATCATTCTTGCGTGTCAAGAAGTATACCCACGTGTATCTAGAGAAATCATCTACAATTACGAAAGCATAAAGCTTACCTCCGAGGCTAGCAACTCTGCTAGGACCAAATAAGTCCATATGAAGCAATTGTAGAGGTCTAGTAGTACATACTGCGTTTACTGACTTAAATATGGATCTGGTAGCTTTGTTCTTTTCACATTGGCTACATACCAAATCCTTCTTGAATGTAATGTCCGGTAAACCACGTACTAGCTTCTTTATGGATAATCTTGATATTGTGTCCATATTTGCATGACCGAGTCTCATATGCCATAGATGACTCTCATCACTTTTAGCCATTAAGCATCTACCTGAAATGTTAGTTTCTTCCAACAAATAGAAAACATATATGTTGTCTTCCCTGATAGCTTCAAAGATAGTACTACCAGTTGAGCTATCAACTATAGTACATTTGTCTTTGCCAAAGTTGATGCCATAACCATGATCAGCCAAATGACTTACGCTGAGTAGATTATGTTTCAACTCGGTAACCAGACAGACATCCTTAATCATAGGATAGGGAGACTTACCAACAACACCGATACCAATAATATACCATTTTAAGTTATTACCGAAGGAGACATAGCCTTCCTTTTTTTTCTTCGACAGTGTTGCAAATAGTATAGCGTCACCGGTCATATGCCGTGAGCAACCGCTGTCGAGGATCCATTTGCTTCTAGCATTTGAAGGGTGTTCCACCTACAAAACAGTTTGCAGATGAAACTTTTGATACCCATTTCTTGTAGGGTCCTGAAATGTTAGCCTTTGGTATCCAAGCATAAATATTTAAATCAACAAGATTTCTGATTCTACATGCATATAAAATATGACCAATGAGGCCACAATAATGATATTTTGCATGTCGAGTGTTGAAAGCTGAGTGGTGTGCATGGTTGGTAGGTTTAGGTTTTCTAGTATAGAAGAAAACATGCCTATAATCCTGTTTGGGCTTAACCTTTTGGGGTAAAGGTTTGATAGGGTTAGGTCTGACAGTGTTTGGTTTGGGAATGTTCTGATTTTTCGGTAAGTGACACGTGTTAGGATAGGAAGCAGCAGGCTCAGGCTATTTTCCTAACCTAATTTCCAATCTTTTGGAAGTGTCAAATAACTTAGTATAATCAGAAGTGAGTGTTTCCATTCTGATTTGTGCACTTTGAAGACTTTTCTTCTCTTTAGAAAGTTCTTCCTTGAGTTGGTCAATAACTTTGTCTTTCTCTTCAGATGACTTGGTAGTCTCGTGTAATAAGAGCTTTATTGAAGAAAGCTCACCAGACTCACTAACATTATTTCTAACCTCAGCTAGTAGGTCGGTAAGTCTATCTATTTCACCTTTGTACTCTTTGAGTACCTTCTTAGAGGTCTGATACTTGCTACGCAGTTTCCTGTAATCAGTCATCAGGTCACTGAAGGCATCGCCTAATTGCTCAAAGGTGAAGTCATCATAAGTATCAACTACAGGTTCAGTGGGTACCTGATCGGATGCCATAAAGCATACGTTTGCAGCGTCTTCTGATTGTTCGTCTTCTGAGTCGCTTGCTTCACTTTTATGCCATATGCTGGTATTGGCATATCTCCTAGATGTTGATCTCTTCAGGTTTCCTTTTTCATACCTGTTGCTCTTCTTGCTTGATGATGAGTTTATGGGACAATCCTTCTTCATGTGTCCCTTCTTCTTGCAGCCGTAGCAGACAGCATCATCTTGATACCAGTTGTTGCTGCTGTTGTTTTCTTTGGCTCTCTTCTCATGTCTCATGAATCTCTTGAATTTCCTTGCTAGGAGTGCTTGATCTTCAGCATCAGATTCACTGCTGTCTGAGTCACCTTTAGCAGCTTTTCTGTGCTGAGCCTTGAAAGCGATCGTCTTCTCCTTTGGTGCAGGCTCTTCAAAATCTTGTAGCTCAAGTTCATGAGTGAGTAGCTTACCCATGAGTACTTCGAGGGACATAGATGTGAGGTCGTTCCCTTCAATGATTGCAGTAGCCTTCGAAATCCAGTTCTTGGTAAGTGCTCGCAGGAGTTTGCTAATCTTTTCATGGTTACTGTACTCTTTGCCTAGGGAGGACAAAGGATTTACAATATCCAAGAATCTTTCGAACGTTTGAGTAACTGTTTCGTTGGGCTTCATCTTGAACACCTCATACTCTTGAGTAAGTCTGCTGACTTTAGATTCTTTGACTTGAGTCGTGCCTTCATGTGTGACTTCAAGTAGCTTCCACACTTCATTAGCCATTGTGCAGATAGACACCCTGTTAAATTCAGTTCTGTCTAAAGCACAAAATAGAGCATTAATAGCACGTGCGTCAAGACTGGCCTTTTTCTTTTCCTCCTCTGTATATCTTCTATGGGGTTTTTCAACTAAAACTCCATCAACATTTATACGAGGTGGCTTTTGATAGCCATCAATAACAATAGACCATAAATCAAAGTCAAGAGATTTCAAGAAGAAACTCATCCGTGTTTTCCAATAGGTATAGTTCGTACCATCAAACAGTGGAGGTCTGTTTGTGGCCTGGCCTTCACTTGTGAATTTCACAGTTGCCATGTGTTGTGCTGTGATCTATATAACAGTTAATTAAAATGAATAAATAATTGCACTGTTACCTTGCTTTACCTGTAACACCCGCTCTGATACCAAATGTAGGAACGAAATCGTAAAGCATAATACTCTAGAGGGGGGTGAATAGAGTAGGCAACGAAAAATTGCTAATAAAAATGTTAGCAGCAAGATCACAGAATAATAATCACAACTAAGTAAAGTAAAGGCAGAGATAAGAAAGCAAACGGAAAGACAGCGATGTATATTGGTTTTCCTCTGTTGAAGACTAATCCAGTCGGTAGAACTCTTCCTACCAGTTGAATCCACTATTGGCAAACCGCAAGTTTTCTTACGAAGTCCTAGCAACTTCTAAAACGTGAGCTTTGATACGAAGAACTCGTCCAACTTCAAATGTGAAGAGGTATTCTTCAATCAAGCCTTCTGATTATAATCTCTCAGAAACTTCTAGACCGTACCACACTGGCAAATCGACTAGAAGATTGTAATTGGCTTGGGATCTGAAATTTAAAGCTCAAGAAAACTCTTTGGAAGACTAAAAGCTTTAGATAGAGAGAAGATTGAAAGTGAATGAGTGAGTTGAAATGATCGAAATCCTTCTCTATTTATAAGAATTCCAAAGACAGACTTCTGGCAGAATTCGGGCAGAATTCGGACAGAACTCTATGAAAAAATCTCGGTCAAATCCGCAACTGCAGGAGGACCAAGTTCCAGAGAATTCAAAAATCAAACGGCCACCAACCGAACTCTGGCCGAACTCTGGCCGAATTCTGTCGGGTTTTAAAATCAATTTTTAGGGATTTTTTGAAAACCTTTTTGAAGCTTTTGTTTAAAAGAATATTTTTCAAAACAAAGGACATTTAAAAAGAATTTTAAAAATATTTTAGAATAGCCTATTTGCTAGTACGACTCGGTGTACAACGTATTCCTAGACTCAATAAAATAAAATATACATTGCTTAAAGGAAATACAGACTCGAACAGGCAAACATAGCTTCGGTCTTGAACTGTATAGATAGCTGTCCTTGTTCATATCCGAGAGTCCGATACATCCTGACTAGCTTCAAATATCCAGACAGAGTTTGATCAATTATTAAAATCAGGTTGAACATATGACCAATGGGCCAACATATACCTGTGCTGGGATGGGCAAAGCAAGTGATGTGATCCCCCGAGGTAGATGACGCCCCAGGAGTGACATGACTGTCGGCCGAACCCAGCTTTGTGCCTCGCAACTTTGTAAGAAACTCCCGCTCAAGCGGGGTTATTTCTGCCAGTTGATTTTCCTCCTTCCTCCGCCAAATGTGCTTTGTGTCCTCCAAACTAATCTTCCCTTCTACTAGCATATCCTCCTCTACCACCATGACGTCCTCCACGTCCCCGTCCGCGATCGCTAGACAGACTTCGCAGGGGTTTTGGACAAAATCTGATGTAATGTCCGGAGTCACCACAGTTGTGGCCCACACCACTCACAGATGGAGGCTGAGTGAAGGCAGCAAGGGCAAACTTTTTAACCGCGACTTGGTCCCCCTGGAAGGAGCCCTTGTTGGGTATCAACTTCATTCGAGCTTCTTTCTGTGTCATGACAGCTATAGCTTCCTCCAAGGCTGGAAGCGTGGGTTGGGACAAGATAATATTCCTTCTCTGCTCAAACACAGGGTTGAGCCCCTTCAGGAACTTCATCATTCGTTGTCGCAAAATATAAGTCAGGAACGTCTGAAAATACTTCGCAATCGCCTGTTCGACTTGTGCATCTTCCATCCTTAGAGGATCATAGTGATCCAGATCAGACCAGTACTTCTTCAACAGGGCCGCGTACTCATAGATGGTACGGTCGTCTTGGCTACCCTATCAAGTTCATCCTGAAGTTGGAAGACCGGCATAGGGTTGCCCGAGCCTGAGTACATATCCTTCAAAGTCCGCCATATATCAGCGACAGCCTCCATTGCCTCGATATTGCCCGACACCGGGTCGGTCAAGGAGGCTGTCAACCACCCAGCTACGACGTTGTTGACAATCTCCCAGATAGCAAACTCCTTTGAGGAGGGATAGGATGGTGCCTTCGTTTAGCCATTGACATAACCAACCAATCCACATCCCTTCAGCGTCCGCATCGCCTGCCTCGGCCATTTTATGTAGTTGGACGTTCCTTCCTACTT
Source organism: Iris pallida (assembly GCA_029216955.1). Classification (NCBI taxonomy): domain Eukaryota; kingdom Viridiplantae; phylum Streptophyta; class Magnoliopsida; order Asparagales; family Iridaceae; genus Iris; species Iris pallida. The sequence continues at coordinate 4,220,989 of JANAVB010012000.1, forward strand.
TGTCTCCAGCTTTTCCAACTTCTCCATTTTGTAGGGTGACAGATCCACATCAATATGGGTCACCCGTGGGGTTGCCTCGGTTAATCTCTTTGATAAGATCTCATCAACCAGGGCCTTCATCTCTTCTGCCGTCAGTTTATCACTGATAGAATCCATGGCATCTTCAACTGTGAGTAGGGAGGTCTTGTTGTATCCCTAGTCGTCGTCCTCATCGTCGTCTGCTAACTGGTGGGTGTCCTGATCTCGGGTGTCTATGTCATCAACTATAGAGACCAGGGGGAACAACAAGTGGCCTCCTCACAGAAATTCTTTAGGCATACGAAAAATCAGAACCGCGTCATGATGACGAGGGTAGATAGTGTAAGCATAACCAGTTGGACTGTGACTTCGTGCATGATCGATATTTCCAGAACTTCGAGTAGGAGCTGTGTAAAAATAACGAACTTTTGCAAGCACTTCCAAAGAAGGTACAAAAAACAAAAAACTGAGGCGCTGCACATCAGTTCCGGGGGGACATGTTCGGGGGTGCTGCACAGCAGGTCCGGGGGGCAGGTCCGAGGGCGCTGGAATAGTAGATCGGGGGGTGGGAGGGCTGGCGTTAGGGAGGGAGGGGTGGTCCGGGGCGCTGTACCGCAGCTCCGGGGGGGAGGAGCTGGAATAGTGGATCGGGGGGTGGCTTCAGGAAGGGAGGTCAGGTCCGGGGTGCTGCACCGTAAGTCCGGGAGGGGAACGGAGCTGGAATAGCAAATGGGGGGTTTGGGGGTGCTGGCTTCAGGGAGGGAGAAAAAAAAAATTTGGGAACCTAGCTCTGATACCAAGTTGAAATGAGTGAAATTTTTCAGATGATTTTATTGATGGGCTCCTGCCACTACTTATAGATAGTACACCTCCTCTTCACAATACAACTTCCGATGTGGGACTAAAGTCCCTTATTAGTTCTCAACAACAAATACATAAATGTATAATATACCATTGATGATGTCACTAAAAGGATATGTAGATGACGAATAATGTGACATATTCAGCCCATCCTTGAATAATACATGTTGTGAATAAATTTTACTTCGGATAGGTGTATATTGTTCTCTACATGAATTTAAATTTTCTACAAAGATAAGAATAAAAAACTTAGAAAGATAATCACAATATAATAATTTTTTAATTTTGCTAAAATTTGATCTTATAAAATAAATAAATTTTACTTGATAGAGGCGTACGTTTATCTCTATCTAAATCTATGTTTTCTACAAAATAAAAATTCATTGATCATAATTTTAGAAATAAAACTTAGTTTTAATCATGAAAATGATCTTACATTTATAGTTATAAATATCTATAATTTAATTAAAAATAGTAAGCAGAAGTAGCTTTTTTTAAATATAACTTCAATTATTTGGATCAAAAATTTGGAAAGAATATTTTTTTTTAATAAAAGAATAGTATTTTATGTCAACATATACAACATACCTATATATTATATCTAAAATTAAATGAACAAAATAATTTTAAGCACACTACATGAGTAAGCAATATTACTAATTGTAGAATTGAATTTAAGTCGATATGATACTAATGAGGTCTTGTATACATAAAATATGTTTTGAATAATACATTGAATTGCTATCATATTAAAATAATAAACAACCTAAATCTCCCAACAATTAATACACACGACACAAATTTAATATATTTGGTGCATTGAAAACCTATAGTTGTCAACAATTTTAATTAGCATGAAATCCTACACATGTAAAAAATTGACTACATCACCTATAATTTAGTGCATTAAAAGCCTAAACCTGCCAAAAATGGTATCAATTTCAAATTATATAATAAATATATTTAGTGCATTAAAAATCTAAACCTGCCAATAATGGTATCAATATTACTAATTGTGCAATTGAATTTAAGTCCATATGATTCCAATGAGGTCTTGTATACATAAAATATATTTTGAACAATACATTGAATTGTTATAATATTAGAATAATAAACAACCTAAATCTCCCGACAATTAATACACACGACACAAATTTAATATATTTGGTGCATTGAAAACCTATAGTTGTCAACAATTTTAATTAACATGAAATCGTACACATGTAAAAATTGACTACATCACCTACAATTTAGTGCATTAAAAGGCTAAACCTGCCAATAATGGTATCAATTTCAAATTATATAATAAAAATATTTAGTGCATTAAAAGCCTAAACCTGCCAATAATGGTATCAATTTCAAATTATATAACAAATATATTTAGTGCATTAAAAGGCTAAACCTGCCAATAATGGTACCAATTTCAAATTTTAATATATTAAATCCTACACATGTTAAAATTGACTACATCACCTATAATTTAGTACATTGAAAGCCTAAATCTGCCAATAATGGGATCAATTTGAAATTATATAACAAATATATTTAGTGCATTAAAAGCCTAAACCTGCCAATAATGGTATCAATTTCAAATTATATAACAAATATGTTTAGTGCATTAAAAGCCTAAACCTGCCAATAATGGTATCAATTTCAAATTATATAATAAATATATTTAGTGCATTAAAAGCCTAAACCTACCAATAATGGTATCAATTTCAAAATTTAATATATGTTAAGTTTATACTAACCTTAAGAGCAGGCCTTATTTATTAATCGAAATAAACAAATTCCGACAGCTGCCAAACAGCTGTGGATGATCAATTCTGAGCCTTATAAAACACACATCTCTAGGAAACCACTCTCTTAACCCCAAAGTTCTCTAACAGCCCCCCTCCTTTCTCTCTCTGTGTCAGCTCACTTCACCGCAGGGACACATCTAGGTTTCTCTTCCTTTTTCTTTTTTGATTTTTTTTGGGTATTTCATCGGGAAATGTTTTAGATCTAGCTATACATGTTACGATTTTGGTTTTTTTGGCTATTTTTCGTTTTTTTTCTTCTGGTGATTCATCAGGAAATGTTATAGATATATCTATACATGTTACGATTTGGGTGATTTTTTTGCTCATTTATCGTTTTATCTTTTTCTTTTTTCTTTTTTTCGGGTGATTCATCAAGAAATGTTTTAGATCTAGCTATACATGTTAGGCTTTGGGGGTTTCTTGTTTGTTTTTTGGCATTTTTTGTTTTTTTGTTTTCTCGGGTGATTTATCAGGAAATGTTTTAGATCTTGCTATACATGTTACGATTTGAGTTTTTTTTTCTTTTTTTTCATTTTTTTTGTTCTTTTTGGTTTTTTTTACGGGTGATTGATAATAGTACGAGCGTGGCTCAGAATCGAGGATTTTGAAATTGTATTAAAGAAAAGATTGATAATAGTACGAGCGTGGCTCGGAATCGAAAAAACGCGTAGGCGGAGTGTGTACGAGAGTTCTTGGATCAAAGTGGTCATAAGTAAGTACTCAGTTAGTTTTGAGGACGAAACTTTTCTGAGTGGTGTATGATGTAGTGCCCCGTCCCGCTCAGTCAATCGGAAGAATTGAAATGCCGACGGCGTTCGTACATAATCCGCAACGGCTGCTCGAAGACTCGCTCGTTCGAGGCGACTCCTTACTCAAGTGGGGTAGTTTCGATGAACTTGCCCCATCTTAGCCTTCACATAATAACTCGCATGTTTTCAACTTGCGCAAGTTAGGCTTGATAATAAAAGAGATGCATCCACATAGCTAAGAAAATAATCCCGACGCGTCGGAATGTGTTAAAACATAGAAAAAGGTCCCACGGTCTGCTTAGAAGTCTGCTCAGCGTACTTTTAAAATGACACTCGATCCTTCGTCCGTGGCTTGGGAGAAGAAAGTTGGCCTAAGTTGCTAAGTTGCCACAACGCTCGAATTAGCCTAAGTCATAGGCGTTGCCCGCGTAAATGCTTGATAAAGCATGCACGGTCCCGTCGTCCAAGGCTTGGCATAGCCTTCGCCTGTACCGTGGTTTAAGTCGTGTTGTACGGCTTGTGGCTTAAGTCTAGGCACCCAAAGAACTTGGTTGCTAAAGTCGAACGCGTGCACGGTACGTTCTCTCGATGCAAAGCTCGACGCAGCCTTTGCTCGTTAAGTCATTGCACGATTAAGTTAGACAAAGTTATGCTGGTCGATCTAAGTCATTTCTAGCACTATTCCCTATTTTTTGTGGTTGCCAAGTCACTTAGTTCCACGAGTACAAAACTCGTCATATAAAGTATATGACTTAAGCAATAGCGTCGTCTAGAGAACAAGGTCTGTCTAAGGCATGAGCCACGGTGGGTTTAGTAAAAAGCATGCCACGGACAAAAGAAGTCCATGCGACTGGTTGTCGTCGAGATCGGTTCTGCTACTTGGGAGTCTCGATAATTCTCCCACACGAGATCAGTCTCGCTACTTGGGAGTCTCGATAAGTCTCTTTCACGAGATTGGTCCCGCTACTTGGGTGTCTCGATAAGTATCGTTCACGAGATCGGCCCCGCTACTTGGAAGTCTCGAGAAGTCTCGATAAGGAAGCACACGAGATGGGTCCCGCTACTTGGGAGTCTCGATAAGTCCCGTTCACGAGATCGATCCCGTTACTTGGGAGTCTCGATAAGTCTCGATAAGGATGTTCACGAGATCGGTCCCGCTACTTGAGAGTCTCGATAAGGAATCATACGAGATCGGTCCCGCTACTTGGGAGTCTCGATAGAAAGATGGAAAGCATGGTTATGATTAAGAAAGGACTTGATAGATCGAGTTGAGCCTTGCATGGTCATTGGACAACTTGTGCGCAAGGGTAAATTCCTCGAGCGATCCCGGGACGCAGGGTTCGTGTCGGCCTAGGAGGAATTACAGATATTGTACGACCTTTATCGATGGTACGACTCGATTGAAGTGAACCGTTATAATATAGGCTGCAGGTCATTTGGTGGGAGCTCGTACCTCGCCAAGCAAATGGTCACCGTATGCAAAAAGATCCAGGATATCTTGACATTGATAGTGACCACTCATATAGATGTGTCGGCATGAGAGCGGCTATCCGCGTGTATGCTTTTGGATTACTTCGAGTACTGGCAAGTTATGAGTTGGGTTAACAAGTTATGCTTATAGCAAGCACTAACCTTGAATCATGCACGGGTTAGGGTGTGTACAGTCGCAACACCATTCTGGAGCCTAAGATTTGGCTATAGCAAGGACACGTGCTTCGACATGAATGTGGCATCGTTGTCTCGAGTTAAGTATGGAAGCCCGTAAGGCAAGTTTGCTTAAGTCTTGTTGATATGCGAGGCACGGCCTCAATCTTAAGGCACGTTCATGTTTATTGGCACGACCAGCACGAGTCATCTCTCTTGACACCATTGGCACGAGAATGGTCTAGAGGCACATGATATAAGTGAAAGTTTTTGTACGGTCGAGTTTACATAAGTTGCTCCTCGGCGAGGCACTGCCTCGAATATATGGAAGTCACGAATAGAGTATCGTACGACCATGTCGTTGCGTTACCAAGTATAGGCCAAGGCGTCGTTGCCTTAAAATTGATCCTAAGGTAAGACTAGAAAGACAATCAAAAGGGATTAAGCTGGACAAAGTAAATGAACGTGTCAATTTTGTATGGGTGGGCGAGGAGCTCATTCCACCAGTACAGTTGAGTACTGACACCCACACAGTTATTATGTTCAGGCACAGGTAGAAGCTCGTGGCACGGAGCTCGCTTAGATACGTCGAGGCATGGAGTTCCTTGACGACTCGAAGCGTACGGCTGTGTGGTGTCAAGACTTATACGGAACATAATGTATAGACATCGCCATCCTGCAGAATCTGCACTCGTCGCCTTGAAGCATTGTATCGAGAGATAAGAGAGAGCATAGTGACTTGTAAAATGAGAGAAAAGTGAGCTTGAGAGACTTGTAATCAGGGCCTTGCACCCCATTGTAATCTTATTTTTTAATATCAATAAAAAGCACTTTTGAATAACTTGTGTGTTGTTTCTAAATTTCTGCTGCATGTTTCAATGTTTCTGCTTGGGACTTCTGTGCGACGATCCCGTCACAGCCGCTGTAATCGGCCGTTATGAAACTGCCTTGTCCGAGCGCAATCTAGGCTCGTACGGCATCACGCCTTAACGAGGACGATCGCTCCTACGGGAGCGGGGCGTGACATAATGGTATCAGAGCACGGCTTTACGTCCTTGGACTTCAAGTCGAATCTCTCAGTTTTGAAAGCTCGTCGTTGATTAAGATGTGTGCGCTCTTTCTCAAATATCCTACGATATGTCCATACAATAAGTCTAAATATTTTCAAAACCTCATATAAGTGTTCAATCGAACGCATCGGTATGCGATGGCCTTTATGCCGAACGGTGTCAAACTTGAGTTGATAGAAAAACACATGCTAAAGTTTGCAAGTCGCGTGCGTGTCCTATGTCAATATTAGCAAATGAGCGTACAAAATCAGAGTATAGTCCGTACGGGATGGCTATGCACGCAGCCTTTTGGCTAAGCTGTGCCGTGTGTCGCGCACCTAGACTTTTTGGTGCAAACGAATTACGAGGGATATCAAGTATCGCTCGGTCGGGAATGGAGATATACTTAGAGTGTATATCGATAGGAAACGCTATCGAACTAACGCTTAGGCATACACGAAAGATTGGTTTAGATTTTGAGGAATAGTGCGAACGACTTAGTACGTCGAGACGACGTGAGCGATTACGCTAGAGATTTGTCGAACAAATCTGAAAGATGTTTTAGCGAATAATACGAACGTGATTGTGGACTAAATCGGATGGCTCGAATCATGAGTGGTGTATGGTCTATCTTGGAAATTGTTCGAGCAAAAATTGAGGATTAGGGGTAACAACGAGTTTGTCGGCGAGGCGATGCGATCGCGCAAAGCCTTAGAACGCGTCACGCTTAGTTGGTCGTGACTTCGAATGTCCCGAACGAGATATCGCTCGACAACTTGTGAATGGACAACGCGAGTTAGAAAGCGATATTGAGTCATGATTCGCAACGATGAATAAAAATGAATGTCTTGATCGAGGAAACCTAGAGGATCACACTTATGATTTTGGATTGGTCGAATAGAATTGTGGTATATCTAATTCGGACAATAGTATCAGTTGTACGAATCAGAGTTTGTTACAAAGTGCAATGGATCGAGGGGGTGCTGCTGTGCCGCCAGAAGAAATACAATACGATAGAAGAGTTCGCTCCGCCACGTAAGATCCTCGAACCTACCATGGCCACCATCTTTTGCCTATTTTCGTTCTCTTCCCTCCCCGGGAAAGTGGATCAAAGAAAGACGATGGGTTGCCTGCCCAAAGTGGTTCATCGAGTTCACCGATATGCTGGGTTAGAAATGGAAGAAAAAAATGAAAATGCTACGCCCTTGAGTTGTCGGTTTTGTACTTGGTGCTACGCCCTCTTCCCCTCGCTCTCCCACTACCAAAATATGGCAATTTAGTGACGGCCAGATCCTTCGCCCATCCGTCGGTAAATAGTATTAGCGACAGATCACTGACAAAAATTGGTCAAAACATTCTGTCGGTAAAAAGCTCGTCGCTAATAAAGATCCATCGCTATGCAGTCGTCAAGCGACGGAATAGCAACGGCTTTTCGTCATCATAATTCGTTGCATTAGCGACAACTTCCCGACGGTGTTTCGTCGAATTTAAGTATTACGTACTGAATTGTGTGGACGCTAGCGACGGATAATCCGTCGGTAAACCGTCGTAACTGTGTATCAGAGGGTATCGTTCCGTCGCTATTCCGTCGAACGCTATCACTAACTAAGGACGGCTTAGGACGGATCCCTGGCGGATAATCCGTCGACATTGTTCTGGAAATGCTTGACATTTCCAGAACACTGGCGACGGATATGTCGTTGCGAATCCATCGTGCATCTGTCGACATGGCGACGGATTACTGGCGGAATATCCGTCGCCGTTCTGGAAATGCTTGACATTTCCAGAACCATGGCGACGGCAATTCCGACGTGAATCCCTCGAACGTGGTATTTCCAGAACCATGGCGACGGATATTCAGACGCTAATCCGTCGACCATGGCGACGGATCTCTGACAGAATATCCATCGCTAATATTCTGTACATCTTTATGCCATTAGAACCTTGCCGACGGATAATCCGTCGGAAGGTCGTCGCCATGCTAGATATGTCGTCGGCTGGCCGTCGAAAATCCGTCACAAACTGGAAATATTTTCAATTCTACAGATAGCGACGGATATTCCATCGTCAAGTAGTCGGAAACTGAAAATATTCGTCGCTAACCGGTCACTAGTCCGTCACTAACTGAGATATTTTTAAAAAAAATTGCATGCCTTTTCCTGTTCATACAACATCCGAACATCGGACCAATATATAATCACAATATACAATCACTGAGACCAATATATAAACCATTATAAATCTCATACGAATTTAATGCACACCAATTATCCAAGAATCACATAGACCAATATATAATCACAAATATGCATAACCCAAACCAATATAAAATAAACACTAATTATCCTGAAATTTAAAAACTAGTTATCATCCCAAATTTTCACAAATATGCATAACCACAAATATGTATAACCCAAACCAGTTATAATCCAAAATTTCCACAAATATTCCAAAATTTAAAACTATTCTTATACAATACTTCAAGGAGGAGGAGGAGTTCGATTGTCCGGTGGTGGTAATCCCTACTGTGACCGACGAATATACTGCTCCAGGCGCTAGGTACGGTGACAAGCCGTCGAAGACACTGCTCGAAAGTCGGCGTAGCTGCTCTAGCGAAATGAGATCGAGGAGCGTCGTCACAGTCGGAGACGGTACCAGAGGGGCAGCAGGGTTGAAAGAAAGATGACCGACGGAAGAAGGACCGGCACCAGCAGTCGACGGACCGGCACCAGTAGCAGACGGACCGACACCAGCAGCAGACGGACCGACAGCAGCAGACGGAGGCAGAAAGTACGTAGCAATTTGCTCCCGCAAGGACGACACTGCCTCGTGCAGCTGCGTAAGCTGCGACCAAACATCATCGTCTGCCGGGACCGCGGGAGGAGGCGGCGTCGGTGGAAATCTCTGAGTTGCCATGTGCAACGGCCCTAGGGAGCCGATTCCGTACAGGTGCCCTTTCTTAAAGCCGTCGACGGTATCTACGAACAAGTCGTTACGAGCGGCCAATGAAGAGGGCGTCCGGGCGGGCATCGTTTTACCGACATCCTCGGTGTCAGTTAACTGAGCCCGACTAAGGGCCTCACGATACGCAGCCTATCAAATGAATGTGTTTATATTATAAGATTTACCTAAGTTGTAATCTAAATCCTATATTTCACTAAGTTAAGTGTGAATCCTAAGTTTACTTAAGTTTTAGTCCGAATACTTTTAATTCTAACGTAAATCTCATAAACATAAGTACTTACATCAGTCTCCTTGACCCTCTCATCGACGAAGCTCCCATCCTTTCGTCTCTTGTGCGTATGCTAGAACACATCGTGTATGGTGACCGATTCTGGCGCCCTTCCCTCCTTCACCGCCCGTTGGGTCTGCATACGAAATTTTCGTAGAACTTAATTAACTCCGTATATTAATAATACCTAATTCGATAGTGAAATAAATTTACGGTATCTCACCAGATCTGCAAGCGCCGTTGCGTGGGGCCTTGATCCCCCCCCGTATGAAGCCCCGTGGCCCGTTGGTTCGCCTTCGCCTTCTTCGATTTCTCCTTGTACGCAGGAGTATTCATCATATCTAAGAGGTCCTCATAATAGTCCTACCGGATCCAATTCGACCTCGTCTGCCCCATTTTCCATGCATATCGGACAAGACATGGTGCCGTGAGTACATCCCGATAGCATACCGTATGTGGGAAAATTATTGATTGTCCACATCAGTGAAGCTCTCATCTGAAAGCTCTGTTTCCTGGAAATATCATAGGTCACGACGCCGATCTCCCACAGCTGTTTTAGCTCATCCACCAACGGGTGTAAATATATATCGATATTCTTCGTCAAATTTTTGGACCCGGTATGATAGCTGTCAAGAACATATAAGGAGTCTTCATACACATCTATGGTGGTAGATTGTAAGGGGTCAGAATGACCGGCCAACAGGAGTATTGGGATTTTGACTGCCCGAAAGGGGCGAAGCCATCAGAACATAGCCCCAGACGTATATTTCTAGGCTCTGCAGCAAAATCTGGATGACGCAAATCGAAATATTTCCATGTCTCTCCATCCGACGAATGTGACAATTCTACATCGTCCTTTGTGCGTTCTTCGTTGTGCCACATCATGTGTTCTCCTGTATTCTGAGACATATACATCCTCTGCAAGTGCTTCGTAATCGACAAGTAATACATATACTTGTAAGGACGTCGTTTTCTATTTGACTTTCCTTTTTCCCTAACTGGCTTGTAACGATCCGCATTACAAAAGCTGCAACTTTCTATATCCTCGTTCTCCTTATAGTACAACATGCATCCGTTGTGACAACAATCTATCTTCTCGTACCTCAGTCCCTGTTGTCGGACCATCATCTTCGACTTGTAGAAGTTTTTTGGAAGCTCTTTTGATTCCTTCGGTAACACCTCCTTGATTAGTTGTATAATTCGATCATAGCAAGTTTATGGCAATTTAAAATTGGACTTTATGTTCAACAACCGCATCATCGCTGACAGTACGGAATGTTGCTCACAACCAGGATATAAAGAAGTTTCAGCATCCTGAAACATATCATAGAACTCCTTCGCCTCGGGATTAGGATCCTCCGGATCAAAATTAGGCCATGCCGCGTCATACACCATATCTCGTGCAAGGTTCTGCAGGTCTCCATAATCAACAAAGCATTCATCGTCTTCGACAATAAAATCCGTTACAGCATTATCATCAAAAGTATAAGTAGCAGCATTCGCAACCTATCTTTCCGCATATAGTTCACCTTGCGATGACCACAGGCCGTAATCACGTACGAAACCCTTACGGGTCAAATGATCTCTTACACTCACCACTTCTTTGTAACGTCTATTGCGACAATTACGACATGGACACTTGATTTTGTTACCGTCTATATACTGAGCTTTGCTCATGGCATACTTAAGAAACACTTCCATGCCTGCTTAAAAATCGTCACTCACACCTATTCTGCTCTCGTGTTATCGTTTGTACATCCATGTACGATCAACGAAATAACGATCCATCACAGATTAGATGTGAAAATCTGTATCGTAAGACAAACTAAACAGAATTAGTATATAATCATGTAACTAGTATATTGGCCGGATGTACTTAGTATGATTGTATATAGGTATGATTGTATACTAAACAGAATTAGTATATAATCATGTAACTGGTATATAGGCCGGATGTACTTAGTATGTATCGTAAGACAAATCTGTATCGCTGGTAT
>JANAVB010012000.1:4237340-4249840 GCA_029216955.1 Iris pallida
TGGATTCGTATCGAAAAACTGGATCCGTAGACATGTAGTTTGACGACTTTAGAGACCGTTGACTCTGGCACGTTTTTCGGTGCAAAGCGGGTCCAACGGCGGACACCGTTTTGGCCCAAAATTACCGTTTTGCCCATGTGTCCAGAATTGGACTTAAGGACAGGCAATCCTAGCTAATTTGACTATTCTGAGATCATTGGTATTGTCTATTTCAGCATCCGGGGACTGTTGTATGGGTTTTGACTATTGTAGTACATTGAGTAGTTCAGACTGTCGGTTTCACCAGCAGAGGACCACAGGCGAGTACAGTTTATTGTCTGCATTTCGATATTAATTTTTACTATATTTCATTGATTAGTCATTGTTATGTGATTTCTATACTCTATTATAAATTATTGAGTCGAGAATGAGAAGTACCAAGGATGTGTGATCCGACCGTAGACCTCGTTTACTTTTAGGCAGTAGATCTCGTAGACATTGTTTACTTTTATGCAGTAGATCTCGTAGAAATTGTTTAATTTTATACAGTAGATCTCGTAGACGTTGTTTACTTTTATGCAGTAGATCTCGTAGATATTGTTTACTTTTATGCAGTAGATCTCGTAGACCTTGTTTACTTTTCTGCAAGTAGATCTCGTAGACAGTGTTTATCTTTCATGCAAGTAGATCTCGTAGACCGTGCGGTATAGTGTCCCAGACTGATCACATATCTAAGGTACTTCTAACAGTTGGAAAAAGTATTTTGTGTCTATTTATTTGCTATTGGATTTTCGTATTTCCTGTTTATTTTCAAAAACATATAATTGATGTCTAACCTTTGTTTTATAGTCATTTTCTTTATTTGAAATTGTATTCAGTGAATTGTGCTCGTTCCATTCCTGACTGAAAACTAACATTTTCAGGTTAGCCGTGAATTCACTTAGCTTGGGAAGTGACGGGAATACTTGCAGACAAAAGCCTAGAGACTAGTTAGATAGCGGAGTTGTAGTCATTCCAATATTTGTACAAGTTTATATTTTTTCTGCAAATGTAAATCTTGTGATCATTGTAAGTTAAATTAATTTTGGTGAATGAGTATTATTTGTGATTTTTGATCTTTATGGCCGTGACAGCGTTCTACCGCCGACACTGCGGCGTAGGCTGGCTTGGACACGTCTCGTATCCGTTTAAAAAAAATGGGTACGGGTCGTGACAAGTTTTTGTGGTGGCCTATTGCAGGTCAGTCTTCGCAAATCATGCGAACTCGTGATAGTACTTATGTTAGTTGTACTATTGCGAACATGCGACAAGGAAAATGCTCATTCACGAATTAGGATTAATTTAATTTAAGTGAATGACTAGGACTAGGAGTACCCTATACAAATTTACCGATGGGTAGTCTAGGCCATGGAATTTAGATAAGGAATTATTAATTTTGATAGTTTGTCAGATCCCCATAGGTACACTATTACCTCTTGATTGGAAGATATGGTCCAATGTGGATAGATTATTCCCTTGGTAAGGCGGGGCTTCATAGAATTAATGATCTAACCTTGATCGATTATTCAATTCATTCTTTTGCCTCTTTAGATATCGTCACCATATCTTAGTCTGAATTGCCATTTTAAAATCCTATTTTTTCGTAAGGGAATAGTTTATAGTTCCTGATTCGGTTATTCAAATGCAAATCTCGAGGTAGACTAATCCAAAGTTTTTCCCCATGGTTTGAATACATATGAATTAGATATTAGAATGTTTGTATTTTGTCTTCAGTTATTTTTCTCCCGGTTCACCTTTTATTTTAAGGGTTATGACTTATAGTACTTACACTTTATCTCATAGTCAACATGTTTGAATCTCATGAATTTTGAGGATATAGTTAAATGAATGTTAGTTAACCCATAATGGCAGGACAGCAGCGCACTGTCGCCATTTATTTGAATTACGGAGACTATGGATCCACTGCAGCCAGCAACGCACTGGCAAGGCACGATCCCTAGAGTTGGAATTAGTTAAGAAAATATAGGTCGTAGAATCTCGCTAAAACTATGGCTAGTGGTCCTCTTTGATCGTAGTTACCCTTGAATCAATATTGGATAGAGTTAAGAAGTGTTTGACTTTGCATCATATTTGAGTTACGAAACCAAGGGTTTACCACAGCCCGAGTATACGGGTCAGGTAAAATTCTCGATAAAATGATTTCAAATGAGATTACAAGTTTCGGATGCTATAGAGGATAGGAAAGTGCCATGTATGTCCCATAAGTTCCAAAGCCAATATTAGTGGAAGTTTGTAAGTTGGGTAGCATGTCTCCCGACCTAGTATTCCATGGTCCTTGTAACCTATTGTCGAGGTAATTTATTGACACTAATAGGTTTACCTATAATACAGAAGTCAGAGGTCATAACCCATTAGTCGACCAAGTCCTTGTGGATAAGAAGATAGTAGGAAGACTGTATAAGCAAGAACACCGGGTAAGGTTTGATTCTCTCAAAATACGACGCACTTGTGCCTTCTTTCAAAAATCTCGTATAATTGTATTCAACTATCTTAACAAACACTGCTGTTACAGCTTAGTTTTGCAAGCTCACTCTGTTCTCGAGCTTGATTCGAGGAATATGTTTAGTGGGGACGCCTGCTAACTTATTGTCTAATCAGAATCAGTGTATTATGGTCTGATCAACCATGATGCATTTGGTTCGCTCTTCGTTTAATTACACTACGTGGATGGAGATATATAGGTATCCAGGATCTCATCCGCGACTGCTTGACAATTCCTCTTGAATTATACGTTCGCCTTTGAATCACGTGATTGTATTCAGTGACATCTTTCTTGAACTCCTTATTGTTTATGTCTTTCACTGATTTGGAAAGACAGAAGCTCGTAATTGGTAGAGAGATACCGCGTATCCTCAGGGCTATGGTAGTTGTATACACAAGGGTAGTTATCGCCAGCCAGCCATGTGATTGAGTTACTCGTTCTCCTCTCGACCCCAAACTGTTATTGGGACTTTTCAAGCCATCAGAATTCGAGAATGATTAGGGTTTACCCTTAGTCGTAATGCCAACCCAGGAGACTATCTATTCTCAAGAAACAATTCCCATTAGGATGATAATTAGTGTCCCATAGACTCTCACTTTCCATTAGATTTTTGTGTCACTGGCCGTATCATTAATATTCGGAGCACAAGACCAGCTGTTACCTTCCAACAAATTTCATATGTAAGAGCTAGACGAGTCCACCTTCATCTAGGTATATCATGTCCCACTCAAACCCGTCCCCTTGTACTCTATTTTTATGGTACGACTTTCAGGTAGAAAGGACTAGCTATAATTCTTACCATGGTATCGGTAAACTTTTTGACTACAATTAGGGACTCAACTTCGACTCGAAGCTTTCAACCCGACATATATGGTTGTGTTCGACTCGAGCCCACTGCGCACATGTCACTAGTGTGCCACTCAATTGTGTCTTCTCGTGCCACTTGAACACAGAAGTCACGGAAGACGCATTTTGGGCTTAGGGACCTAGCTAACCAACTAGACTGGCAACTAGCTCGACCACTTGGGTGAAAACCTATTCTAGGTTATCCTAACCTAGTAGAAATAGTTATCATTGGGACCTTGTTCAAATCATTATAGATAGAAATCCAAGGTTCATACAACCAACGATTGATGTCCAATCAGAAAATCCATTAAGACCCAGTAAGATCCATCCATGCATACCACTATTTTTGGATTATAAAACCGAAATTATTGAAATAGGTCCCTATACCAATTTTGTTGCCTTTCTTTCTTAGAATGTGAAGTCATTCGTAAACCTTATTCCATCGACCTAGAAGTCGCAATACGATCTTGTATTACATTTATGTCCTTGCTCGTGAGTTTAAATAACCACGGAAAGGATCACAATCTCGACTTCTCAAATTCTGTTCTATTATGGAATCTTGTTTAGATTAATTTCGAGGACAGAACCCCGGCATTGCACGGATGGCAAGCTCCTATAAGAAACAAAGGATTCTTGATTTAGCAAGTGACTGGACTAGAGCAGCCCAATATAGCAGAATAGGTCAATTGCTCATAAACTTTCTCCCTATCTGTATCATTGGATATTGTCTACCGCTCTTGAAAAATTCATAAATGCTCTCGATTTTTTCTTTCCTATATTCCTGTCCTTCCTGTTTCGGAGTGACGAATGGTCACGCTTATTAGAATTCAACAATATTTCCTAGCTACTTCTGTAAAATTTTGTTGCATATTAGATTTTGGATTGTTTGATAGATATGAGAGGATTATAGAGGCCAAGTGCAGTAGTTATCTATTTGTAGCAAAAATTTTGCGAATAGTAGAAAGATTATAAGTTTTAGTGACATAGTTTTGAGGGAGTAGTATGTCCAAAGGTGGGTAGAAGTCCTTGGAGTTTCGTAGTTACAAAATGGCTAGGAAGAGGATGTAGACTATCTTGGAGGAATTAAAGTTTAAGGAGATTGAGGTAATAGTAGATTTTTTTATTAAGGAATAGTTAAGAATTGGAATTTCGAGGACGAAATTATTTTAAGGTGGGTAGATTTGTAGCTGCCCTTCCCAGAAAACTTGGAATATTTCTATTATTATTTATTTTATTTGGAATGATGATTTTTTAGATTTTTTAAATAATAATTTAGTTAATTTTTACGGTAGATAATTTTAGTCATAGTGGAGTTTTGGAGTACAAGGCGACTAGAAATCGTGGCACGGATAGTGCAATGGCGGACTTTGACTAGTGTGTTAGCCCTGATAGGGAAGGCCGAGCCATAGCGATGTCCTAACTAGGAAAACCAAGCCAAGTTGCGACTTAACCCTTATCGAAGACTTATTTATTCATTATTTATATTATTGAATTGGGAAATCGGTTATACCATTTTAGCCTGGACTGGACCCGAACTGAGCGCAAGCCTATGTAGTCAGGCGGCACGTCCAATGACATTCGAGTAGATAGAAGTTGGTATAAGGGTGTTGTATTTCGTTTTAATAAATTAATGGATATTTTTAAGTATACTTAATTAAATATTATAAATATTATTATTGGAGATATTCAGTGATTTTGTATAAATAGGTCATTGTGCTTTTGGGATTATTAGACTGCTTATACTGGTAAATATACACCAGTATTGTTTTATTAAATTTCGTTATTATTATTATTATTATTAATATTATTATTATTATTATTATTATTATTGTTATTATATAATAATAATATTTTATCAGTATTGGTTATATAATTTTGTCAATATTATA
This sequence comes from Iris pallida, assembly GCA_029216955.1. Lineage (NCBI taxonomy): Eukaryota > Viridiplantae > Streptophyta > Magnoliopsida > Asparagales > Iridaceae > Iris > Iris pallida. The sequence goes on from JANAVB010012000.1 coordinate 4,242,597, forward strand.
TATAGTCATATAGAGAAATATATACAGATATGGTCTAACCTAGGAATATATGCTAGTGGGACTTATTGGAGTTTTATGGAGTTATATATATAGGCATATATATATATTTTCCATAATTTATTAATGTGCATATATATTTTTTTTTAATGTGTATATATATATATATATATATATAATATATATATATATATATATATATATATATATATATATAGATATATATATATATATTTATATATATATATATAAAATATATATATATATATATATATATATATATATATATATATATATATATATATATATATATATATGTATAAGTATGTGGGAGTATGTGTATATATAGTTTATATAAAATATATATATATATATATATATATATATATATATATATATATATATATATATATATATATATATAATAGAGTATAGGAATTAAGGGAATTCTCAGCCCATGGATTGAGTCTCACAGGGCTGAGCTCCCCACGAGCCCGACCCCCCTGTAGAAACGCAGCACATGTAGTATGGATATCCGTATATTTTAAAGAGATCGAGAGATATCGAGAGGTCAATATATATATATATATATATATATATATATATATATATATATATATATATATATATATATATATATATATATGTATGTATATGTAATAGAGTATATGAATTAAGGGAACTCCCAGCCCATGGATTGAGTCTCACAGGGCTGAGCTCCCCACGAGCCCGACCCCCCTGTAGAAACGCAGCACATGTAGTATGGATATTCGTATATTTTAAAGAGATCGAGAGAGAGAGAGAGATATCGAGAGGTCAAAACCCTACCCCCTCTGAGCCGCCACCATTAAGGGACCTTCGCCAACACTGGGCGACCCCCCCCCCCCCCCCCCCGACAGTGGCTCGTCGCCGGAGGACGGCCAACAGCGCACGAAACAGAGGATCCAGAACAGAGCCACTGTTCCGAAAGCACGCAGCGAGGTACGCCCCTTCGAACATCGTTTTCTTTCTACTCGCTCGATAGTTTTCAAAACCGCAAATTGTTTTGGAGAGCCTATATAAGCATATAGGAGCCCTGCTATCTGGTTCATACTGAACTGGATGGATTCGAGAAGAAATCGAATCACAAAACCATGAAAAATCAGTCCAAAACAGGACACCTAATACAGTCCAACCACCCACTTTTGACGATCGATTCTGATTGATCCAGTATCATATGAGAAAATCTATTTGAAGGGTATTTTAGACAACATATAGGGCTTCATATTTGTGGATTCGGAAACCATCGACTACATGTCGAGAAATCGAATCCCGAACTTTGACGAAAATCTGTTTTAAAAACATAAAAAAATTGTTCCACATGACGTGCGTCCCGCCAAACCGGACGACGTGGTCGCGAACCGAAAGCATCGAAAGCTGTGTAACGGCTTCGTGGTCGTGTGGGCTTTGGCGGAATTCAAATTGGTCGCGTGTGCGCGACGAATTTGATGCGTATCCGTCGAAATTCACCGTATCGTGTACTTTGCAAATTTCTTAATTACTTTGTGCACGCTCGTCAGATCGAGACGAAACTTACGCCAACAGAACCGTATCGTTTTTTTTCGTCTTGTATGCCAAGTTTGGTCCTATTCTGAGACCGTTGATAAAATCGTCGTTTTGCGGGCCCCACGGTCCCACTCAACGGGCGATTTTATGCACGGCCTGCCGGAATCCAACTTTAGACATACGGTTGGGTTCGTATCGAAAAATTGGATCCGTAAACATATAGTTTGACGACTTTAGAGACCGTTGACTCTGGCACATTTTTTGGTGCAAAGCAGGTCCAACGGCGGACACCGTTTTGGCCTGAAATTACCGTTTTGCCCATGTGTCCAGAATTGGACTTAAGGACAGGCAATCCTAGCTAATTTGACTATTCTGAGATCATTGGTATTGTCTATTTCAGCATCTGGGGACTGTTGTACGGGTTTTAACTATTGTAGCACATTGAGTAGTTCAGACTGTCGGTTTCACCAGCAGAGGACCACAGGCGAGTACAGTTTATTGTCTGCATTTCGATATTGATTTTTACTATATTTCATTGATTAGTCATTGGTTATGTGATTTCTATACTCTATTATAAATTATTGAGTCGGGAATGAGAAGTACCAAGGATGTGTGATCCGGCCGTAGACCTCGTTTACTTTTATGCAGTAGATCTCGTAGACATTGTTTACTTTTATGCAGTAGATCTCGTAGACATTGTTTACTTTTATGTAGTAGATCTCGTAGACATTGTTTACTTTTATGCAGTAGATCTCGTAGACATTGTTTACTTTTATGCAGTAGATCTCGTAGACCTCGTTTACTTTTGTGCAGTAGATCTCATAGACCTCGTTTACTTTTCTGCAAGTAGATCTCGTAGACAGTGTTTATTTTTCATGCAAGTAGATCTCATAGACCGTGCGGTGTAGTGTCCCAGACTAATCACATATCAAAGGTACTTCTAACAGTTGGGAAAAGTATTTTGTGTCTGTTTATTTGCTATTGGATTTCCGTATTTCCTGTTTATTTTCAAAAACATATAATTGATGTCTAACCTTGTTTTATAGTCATTTTTTTTATTTGAAATTGCATTCAGTGAATTGTGCTCGTTCCATTCCTGACTGGAAACCAACATTTTCAGGTTAGCCGTGGATTCACTTATCTTGGGAACTGACGGGAATACTTGCAGACAAAAGCCTAGAGACTAGTTAAATAGCGGAGTGTAGTCATTCCAATATTTGTACAAGTTTATATTTTTTTGCAAATAAAAATCTTGTGATCATTGTAAGTTAAATTAATTTTGGTGAATGAGCATTATTTGTGATTTTTGATCTTCATGGCCGTGACAGCGTTCTACCGCTGACACTGCGACGTAGGCTGGCTTGGACACGTCTCGTATCCGTTTAAAAAAAATAGATGCGGGTCGTGACAGTTAGATTCTTCGGAAATTCGATCCAAAGATCGAGAAAAATCTCGAAATTCGAAATATAGAGACTGTCCCAAAGTCCCTAGTTTGAGTCCGGATTTCTTGCAAAACAGTGATCGATTTCGAAATCCTTTTGAAGGCATTTATTGAAAACATGTAGGGCTTCGAATCCCTTTTTACGGAATTTGATTTTATCGACTACGTGCCGAGAAATCGAATTCCGAAGTTACCGAAAAATCTGTTTTAAAAACATTGAAAACCATCCACACGACGTACGTCCCGCCATTCCTTGCGACGTGGTCGCGAACTGAAAGCATCGAAAGCTGCGTATCGGCTTCGTGGTCGTGTGAGCTTTGGCGGAATTCAAATTGGTCGCGTGGTGCGCGACGAATTTGATGCGTATCCGTCGAAATTCACCGTATCGTGCACGTTGTAAATTCTCTAATTACTTTGTGCACGCTCGTCAGATCGAGACGAAACTTGTGCCAACAGGACCGTATCATTTTTCTGGTCCTGCATGCCAAGTTTGGTCCAATTCTGAGACAGTTGAATCCGACGTCGTTTTGCGGGCCCCACGGTCCCACACAACGGGCGATTTTGTGCACGGCCTGCTGAAATCCAACTCTGGATATATGGTTGGGTTCGTATCAGAAAATGGATCCGTAGACATGTAATTTGACGACTTTAGAGACCGTTTACTTTGGCACACTTTTCGGTGCAAAGCGGGTCCAACGGCGGATACCGTTTTTGCCCAAAATTAATGTTTTGCCCCTGTGTCCAGAATTGGACTTAAAGACAGGCAATCCTAGCTAATTTGACTATTCTGAGAATGTTGGTACTATTTATTTCAGCATCCGGAGACTTCTACATGTGTTGACTGATTATGGCTCATTGAGTGGTATAGTATTGGTTTCTCCAGCTAAGGACCTCAGGCAAGATAACTTTATGATTGCTTACCGATTCATAGTAGTATTTTCATTTCATGTCTATACATATATCTTGCTGCTTGTTGACACGCTCGTCACACGGAGTAGTCGGGAGGGGAAATATCTTAGTACACATGTGAACTACCCAGAAATATCCCTAAAATGTCTATTATTGTATGATAGCAGCTGCACACGACACGTACAGTAAGCCGAATTTACCCCCTAGCCGTTCACATGTTGAAACAGATACTTCACACCACCTAGATAGATATCTTTTATTAGTTTTTCCTTGTTTACTTCACTATCGTGCTATGTCATCAGTTTTCTTACAGCTTTCATATCTCATATGCTATTTTCATGTCTTGTTAATTCTATTATATTTTGCATTGCCGTCGGTTTGTGTACTTGTTCCAATCCTGACTGGATAACCAACATTTTTCAGGTTTAGCCGCGATCACTTTTAGCATTGGAAAGACTTGGGTATGCTGAGGACAACCTAGAAATAGAAAGCATTGTATCAGATTCATTAATTATAAAATCTTGTATTTTCTTTAATTATAAATCTTGTAAATGTTGTAACAAATTTAGAATTGTGAATGAGCAAAAAATGTTGTACTTTGAGCATTTATTTCCTGTAGGCGTGACATCGTTCTACCGCCGACTCTGCGGCGTAGGCTGGCTTGGACACGTCTCGTATCCGAAAAATCGGGTACGGGTCGTGACAAGCTTTTTGTGGTAGCCCATGCAGGTCAGTTTTTACAAAATATTGCGAACTCGTAATGGTACGTTAGTCGTACTATTGCGAGCCTGCGACCAGGAAATGCTCATTCACAAGCTAGTATTAAAATGATTTAAGAGAACAACTAGGATAAGGGTCCCTTATTAAATTGACTAATCGGGTAGTTAAGGCTGTTAGATAGGCCATACAATTTAGGAGTATTAAATTCAGATAGCTTGCTAGATCCCTAGAGGCACACTATTACTTTTGATATGACAATGTGATCCGATGTGGATATACCATTCACTTGGTAAGTTAGGCTTACCTATAATTAAGGCTATAACCTTGATAACCTGCTCAATTTTCTTTTTGCTCTATTTAGATAAAATTTATAACATAAATTAGAACTGCCTGTTTAAATTCTATTTTGTTGTAAGGAAGTGGTTTATAACTCCTGATTCTGTTATTCCTGTACGAATCTCGAGATGGATTGATTTAAGATTATTTTTTCCTCAACCATATAAATGCATATAAAATAGATACTCGAATGTTTGTAGTCCTTCCGTCTTTAGTTAATTTCCCCATGTTAACTCTTTTGTATTAAGTGTGGTGACTAATAGGACAAATACCTACGTCTTATTTTTGTCAACCTGTTTGAATCTCTAGAGGCCCATAAATTTTTACGAATATAGTTAAAGGAGTATTAGTTAACTAATAATAGTTAGACAGCAGCGCACTGTCATCAATTAGCTGAGAGTGGAGATGTGGGTTCACTGTAGCCAGCAGCGCACTGGCGAGGCACAGCCCACAGAATTGAAATCATTCCGAAGAATCATAGTCTATGGAACGTTGCTAAAACTATGTTCTCGTTGACCGCTTAGATCTTAGATACCCTTGTGTCAATATAAAGTAGAGTACCGGATAGCATATCACCCCTGAATCACGGAACCAAGGGTTTGTCACAGCCAGAGTATACAGGCGAGGCATAATTCTCGGTGAAATAATTTCAGACGTGATTACGAGGTGCCCTATATGACCCTAAGACCCAAAACCAGTACTAGTATACTATCTATAAGTTGAGTAACATGTCTCCCAACATAGCGTTATGTGGTTCTTGTGATCTATCGACGAGGTAATTGACTAACACTAATAGGTTTACTTAGAATATAGAATACAGAAGTCCAAAACCCATTAGTCGACCGAGGCCTTATGGATAAGGAGATAAAAGGTTTACTGGATAGGGAATAACACCAGGTAGGGATTTGACTTTCTCAAAACTCGAACTATTGTGCCTCCTTTCCGAAAATCTCGCCTATTTATATTTTGACTATCTTGACCAACGCTGCTATTACAGCCTAGTTTTACAAGCTTACTCTTTTATCGAGCTTGATTCAAGACATGTGTTTATTGGGGACGCCCGCTAATATATTGTCTAATCAGAATCATTGTATTACGGTCTGATCAACCATGATGCCATTGGTTCACTTTTCATCTAATTACCCTACGCGGATTGAGATGTAGATGCCTCTAGGATCTCATCCGCGATTGCTTTAATAATTTCTCTTGAATTATACATTCGCCTTTGGATCACGTAATTGTATTCAGTGACATCTCACTTGAACACTTCATTGTTTTGTCTTTCACCGATTAGAAAGACGAAAGCTCGTAATTGGTAGATAGATACATAGTATCCCCATGACTAAGATGGTTGTATGTGCAATTGTAGCTACCATCGGCCAGCTCTGTGACTGGAACCTTGCCTCGAGTTACTCGTCCTCCCTTCGATCCTAGACCTACTATCCTAATCTTCTAGTCCTTGGAATTCGAGAATGATTAGGATCTTTCTCTTGATCAAATGCCAACCTAGGAGACTACCTAATCTCAAGAGACCAAGTGTTTTGAGCCTCTAATTATTTGTTGAAGCTTGCTGTAACTAGAGCCCTTGTGACAATAGTCCGGCAGGTTTGACCCCAATAGAAATTTACGACTCAATTGTTAGAAATCTTTCCATAGGATGTGCCTTGGAGTTGGTTACCCGGTCGATTACTCTTGTATACTGTGGACGAGTAGGTCATTCTATTTTATCGACCACGTGTCATTGCACACGCACTCGTTTTTCATTTATTGAGGAACGACCCTTGACTTGACTTATATCTACCGTATCCCGATACGCCGTGCCTTATTCTCTATTAACAAGAGTCGAGGTACAGTATCCAGACTTTGGGAACCTTCTAACCTCATTATTCCTAAAATCCTGTCCTAGCTCCTAAGGTGGGCAGACTGTAAGCCTTCTAAAACAAAATTTTAGGATATACCAGGATTACCGAGTAATTAGAATAACCTCCATTAGGGTGATGATTAGTGCCCATGGACTCCCACTATTCAATTAGATCATTTTATATCCCCGGTCGTGTCGTTAATATTCGGAGCACGAGACCAACTGTTACCTTCCAACAGATTTCATATGTAAGATCTAGACGAGTCCACCTTCATCTAGGTATATCATGTCCCACTCAAATCCGTCCTCTTGTACTCTATTTTTATGGTACGACTTTCAGGACAAAAGGACTAACTATAACCTTTACCATAGTACCGGTACACTTTCCGACTTCCATTAGAGCCTCAACCTTGACTCAAATCCTTCGACCCAATA
>JANAVB010012000.1:4252340-4350600 GCA_029216955.1 Iris pallida
GGTCCGGCGACCCACCCGCCGTCGGCACGCCCACCGCGCGCGGCCAAAGCCTCCGCGCGCACAGTCGCACGCGCGAGCGCGCGAGATGACAGCGCGCAGAAGCAACAGCAGCAGGTGCTGCGCGAGAGCGACTTCGTGATTGCTTTTCATCGCGCTCGGTCGACCAATGGTCGAACCGTCTTCGCAGGTTTGTCGACAACCTTACCCTCTACTTTTCTCTTCAAATAGATTCTATCGTCATGCGTTAGATTCTTCGGAAATTCGATCCAAAGATCGAGAAAAATCTCGAAATTCGGAATATAGAGACTGTCCCAAAGTCCCCAGTTTGAGTCCCAATTTCTTGCAAAACAGTGATCGATTTCGAAATCCTTTTGAAGGCGTTTATTAAAAACATGTAGGGCTTCGAATCCCTTTTTACCGAATTTGATTTCATGGAGTACGTGCCGAGAAATCGGATTCCGAAGTTACCGAAAAATCGGTTTTAAAAACATTAAAAACCATCCACACGACGTGCGTCCCACAATTCCGGGCGACGTGGTCGCGAACTGAAAGCATCGAAAGCTGCGTATCGGCTTCGTGGTCGTGTGGGCTTTGGCGGAATTCAAATTGGTCGCGTGTGCGCGACGAATTTGATACGTATCCGTCGAAATTCACCGTATCGTGCACGTTGCAAATTCTCTAATTACTTTGTGCACGCTCGTCAGATCGAGATGAAACTTGCGCCAACAGGACCGTACCATTTTTTTGGTCCTGCATGCCAAGTTTGGTCAAATTCTGAGACAGCTGAATCCGACGTCGTTTTGCGGGCCCCACGGTCCCACACAACGGGCAATTTTGTGCACGACCCGCCGGAATCCAACTCTGGACATATGGTTGGGTTCGTATCGGAAAATTGGATCCATAGATATGTAGTTTTATGACTTTAGAGACCGTTGACTCTGGCACACTTTTCGGTGCAAAGCGGGTCCAACGGCGGACACCGTTTTTGCCCAAAATTATCGTTTTGCCCCTGTGTCCAGAATTGGACTTAAGGACAGGCAATCCTAGCTAATTTGACTATTCTGAGAACTTTGGTACTATTTATTTCAGCATCCGGAGACTTCTACATGTGTTGACTGATTATGGCTCATTGAGTGGTATAGTATTGGTTTCTCCAGCTAAGGACCTCAGGCAAGTGCACTTTATGATTGCTTTCCGATTCATAGTAGTCTTTTCATTTCATGTCTATACATATATCTTGCTGCTTGTTGACACGCTCGTCACACGGAGTAGTCGGGAGGGAAAATATCTTAGTACACATGTGAACTACCCAAAAATATCCCCAAAATGTCTATTATTGTATGATAGCAGCTGCATACGACACGTACAGTGAGCCGGATTTACCCTCTAGCCGTTCACATGTCGAAACAGATACTTCACACCACCTAGATAGATGTCTTTTATTAGTTTTTCCTTGTTTACTTCTCTATCGTGCTATGTCATCAGTTTTCTTACAGCTTTCATATCTCATATGCTATTTTCATGTCTTGTTAATTCTGTTATATTTTGCATTGTCGTCGGTTTGTGTACTTGTTCCAATCCTGACTGGATAACCAATATTTTTCAGGTTTAGCCGCGATCACTGTTAGCATTGGGAAGACTTGGGTATGCTGAGGACAACCTAGAAATAGAAAGCATTGTATCAGATTCATTAATTGTAAAATCTTGTATTTTCTTTAATTATAAATCTTGTAAATGTTGTAATAAATTTAGAATTATGAATGAGCAACAAATGTTGTACTTTGAGCATTTATTTCCTGTGGGCGTGACGGCGTTCTACTGCCGACTCTGCGGCGTAGGCTGGCTTGGACACGTCTCGTATCCAGAAAAGTGGATGCGGGTCGTGACAGATTGGGGTCAGTATTGGCATTATTGTTGGAGAACTATGATTCCAATCCTGACATTGACTTTAGCCTTAAGAAATGGCCTAGCAGTTATGCGAGATGCCCTTGTTTCAAGAGTTAGCAACCGAAAGATTGATCTTGAGGATTGGTATGGATGGATAGAGTGAATCAAGAATATAGGAATACCCCTCACGAGATTCAGCTGACTTGCATATATTTCAGGGACGTCTGAATATGTGTATGATGCGACTCGAGTAAGAATTGACGAATTCTCTATCATGCAGCTTGGCCGAATGCATGTATTTTGGGGACAACTGGAATATGTGCACGATCCAACCAAGTGACACGTTGAATTCAAGTAAGACTCGAGGAATAGAAATTGGTCGAGGATTTTGAAGTCGTATTAAAGGAAAGATTGATAATAGTACGAGCGTGGCTCGGAATCGAAAAAACGCGTAGGCGGAGTGTGTACGAGAGTACTTGGATCAAAGTGGTCCATAACAAAGTACTCAGTTAGTTTCGCGGACAAAGCTTTTTCTGAGTGGTGTATGATGTAGTGCCCCGTCCCACCCAGTCAATTGAAAGAATTGAAACGCCGACGACGTTCGGACTTAGCCCGCAACGGCTGCTCGAAGACTCGCTCGATCGAGGCGACTCCTCGCTCAGGTGGGATAGTTTCGATGAACTTGCCGCATCTTAGCCTTCACATAATAACTCGCTTGTTTTCAACTTGCACAAGTTAGGCTTGATAATAAAAGAGACGCATCCACATAGCTAAAAAAATAATCCCGATGGGTCAGAATGTATAAGAACATGGAAAAAGGTCTCACAGTCTGCTTAGAAGTCTGCTCAGCGTGCTTTTAAAATGACACTTGATCCTTCATCCCGTGGCTTGGGAGAAGAAAGTTGGCCTAAGTTGCTAAGTTGCCACAACGCTCGAATTAGCCTAAGTCATAGGCGTTGTCCGCGTGAATGCTTGATAAAGCATGTACGGTTCCGTCGTCCATGGCTTGGCATAGCCTTCGCCTGTCCCGTGGTTTAAGTCATGTTGCATGGCTTGTGGCTTAAGTCTAGGCACCCAAAGAACTTGATTGTTAAAGTCGAACGCGTGTACGACATGTTCTCTCGATGCGAAGCTCGATGCAGCCTTTGCTCATTAAGTCATTGCACGATTAAGTTAGGAAAAGTTATGTTGGTCGATCTAAGTAATTTCTAGCACTGTCCCATGTTTTCTGCAGTTGCCAAATCACTTAGTCCCACGAGAATAAGGCTCGTCATATAAAGTTATATGACTTGAGCGATAGTGTCGCCTAGAGAACAAGATCTGTCTAAGGCACGAGCCACGGTAGGTTTAGTAAAAAGCAAGCCACGGACAAAGGAAGTCCACGCGACTGGTTGTCGTCGAGATCGGTCCCGCTACTTGGGAGTCTCGATAAGTCTTGCACACGAGATCGATCCCGCTACTTGGGAGTCTCGATAAGTCTCATTCACGAGATCGGTCCCGCTACTTGGGAGTCTCGATAAGTCTCGTTCACGAGATCGGTCCCACTACTTGGGAGTCTCGATAAGTCTCGATAAGGAAGCACACGTGATCGATCCTGCTACTTGGGAGTCTCGATAAGTCCCGTTCATGAGATCGGTCCCGCTACTTGGGAGTCTCGATAAGGATGTTCACGAGATCGGTCCAGCTACTTGTGAGTCTCGATAAGGAATCATGCGAGATCGGTTCCGCTACTTGGAAGTCTCGATAGAAATATGGAAAGCATGGTCATGATTAAGGAAGGACTGATAGATCGAGTTGAGTATTGCATGGTCATAGGACAACTTGCGCGTAAGGGTAAATTACTCGAGCGATCCCGGGGGTCGGGTTCGTGTCGGCCTAGAAGAAATTACAGATATTGTACGGCCTTCATCGACGGTATGACTCGATTGAAGTAAACCGTTACAATATAGGCTGCAAGTCATTCGATGGGAGCTCGTACCTCGCCACGCGAATGGTCACCGTATATAAAAAGATCCAGGATAGCTTGACATTATTAGTGACCACTCATATAGATGTGTCAGCATGAGAGTGGCTATTCACGTGTATGTCTTTGGATTGCGTCGAGTACTAGCAAGTTATGAGTTGGGTTAACAAGTTATGCTTATAGCAAACGCTAACCTTGAATCAGGCACGGGTTAGGGTGTGTACGGTCGCAACACCATTATGGAGCCTAAGATTTGGCTATAGCAAGGACACGTGCTTCGGCATGAATGTGGCATCATTGTCTCGAGTTAATTCTAGAAGGGCCGTAAGGCAAGTTTGCTTAAGTCTTGTTGATATGCGAGGCACGGCCTCAATCTTAAGGCACGTTCAAGTTTATTGGCACGACCAGCACGAGTCGTCCCCCTTGACGTCATTGGCACGAGAATGGTCTAGAGGCACATGAAATAAGTAAAAGTCTTGGCACGGTCGAGTTTGCATAAGTTGCTCCTCGGCGAGACATTATCTCGAATATATGGAAGTCACGAATAGAGTATCGTACGACCATGTCGTTGCGTTACCTAGTATAGGCCAAGGCGTCATTGTCTTAAAATTGATCCTAAGGCAAGACTAGAAAGACAATCAAAAGGGATTAAGCTGCATAAAGTAAATGAACGTGTCGGTTTTGTATGGGTGGGCGAGGAGCTCACTCTACCAGTACAGTTGAGTACTGACACCCACACAGTTTTCATGTGCAGGCACAGGTAGAAGCTCGTGGCACGGATCTCGCTTGGATGCGTCGAGGCACGAAGTTCCTTGGCGATTCGAAGCCTGCGGCCACATGGAGTCAAGACTTATACGGGACATAATGTATGGACATCGCCATCCTGCAGAATCTGTACTCGTCCCCTTGAAGCATTGTATCGAGAGATGAAAGAGAGCAAAGTGACTTGTAAAATGAGAAAAAAGTGAGCTTGAGAGACTTGTAATCATAGCCTTGCGTCCCATTGTAATCTTCTTTGTCAATATCAATAAAGAGCACTTTTGAATAACTTGTGTCTTGCTTCTAAATTTTTTTTGCATGTTTCAATGTTTCTGCTTGGAACTTCTGTGCGACGACCCCGTCGTAGCCGCTGTAATCGACCGTTATGAAACTGCCTTGCACGAGCGCAATCTAAGCTCGTGCAGCATCACGCCTTAGCGTGGACGATCGCTCCTACGGGAGCGGGGCATGACATAAAGTCCCAAAAAAGGAAGATCAAAAGTCATTCTTGTTAGCATCACTTTTGAATAAAACTAATGATGTACACATTCCTGATTAAAAATAGTTTTGAATATGGTAGATTACTTTCTCGAATTTTTTTAGTTCAGATTAGAACCAACATGTATAAAATGTTCTGCCTAATATTTGGTCATATTTTGAACGATCTCTTGTCTGTCAGATGTGTAATATTGGACAAAAACAACTGATTTATAAAAAAAATGTGTAATTCTTAAATTTTACCACTTGACATAAAGCAAAAAATTATTTTATATTGTTACAAAGAGGAAGAACAAAATTGGAAAATAAAAATAGTATTAGAAACATTACCTGATGCAATGCAGACAACTTTTTGTCACTTGTTTATTGAAGTACTCTACAACAGCTTCATCACCATTTTTTCTTTTATATGTACTACTTCTTTTGTCACGACCCGCACCCACCGTGAGGGTACGAGTACATAGGTACGTCCAGCCTACGTCGCAGTATCGGCGGTAGAACGCTGTCCTAGGTCTCATGCATCTAACAGTATAAGGCTAAGCAGTTTATACTCCCCGAATGGGGGTGACATAGCAGAATGTAAACTCAATCACATCTAAGGTAGAGCATAATGGAAGATAGATAAAACATGAAATCCAAAAGAGATACAGCAGATAGAAGTCTAAGTGTCTAAGATACACCAACCCAGAAATACATCTCAAAGCTCAAATACAGTAATCTATAAAATAAATACAACTCAAGACAACTGAAAATAAGCTATAAGCAAACCCTAGCTATCTATACAACCTCTACTGTGTCTCCTCTAGACTAGCAGGCAACCTCTAGGCTATCTGTAAAATTTATCAACAGGTCCAGTCAGGACAGAAACGAGCACATATCTCTCAAACAGTTCATAGCAGGTTAGGAGTATAAATCATACAATAGAGTAAAATACAGGAAGTGCTGAATGAAAGTACGAGTAAACAGGAGATATTTTGTAATTAAAAGTAAATACATGATAGTAGAGACTGTAAGTGGCTACGTGATTTAGAGTACAATATGGTTATGTAAACGGCTTAGGGGCACATGAATACAACTAAGGAGGCACATGAATACAGCTACAGGGGATAGTGTTCACATAACCAATTCTACTCACCCTGCCTCAATCAATACACAAGGATCCATTCAAGTTACGTTATAGGCACATGAATACAGCTAAGATACGTGAACTCATGTAATGAGTAGTACATGAGGCACATGATGAAGCACATGAAGCACATGAAAGCACATGAGAACATGTAAAAACATGAACTAGTACGAGTACAAGGAGTACCTGATGCACATGATAAAGTACATGAACATAAAATATCCGATGTACCCGTAGAGGGATAACATCTCAGGAAAGGATCCATATAGTACTAATCCGTGAAGGTACGTGTCAGCATCAAGTAGAGTAATCTAGAGCAAGAATATAATCCAGGTAAGTATAAAAAGATCAGAGAATGTACTCGCCTGGTGTCTGAATGTCCAAAGTAAATATACTGTCCGAGGAGAGGTGTCTGGCTCCTAATCAAAACAGCACAAGTCACAACAAGTCCAAAATGGCAATATGAAGTTCTACTATGCATTCTACATGATTCTAGGTCAATCTAGACCAAAGTCAACTCTTAGTCAACTTGGTCAACCCTGAAAGTCAAACCTAGGTCAACTATGGTTAAACTAGGTCTAACAAGTCTAAATTAGGTCAAACAAGTTATTCTAGGTCTAAACAAACTAAGTATATGCAAATCAAGTATCCAAGATAGCTACTAACTCATAGCCTAAGTCACTTGCTAAACCAAGCACAAAACTAAACCATAAGCTAACAAGGCACACAAACTTAGTCATATAATGTATATATATTATTCACATTCACATATTCATATACATAAATATATATAGGAAAGCTATATATATAGGTACATACATATATATATATATATAGAGAGAGAGAGAGAAAGAGAGATAAAAGAGTAAGTGAGTATGTGTGTGTTTGACATGTGTGTGAAAGGATATGTGTTAATGTTCTAAAATTTAGTGATAGGTAGGTGTATGTGACATGGGATACATGATGTCAAAGGGTGTATGAATGCATGTGTGTAAAAGGTTATAGGTTAACTCAGTTTATAGAAATACATACATACATACTTACCTTGTATACATACATACATATATATCATGTATATTACATTTACATGATACATACATGTATACTTGTATTATATTATACTTACATCCATGCATATTAGATACTTGTATTTATATTAACATATTGCAAACATTTATTTTATTCATGCATCTATGCATTACCTATATGTTTTATACATATGCATATATTGTATATTCATATCATTTCATACATTAACATAGAGACATGCAAACATGCACACATCATATATTTCTTACCTTGCATTACCCTACATATCATGTTATATATTATCATTCATTCCTTTCATATATTATATTATCTTTAAGTTGAATACATCATATATGGATACAATACATTATCTTGCATGCTTGCATTCATATATTATATTCTATATTACCTATATACATGTATTTCCTCCATTCATTCATGCTTGCATCATATACTCTACATTACCATACATGTTATCATTATATATTGTATTACAATATTTATATAATATGCATTCATATCTATCATTACATATATATCTTGCATTCATATCTAGCATTCATTATATACTTTCATGCATACATTGTATATCATTCTTTCATTCATACATTGCTCATATGCATTATATTAATTACATTCCTACATGCTTGCATTCAACCATATATATACATTAATTTAAAGAGAATATATATCATATATATATATATATATATATATATATATATATATATATATATATATATATATATATATATATATATATTATTTCATTCATCTAACATATCATGTATTACATACTCTATATTCATTTAATATCCATACTACATAGGCTCATAGGTTACACAAAATACATATATCATATAGTCACTCTTCTACTTAAAACCAATACTGTACCAATTGGACATTCACTAAATTCTAGGATTAAAGTATGTTGTAGTCCTTCGTATTAGCTTTCTGAAACTTCAAACGGATCGCATTTTCGTGTCCGAAAGCTCTCGAAATCGCAAAAATACCGAAACACGTTCGTCTTTCGTATAGTTGACACTCAAATAATTCTACAGAAAGTTACATAAAGAATTTAGCTTATTAAAATATATATTTGGAAAGCTAACTTCGATACGGTTCTTTTAAAAAACGGAAGATAAATCGGAATTCTAAGCTAAAAGTTATGATATTTCTAAGTTGCTTTGGTTAATAAAAACGTGGATAAAATTATGACGGATTTGACAAAAGAACACATATAGGCCAAGATACTTGGATACAAACATATGTATCCAAATGAAACTCATTCTAACCATTCTAACTAAGATCAATCCACTCTCTAACCATTATAAAACTGAATTTAAATATCTATTTAAACTATTATCATACATACATACACATGGGGTGTCCTAATTTGGGATCTATCAAGTAGGACACAAGACACATATCTAAAATCCTCAAGAGAGCTCCAAATGGCCTCAAATTTGAATCTAAATGGGACACATGCATGAAGATGGATCCTACGGATTCAAAACTAATTTATATGCAAAGGAAATCGATTTAGAGGATGGATTTTACCTATTGGGAGTGGAATCCCAATAAAATCCTTTAGGACACAGCTCCAATACGAAGATCCCTCAAAATGGACACTCCTCCTTGCATTCCTCTTCCAATCCTTGGTAGCACCCTTCCCTTGGAGAATGGGAATGATTGAGGGAAGGTTTGGTGAAGGAATGATTTGATTTGGAGATCAAATCAATGGGAAGGCTCTCTAAAATTGGGGAAGAACAAAGAAAAATAAAAGAGGCAAGATTGTAATGAATGAAATGAATCATTCTCTCCTAAAGGTGGCTGCCATAAAGAGTCTATTAGGGCTAATGGGAAATGTCCTAATTGCCCCTCTCCAGTCTCATATGGTTAAGTCTAGACTAGGTTCAAGTTTGGGGTCAAAATGATCTAGTTTTGAGTCTCTAACTTAACCATTCTAACATGATAAAAATTAGTTTATTTAACTAACTTAATGTTGGGTCTTGTGAGCCATGCTTAACTTAATATTGGGTCCCATCTAGAATTCAAGCTACCCGGGTCACAATACAAGTCGAAACGAGACGAAACTCAAACCCGACTAAACAAATCCAATAAAAACAATATTAAAAATATAAAATTTTCCCAAAATATTAAAATATGAAAAATGAACAAAATCATAATACATCAATTTAATTATTATTAAACATAATCTAAAATTCACCAATTAATCAAAATCCTAAATAATTCAAAAGTCACAAAATGACCAAAATACCCTTAGCCTAAAAAGTTGTAAATAGTCATTCTAATCACATGGTTAGGTCCCTATGGTTAGTCTCTAAGCTTAGCAAAACTAGGGATTAACTAGTTAACTATCAAAATCATAATTCAACATTTTAAATAGTTTTAAATTGATAAAAAAATTACCAAAAATTACAACATGAGTTAAATCTTATTATCGATTAATCAAAATTATAAAAGTTCAAAATTACCCTCATTTGGAAAATTAGGTGTTACATATTTGCTTATAAGATGTACTCTACATCTCTAGAAGTTTCTCAGATGGTTTCTGATGTTAGAATACTAAATATCAAATTGTAAGCCCAATATATACATAATATCTGATTTTATTCACTACAACAGATATGGGATATGATAGCGTGCGCTGAACGTTGTAGAATGCATATTATAGCATATTTCGTTCGCTATAAATGCCCCCGCTATAATAACCCCATGTATAAGAACGCTATAAAGTTATAGCGTTCACGAACGCTATTCATGGATTATAGTGTTCATTGACGCTATAGACGATGTATAGCATTTTGAAACGCTATATGATAGTTATAGCACTTAGGAACGCTATATAACTTTAATAGCATTCATGAACGCTATTAATATATTGTAACGTTCATGAACGCTATAGACATGGTATAGCACATACAAATGCTATATAGTTTACATAGCCTTTACGAACGCTATAGTTCATTAATAACATTTGTTAACGCTACAAATGTGTTATGGTGTTCCTGAACGCTGTTTATTTTTAATTGCGTTCCTGTATGTTATTGTTTGTTAATAGCGTTTCGATATATATCTACTTTTTATAGTATTTCTTTCCTGCTATTATATGTGCAATAATAGCATGTCAGAATGCTATTGCAGAGTAAAAATTCTGTATTCAAAAATTTGCAGAATGCAGCACATCAGAATACTATTGCAGATAATGCCACAGTTACACAAAATGCAGGTATTCAAAAATTTAAATGCGAATTAATCACAGAATGAATTTCGAACATAAGTAAATTCATTAATTTCACTGTCTAATATATGTAGAACAACGAAGTAGTACCAAACATTCAAAATCCTTAATTTCTCCATGTAGAACAACGAAGTAGTACCAAACATATGTCCAAAAATTAAACATTAACAGTGTAGTCAGCTACATATATCCCAAAATATTGACTATCTAACATTTAGCTCCCTTCGAACCTATTCACAACCAAAACTCCTCAGAAAGCATCATCTTCCTTCATCCAACCTACACAAAAATAGGGGGAAATCATTAGTGTAAAGAAAAAACCATCTCGAGCAGATCCAGACAATTGACGAAAAGTAAATTGGGATAGGAAAAGTATGCCTTACCATTGCACTAATTGAGTCTTAAGTGTTTATATATTTTGTTGTAATTGTAAGTGTTCTCAACTCTTCTTCTCATTTTTGACTGAAAGCTTGAAAGGATTAATAAGTTCCAACTGAGTGCGTGCATTTTTTCATATAGATGAAGCTGTATCGCTAAATGTGGTCTATACTAAAGACTTATCAGTACAAACCAAAGCTTTCAGTTTCCCATATCTGTTGTGTAGTGGAAAATAGGTTTTCTGTAGGTAAAGTTCAGTAAGGTATTATGTGCATATATTTACTCTCCAATGTGCATCAGATCAGACACTCTAGTGTTCAGTAAACAGTAGATTATAAGTTCAGATTATTGAAAAAGTGTGCAGATAAGTAGAAATTAGTATCAAAGAGTGTGTAGGATTAGTTTTATTTTACATCTGTGTAATAGAATGTGAAAACAGTGAGTAAAACATAGGGGTGCATGAATTAAATTACAGTGTGTAGGAATTTAGTATAGCATTTAGAGGTACTGCACTAAAGACGTACCTAGTCTTCAAACGGCATAAATGTGGTCTGTTGGCCAAGCCGTGGTACTTCCAATGATTTCCTCTACTGTGTCGTTACCAAAACACGGCCTAAACAACAGAGCTGTGGGTTGTATCACTATATCTACCCAAACACGGGATGCATCTTGTCCAAGAGGATAATCGTGAACCGGCACATTCGGATCATCGGTGATCCATCGTCCAATTGCAACAACTTCGTTCTTATTTCCCGTCCAATCGAATAACTTGCATTTTTGGTCCTTTGAAAGATGATGATGTGACTACAACAAAGATTGAAGCTCAAAAATATTAAATATCATTCGAGTTACAATACTTCTATTTGTTATTAGAGATATATTACCTGTGGAGTAGATGAAGATTTTGAAATGACCTTTACTTCAAAATCATTCTCGTCGCCACTCTTGTTCTCCTCCTCTTTAGTGTTCTCATCATCACTGCTGCCCTCATTGTTCTCCTCCTCCTCTTTAGTGTTCTCATCATCACTGCTGCCCTCATTGTTCTCCTCCTCCTCTTTAGTGTTCTCGTCGTTCTTCTCATTGGTCATCTTATTTTGATCCTAATGGGGAAAACAGTTACATGTAATTACCAAAAAGAAAAATATAGATTTGTTACAAGTGGTCATTCTTGATGATTTACCTGACTTTTCATTAATGTACCAAGTAGTTGAGTTTGTTGTTCAATTAACTTTGATATGGAGTTGATTTGTCCTTGCATTGAGTCAACTTTGCTTTAGAAATTTCTCTCCTCTACACTCACCTTAACATCATCTTTTTGTTGATCACATTCCTAAGCAAGGCAAGCGTCATAGGTAATGTATAAAAAAATATCAAAGTGAAATAAAACAAGAGTTAATCTAGAATTCCTACACACTTACCTTATTTTTCATCAAAGTCTCTATCAATTTTGCTTGTTCTTTAACTAATTTTGACATTGAGTCAATTTCGTCCTACATTGATTCAATTTTATTTTCCAGTTGAACTACTGTTTGAGAATGCTTCTTTTGAGCAACTAATTTAGATTTAGTTGCTCCGGCTCCGGCTCCTCTAATCCTACCCCATTTTTCAGATTGTCGTACTACTTGTGAAAGTGCATCACCTTCATCTAATTGTTGGGATCCCTCTGAAGGTGGTGCAAGAAGGATTTCCTTGGCTTTTTGCTGAAATTACGATGAAGAAAACTAGAATTAGTCTTCGTTGGACAACGCTTGACTGTCAATACAAGAAAAAAAAAAATACTATCCATAAGAAGGTAATTGTGTACATACAATGAGCTCGTTGCCCTTTGAGTGCTTAGCTACACCTTCTCCAGTAGTATATCCCCGGATCCAAGCATGAAGCCTAACCTTACCGATAGAACATGGTCCCTCCCTTCTCTGCATTGTATTAGGTAAAATTGGCATTGATAAGTAGAGAGTTATAAATACGAATGAAAAAAATATATTTTATACTTACCAATATTTCATCGGCAATGCGAGTAAAGCCTTTTCTACTTCCAAGGTACGGCATTGTTTGTTTTCCTCTCATTTGTTTAAACTTTGTAGACCTCTCCTACGTACAACACATGCATATTATTAGATAATACCTTAAATGTTAGACATTGAAGCTTCAAAAAATATTTATTCAACATACCTTAAATTGTTTTGATGATCTTTTCTTAACGAATCGTTCCCAATCTACCGGGTCTACGTCATTCGGCTTTCTCTTCAAATATTTTCCCAATTTTGATTTGTTGTCCCTAGCAAGTCTTCGCATTTGTTGGAGGACATACATTTTTGCCCCCTCATCGCGCTCCATGAATGTAAATTTTTGCTACAAGTGCAAAATAGTCATAAATAATTATTAGGAAGATAGTAGATATAAACTACATTTAAAAAAGAATGTAAACTTTCATCTTACTGTAACAGCTTTCCAATAGAAGTCCTTGCTCTCAGAAGGTATATGTCTCCAATCATCGAACGTTATTGGTACCATTTCACGTGTCAAACATCCGAAAAAAGTTGAAAGATGTTTCAAGTTCTTCCAATTGGTTGACCATTTTCATTTAACTCCACCTCTAGCCTATTGACACTTTCAACGGGCCAAGCACTACACCTAGTGGGTCCCCTAGTCCTTGTTGTTCTCTCTGTTGCCTTTATTTGAAGCTTGTGGTTCTTCTTCATCATTTGAATCTTCTGGTTCTTGTCCCTCATTTGATGCTTCTTTTCCTTGTTCTTCATTGGAACATTTTTCCTTGTCCTTCCTTTGCTTCTTGTGCTTATTTTCCTTCTTGTGCTTCTTTATAGATTTACTCGCTTGATTTGCACTCTACAAGAACACAGTTGACATTTATGCATTAGAAATATATGTAAGCATTGCTATAGAAAATATGTGCTTGTTTTGTAATAGTTGACATTTATGCTTGTTCTCAGAACACAGTTCTGAGAACAACATTCCCACAACATTTCTAAAAATTTGTGAAAATATGTGCTTGATCCTTACCGCATTCGAACCTTCTTGCTCACTTATATAGAAACCAGCATTTTGATTGTTCACAAGAGCAGCCTCGATGCCTTGTCTTTGCTTCTTTGCTCTCTTTTTTGCGCGTTTTGAAGACTACAAATATGCAACATATTAAAACAGTAAGAAATAAATAAGATTTATGTAAGCTTAATTTCAAATACATGTTGAAGGTTATTTACCTCAGCTTCACCATCATTTCTTCTTTTACTTGGTGTCATTGCAAGATAGGGTAGCTACGAGCAAGAATTACTCGCTGATGATGATTAGAAAATAAGCAAATATTAAAGAAACAAATCATGACAAGTAGAGTATCATAGAGTATCAAATACTAAATCATGACAAGTAGAGTATCATAGAGTATCATAGACTGTACATCGTAGGACTGTACATTGAAGGAGTGTACATTAATCTAGGTGGTTCCCTATGTTCTTGCTTACCATCAAACCAACTTTTTTTTCAACCTAAATGGATGCTTGGCTGGAAGAAAACGTCTGTGTCCCATGTAGACGGTTTTTCTACTATATTTTAACCATTTTGAATATGTATTCACTCCACATATGGGACATCCAACTTTTTCTTTTGGTAGTACATCCAGCTAGGTTACCATAAGCTGGAAAATCATTTATTGTCCACATCAAAATTGCTTTCAAGTTGAAAAAAGATTTACTAAATGCATCATAAGCATGCACTCCATTGTTCCATAGCTCTAGCAAATCATCTATTAGTGGCTGTAAATAAACATCTATATCATTTCCAGGTTGCTTCGGTCCAGGAATTAGTAGTGTTAACATTATATATTTTTTCGCATGCATAGCCATGGTGGGAGATTGTATGTCGTGAGCATCACTGGCCAACAAGTATATGAAGAGCTAAGATCGCCGAAAGGATTAAACCCGTTTGCAGCAAGGCCAAGTCTAAGGTTGCGTGGCTCTTCTGTGAAAGAGGGCCACTTCATATCAATTGTCTTCCATGATAAGGAGTCCACAGGATGTCTCATGATGTCATCGTCACTTTTGTGATTATAATGCCACCTTAAGTTTTCAGCCGATTTAAGTGACTGAAACATTCTTCTGAACCTTGGAATTATCGGAAAGTACCTTAGTACTTTTGTTGGAACTCCTTCTTGAATTTTGCCAGTCTTATCTTTCTTCCACCGTTCCAATCCATATTTTTTACATTTTTTCTCATTTTTCAATTCTTTTCTGTATAGACAACAGTCATTGGGACGTGCATCTATCTTCTCACAATCAAGCTCAAATGTCTTAAGTAACGATTCAGCGTCACGTGAGGATTCTGGAATTGTATTTCCATCAGGTAAAATATCATGCAATATTTCCAAAAGATGACTAAAACATTTATTAGAAATTCCATACATAGACTTGTGCTTGTATAAAATAACGGTTACCGATAACCTAGTATACTTTTTGCAACTTGGGTATAATGGATTATTTGCATCCTTCAATAAGGTTGTTAATCCATCATCCCTTTCTTCTTCGATAGGTTCAACATTGGGTTCATTTTGAACATATGCATCTTCAATTATATTAGTATCCTCTGTCTGTTCCAAATTTAAAATTCCTTTCCCATGTCAAATCCAAGTTGTATAAGACATATCCATCCCACGTCTTAGCAAATGAAGTAAAATCATATCTTCATTACCACGACACAAATTCTTACAATCAATGCAGGGACATAACATAAAGTCTGGATTCTTTGCATTTGACTTGGCAAAATCCACAAACTGACGGACATATTTCTTATACAATGTCGTATTCCTAAATAATACAAAATAATTATAACATAAATAAGACATAAAGATGGATTTAATTAAGTGAATACATTAGTATAGTGAAAAGGATTTAAATACTTGTTAAGATGAACCCAACCTTTATTCATCATGTTGACACCCACAACTTGCTTATATCGAGCTTGATAACACCAAAAATAATTTGTACGTGGCCCTAAAGAGTTTTAAATTAAATAATTTAGACTTTTACATGCATTAGTAAACAACAACAATTGTCACTTCCTGAAATAAACCAAAAATATAAACAAATTATATACGGAAAAGGAATGACTTACAGAGCGATGACAAAATCGTGGCACTTTCTTCTTCTTCAACACTTCACAAATTTAGGGTTCCTGAAACAAACCAATAACATCAAACACAACAAAATGCCACAGAAATTCAGTTGAAGGAGTTGTACATAGAAACAGAATTTCTATCCAAAGCCGAACCCTAATTTCCGACAAATAGATCTACGAAATCGAGGAGTCACATATACCCCAAATAATCCATCCAAACCCCAAATAATCCATCCAAAGCCGATCCAACAAATCGATCCAATAAAACTATAACATCCCTCACGAAAACCCCAAATAATCCATCCAAAGCCGAACCCTAATTTTTGACAAATCGAGGAGGCACGTATACACCGCCACTGATAGATACTTTATTGACGGGGGAAAAAATTGAAAATAGCGTTTTGCTATGGACAGTCGGTCGATTTTTAGTGTTTTCGTGAGGGAAGAGAGAGACAGAGAGAAGAAGATGAGGAAGAGGAAGGGTTTCGTGAGGGGAAAAGGGTTACCTGAGGAAGAGCGTTGTCGGAAGAGGGTTTGGCGATAGAGAGAAGAAGATGAGGAAGAAAGAAGTTTTCGTGAGAGAGAGTTATGAGGAGGAGAGAGGGTTTTCGTGAAAGGGGTTGAAGGGGTTTTTTCAGTTACGCGCCCAGGTTAGAGGAGTTGAAGGGGTTTTTTAGTTAGGCGCCCAGGTTATGAGGTGGAGAATACAATAATGTTTTTTCAAACATAAGACAGCGTTTTGCTATGGACGGTTCCGATTTAATTGCGAAACATCTAATGGACGGGATCGTCCGCTATGGACAACATACTATAACTTATTTAGCAAAACTGAATCGCTCCTATTGTAGTCACAACATACTATAACTTATTTTTTTAATATAAAATATATTTTATAAAACTGTGTTGCTTCTCCCATATGATTGGAACAGTAGATAGTTCAATTGTGAGCATTCGATTAACTCGGTTAACCGAACTGAATTACCAAATACCGAATTCGACCAAAAATCGAATAACAAAAATTGAAACCAGCCGAAATATCCTGTACCGAACCAAACCGAATGGAATAAATTTGTTCGATTTTCAGTTTATTTGGTTTATAACCAATATTTCAGTTTATTTATAATTTTTTCCCAATATATATATTAACTAAATATACAAAGATATATTTCGTATATATATTACTAATTTTTTTATTCGGTTTACCAGGGGAGAGGAATTTTAGATAAAATTTCTGAAGGTTAGTGGCATTAGTTGAAGGGTATTCTGCAGCTCCTTCGCATGAATTTTTTTTTACGGTAGCGATTTTGTTACTTATATAGCATCCAAAATATGTTATAGTATTTTTTTTAATCATGTAAAATATATACAATATGATGCTACTCCTAATCGAACTGGATACCTTACTTTGACATATGTAGGGGTGAGCCTTCTGTTTATTCGTGGTTTCAACCGAAACGAAATCGTCAACACCAAATAAACCGAAATTCAAAAACTCCAAAACCGAAACCGAACCAAAATTAACTAAAACCAAAACCGAACCGAAGCTAATAAACTATTCGGTTATTTGATCGATTTATTCGGTTAAACCGAATAAATAGAAATCATATTTTAATTATATTAAAGAAATTATAAGTTTGTACACTTTTTGTTATATGTCAAAAATATATCAAAAGTAGGACATATATATATATATATATATATATATATATATATATATATATATATATATATATATATATATATATAATTGTTGCTTTCAAATATATACATTTTTAGTCACTAAATATACATAGAATTAGGATTTTTATAAATTAATAAATCTTATTGGGGTTTTCGGTTTTAAACCGAAACCGAATAAAAAAATTTAGTATTTTCGAAACCGAAATCGAACCAAATTTTTTTTCAAATGAACCGAATCTATTATTCGGTTAGGTTCGATTCGGATTTCGGTCCAAAATCGAATAATGCTCACCCTTAGACATACGAGCATAGCAACGGTGAGAAAAAAACTATACCTTTAACAGCACTGCATAATGAACTCTATTGATAATGACACTTCTAATAGCGGGGAGGCATAAACGCTATAGATAAACTGCTATTGTATGAACTTTTAATAGCATTTCCTATGAACGCTATGGATGATGATATTATAATAGCAGGGAGGCTCAAACGCTATAGATAAACTGTTATTGTATTACCTTTTAATAGCACTGACTAATGAACGCTATTGATGATGACATTCTATAGCTGGGAGGCCAGAACGCTATAGATAAACTGCTATTGTATGCCCTATTTGTTGTAGTGATTATTTTTAATTAATAAAGTACCAAAAAAGGAAGATGAGAATCATTCTTATTAGCATCACTTTTGAAGCAACTAATGATATACACATTGTCTCTTTTTGTAGATTTCAATGTAATAAATTTTCTGACCCAAAAAGGAAGATCAAAAGTCAATCTTATTAGCATCACTTTCGAAGCAAGTAATGATGTACACAATTAATAATCTCCAAATAGGTACAC
Source organism: Iris pallida (assembly GCA_029216955.1). Lineage (NCBI taxonomy): Eukaryota > Viridiplantae > Streptophyta > Magnoliopsida > Asparagales > Iridaceae > Iris > Iris pallida. Next base: position 4,270,895 of record JANAVB010012000.1, read on the forward strand.
ATCGCAGTGGTAGAAGCAGACAAATTGAAGATAATGAGGACATTCTAACTCATTGGATAGAACACATCATTTGAATTGTAGCAGCAGAAATAAGCAAAAAACTTGAAGTCGCACAGAGACATGTAGAAATAAGCTGTCTTTATTGATAACTGAAAATAGAATACAAGACTTGCAGTAGAATGCAAAGTTTACAACACCTATCACTTTACATGGACAGCCAACTGAACAAGAGTCATAAAGCTTACATTTGATACTTTCATATACTAGATTACAACTCGATATACCGACTTAGCTTACAACTCACTGGTACAACTGATTACAATATTTCATACATTATTCTCTTTATAAACAGAAAACATCATCTTGTACAAGGAGAGCTTCTGCATGCCCAACAAATCTTCGATGCCGCAGGACCGATCAAGCCAATCTTCGTGTACAGAACTTCACAAGCACGCGCACCTGCCCACAATGTGGGTTAGTACATCATCTATGTACTGGCGAACAGAATCTAACCCACTCGCCTAAACCGACACTAAGTGGTCAATTTTATGAAGCATTTATTAGAATGAACTTTCTAGTTGGGGCCTAGCATCAGTTTACAGTTCATGGACAATATTCATAGTGAAGCATGTAAACATATTCTTAGCAGCGTTCATGTGAAGGCATCATTAAGGCAACATTAAGTACTAACATCTTAAACATGTTACAACAATTCTCATAGAAAGTATCACTTAGCATGTAAGTTATGTTTAAGCAGTTTCATAGCAAGACAACATGTTGGCATAATGAATTTAACATGTTAGGCAGGTTCTCATTTGAAAGGCAACATCACAGCACCATTTGGTTAGCATGTTAAGCAAGCAAGAACCAACATAAATATATTGCATATATCATATTTAAGTGATTTCTTACCGATAGTTGAATCCTCGTTCCTGCATCAAAAATATAGGTTAGACAATATACTTACTCTGCCTGCACAAAACATTCATTAGCATGCATCCTGACTACATAACCACTGGTGTTATACACCATTTTGGACTTGCCATATAGGACTTCAAGGGTATCGACGCACCATTCACCCAGGTTGCGAGCCCGAAATGAATATCCCGATACCAATCATGCCACCAAAGCATGCTTTATTTTCTTCTAGGCTAAATCGATCCCCAGGGCCCTGGGAACTGTCTGAGGAAACAATACCTTGTATACAAGTTGTCGATGACCATGCGAATGCGTGTCCGACTCGATCGTGCACAAAATCGCATGGTAAAATATTAAGAGAAGTAAGCCAACAGTGCATCATCATTCATCTCATTCAAGTCATGTTCAACGACTCATTCCTTTCCAACTTACCATCATTTTACTTGGTGATCCCAGTGATCCCAAGCCTCATCATTTCTCATTTCATCAACTCTCATCGCAATATTTTTCCATATCATTCCTTTCGACAAGGAATATAACATTCATTCATTTCATAGGGGCATTTATTCATTCTTTCAATGCTTATAAGAAACAGGCAACAATTCATATCTTTGCAACAGTTATACAGAGTGTACATGATTCAAGTATTTCATTTCGGTTCATTGGGTCGATAGCAAAGCCAGTTCATTTCTTATGTATCGTTCACAAGGCAACTCATTATTCAAGTGTTTTACCTGTTTCGACAATGTTAAGCATAAGGGACATTATAAATTCATTCTCAGGTATCAAGTCACATTAGCAGTTCAAGTGTGATCCATTCAGCAGTTCAATTTCATGTATTATTTATTTCAACAATTCTCAGCATAAGCATCTCAGTAACTAACACATGGAACATATAGGGATAGTTCATAGCAACACATTACTCTATTTTATTAGGTATGAAGGAGTAAGGAGGAGGAAGGACAGTTCCACTTTCATAAAGGGTCTTCCTGTTTCGATTGCACGCATTCCTACTAAGCGTAGCTCCACCAGCGAGCCACGTTCTAATACCCATTCCGTCTAGCCAGCTAAGAGATACTGCATCAGTCTCAATTCTCCTGATCTCCAACCCAAGTCATAGTCCAAATGCCTCGTGCGGAGCGGGGCATTTCATAATATACCACTCAGAAAAAGTTTCGTCATCAAAACTTAAGGAAACAACTCATTCTACTAATTCACTTAGTCACAACAAGTTACTCATTCAGCTTCAATTCAATATTCATTTCAGCACACCCGGCCATCTCAAAATTACTATCTAATTGTACCACTTAACTCATCAATGATTCAATCCGTCATTCTCTTTTCCAAAGTATTTGTACTTCTCATTGATTCACCCACATTTTTCTAGCATTGTTATCTTCGTCGCAGCCTACCACTTCGTTTGAATTCATACACATATCTTAGGCGTGTCCAAAATATATGCATTTAGCCAAAGTTCGTGCTAGTGCGATTCGATAAGCTCTCCCGACAATGGTATCTTGTCGCAGCCTATCACATCGGTTAGATCCATACACATACTTTAGGCGTCCCCAAAATATATGTATTTCAGCCAATTTCTGTATTAGAGCAATTTCGATATGCCACGGTGCAACTCTCTTTCCCAAATCCGACTTAGCATCCTTTTAATTGACTTATTGTTTTGCCACAATCGCTATATTTCTAGCCACAACCATCAACGTCAGGGACAACTCAGATAATTTTCTTATCCAAGCATAATATTTCTAATATTCGGTCAATGGTCAAACTTAGAGCCAACCATACCAAGAGTTCACAATAATCAAATATGCAATTATATTCCCTTCCGAATCCAACAATGTTTCTCACTGAGGCAATTCATCTTTTCTAAAAGATACAATTCAAAGTCACCAACTATCGATTACCCGCGCCAAAGGTACAATTCTATGCGACAGTCAAGGTTAACCCAGCTACCCAACTTTAGATACCGATCCAACATTCCCGTCAAGAGCAGTCAATTCCATCTCATGGAATAATTCACTACTCGATACATACAACTCAAGTCTCATCCAATGATTACAGTTCCCGCTACGGCCGACATATTACTTCACAAGGGCCAAACATCTCTAAGGTTTATATTGAAGCATATACTTAAAACATATATTCTATTAGGTCATACTCATCACCATCTCTCGTTCAATACCAAAGGGTCATCCTATGGTTCGCCAACAGTCTCCCTATTATTCGGTCAAGTCACTAAGGCTAGCTATACCGATAGCTAAACCTATTCACTTGGTGACTTCCCTAGAGTGGACGGCTACTAGGGTTATACTCTTTTTTTATTCTCAGGCTAACAAGCAACCGACAGTTCTAAAGAACTCTACCCAAAACTATGGGCATCAACTCAATCTGGATAACTAATCACCATTGTCGACTTTGTCAACAATTGGTTATATAGACCATGGTCGCTATGGTCAAGTCTATCTATTTAGGGTCTTCCTCAAGAAAATATTCCCACAGAGGCTCATTCTAGACTTACCCGACGATTGACTAAGATCGATCTAGCAACATTACGGTCAAATCCCAACCCGACATACGATTCTCATCGTTCTAATAATCCATCAAGTAAATTTTCTAATGATCCAATTTCTATTCCAATTCTTTCGTACCAACACGGATCTATATACTGAGGCTAACTATTCAAGGGTCATCGATTCTGATAGAGTCACAACAACACTATAGAATCTTACTATTCGATCTGTATGACGAAGTTATACCACTAAATCATAAGCCAGAAATCTATATACCAACAGATAGTCATCTAGACCATCACACCATCTACCGACACTATCCAATACCTTTCATGATTCTTAATCCCACTCATTTTTCAGCCACCAAAATCTCGTACGGACATTCTTAAAATCTCATATCGCAAGGATCGAGTAGTCTATTCCATTCAATCCGATAATTCATGTATCAATTAACCATTCTCTATTCAACAATTATTCCGAGGCACTACTTGTTACTTATAGGATACACTTCAATTCCTTAGCATACATGTACGTATGCAACGACTATCAATCATGGCAGGCTCGAACTCAAACTTTACTAATTCTATCCTTCGGCGATCAAGATGGGTTAACATCTTATTGCACCTTAGGGTCATAGCATAGATTTTCAATACTCCTTCGGGTCACCGACAACATTTGTAAAACTTTTAATTTAGCAACCAACTTGTAATAGCCACACATGATTTCCATCCAACTAGTCGCAACTATCGTTCAATGTTCTAAGCCACAATATTCGCTAGCCAAATTTATTACCCATGGTATAACTTTCATCCTGTTAGTCTGAGTCCTTATTCGACTGAGCAATTTCTAACCAAGGCACCCGTTACAATTTCGGACAATCTCGCTATACCGACTTGGCAGCGAAAATTTTCTGATTTCAAATTTTTCAGCATTAAGAATACCAAAAAAGACATTAAAATTGTTCTCTTATTACGAACACTTTTGAAGCATTTAATTCTTTCTTAACAACTTTTATAGATTTGAATTCATTATTTTTGAAACAATTGGTTTGCTTATAGAAATGAATTTTTTTAATGTATTTGATAAAAAGTAATATGAACAATATTTTTTTTGTTTTATATGAACGCAACAAAAATAATAGACTGTGATTACGTTTTTTTTTTTCTGACTATGAACAGTTTTGAAGCAAATATTCGTTTGCTAACAACTTTTCTAGCGTCTAAAAATAATATATTTTGAGAAAATGAACGCTATGATTTTGAGTATGTTAGAAATTTTGATGTAAGTGTTTCTAACTTAAATTAATTTTTGGTTGGGCAACATAATCCAATATGTTTGTTCTAACGTGATATATATTTTGGGCTTACACATGAAAAAGGGCTAAATTCTATAACAAAATGGTCCTACATTTAAAAAATGAAAGCTATGATTTTGAGTATGTTAGAAATTTTGATGTAAGTGTTTCTAACTTAAATTAATTTTTGGTTGGGCAACATAATTCAATATGTTTGTTCTAACGTGATATATATATATATATATTTTTTGGGCTTACACAGAAAAAATGGCTAAATTCTATAACAAAATGGTCCTACATTTAAAAAATGAACGCTATGATTTTGAGTATGTTAGAAATATTGATGTAAGTGTTTCTAACTTAAATTAATTTTTGGCTGGGCCACATAACTCAATATGTTTGTTCTAACATGATATATATTTTGGGCTTACATAGAAAAAAGGCTAAATTTTATAACAAAATGGTCCTACATTTAAAAAATGTCATTTTTCATACAGTTTATAATTAAACTTTTAGTCTACTTTTGATTATATTCTTCTTTGTGATTTTTTTAATTATGATCAATTTTGAATGATATGATATGTTTCATGTATAATGCTCACATATACATAATATATATAAGATTGTCTATTAGTTTTGATTTAAAATACTTCACATATAGCATATTATGTGACTACTCAATGTTTGGTAGTCAAATTAACTGCAATTTCAATACATTTTTATATTGTTCTTTTCATATTGGACTTTTTACATAATACTTTTCATATAATACTCACATATACCATATTACATGTGTACTAAAATTTTGGCAGTAAAATTTACTGAACTGAACATTGAATTTATTTATTATAGTTGAAATGAACATTAAATTTACTAAAATTGAATTTATTTAGTATAGTTGAACTGAACTAAAAATTTGTGATCAACCATATATATCATAATTGCATTATGTGTCAATATATGGCAGATTTACTACCGATCAGTTTTGTTATATAATGCTCACGTATACAATATTTTATTCCTCAATTTTCTCCTTTTTAAAATTTACTGCACTTGCCTTCATTATATTTTTCATGTTGACATCAAATGTTATTTATTATATTTTGGATGTGCCTAGGTGAAAATGTTATGAAATCATTGACGAATATAATTTTGGTGTATAACATCTAATTCAACTCTTTACCATGGCCCTAAATTTAAAAAATTATCAATTTTGTTCATACATTTTTAAAATAAACTTTCTGTCTACGCATACTTTTATTGTAATTTTTCAAAATCACAGAATTTTTTTTTACTCATTCGTCTCTAGGGGCTTTCATATGCATTTGTAAGATATTTATTTTTTTTGATGTAAATTAACCTAAAAAAAGTTATTCAACATATGAAATAACTATAAACAAATACAAGATACTTATTTTTTAAATGAACCACCGCAACTAATTTGTAACGTCCAATTTTTTTTTAGTTTAGATAAGAACAAACATGTTTTAAAGGACTAATATAATATTTGGTCATATTTTGAATCATATGTTGTCTGTGAGATGCTGCTGAGTTTAAACAAATGAAAGACATTTTTATTTTGAGAGAAAGAATCGATTATATTTTTTAACACTTTATTTTAAACAAATGGAAGACATTTTTATTTTTATGAAAATAATTTGTAAATCAAAATTACCTCATTATCATGAAAAACACATTCAAGACTGAATGGTTGTCCTTTCCCTCCGTATACGGGTACCTCATAGAGACGAATGAGTCGGACCTTCAAATTCCAGAAAGCTTTTGAAGGACTCACATCACGAATAAGTGAAAAGAAAGGAGCCATTGATGTAGTCGGAAGATGCTGCTGAGTTTTTTTTCTAAAAAGTTCCAAACTGTGTATGATGGAATCATTTTTCCATCTATTTATAGACAGATTGCATTAAAAAGGATGAATGTATCAAAAGTTGGGAGACCAACAGGTGCCTTGAATGCTGATCCAGTTTTCAAACACTTGCACAAACACCAAAGGATTGCAAGGGTGGAAGCAGCCTTCATTTCAGAGATTGATTCTGGTTTAAAATTTCAAATTTGAAATGTGTGTAATGCTACATTTAAAAGACTGTTGTGATTTTTGTGTACATTTAAAAGCACAGTGCAAAACCGTTGTGATTAATGCAGCCGCTACTTTGTTACATAATTGTACAATTTTTATTTGTACTTTTTTAATGAATATTTTATTGTGGCAGAGTTTAGGCGAAAATATAGCATTTTTTTCAATTTGTTTCAACTATTTTGCTATTATATAGATATAAAGCTGAAATTGATGATGCAAAAAAAGATTTGGGGGTGTCTGTCAGACAACCTCAGGACCATCCCAGCCCCAATTAGAGGGCTGAGAACGATCCTCCACTGTGTGAAGATGAAGATCTTCCACCGTTAATCACGCTCTGATCCTGAGGTTATGAATTCATCCACCAGAATGTGTTGCCTGTCTCCTTAGAACTCAAGGATACAGTAGTACGAGCCTATAGAACAGATCCTGTTCAAGTAAGGTCGTGAGTGGCTTCCCCAGTAATGTTATTATAAAAGGTATGCTGTTACTTGTTCCGGTCGATGTGGGACTAAAACAAATGAGGAGTGGAGTAGAAAAACCTCCTCTGCTCTCGAGCATGTGCTGTCAATACTTTTACTTCTAAAGTCTAGTTTGAGATTAATTAATTCTCTTCCTAACCTGCAGTGCTATCCCATTTATATATTAAATTAATGGTCGGTCGACTTAATGGGGATAGGAATCAACAAGCTCCAAATTCTCTCGTGCGCGGTGCAAATCAGGATCCATCCACATGCGTATGCATGTCAACCCCTACCCTTCCTTGTATGCAAACAAAGCTTCTTACGTACAGTAGGAGATCACAATTCTAATCATACAAATATTGGAAAAACTCTTGGGCAAGAATATCCTTGATGTCTTGGGACATACATAAAATATCATGTATAAATATATAGGAAGAGGTTTGCTACTTGTTGTTACAAAATTATCTTCTCTTCTCAATCTTCCCATTATGTATTCTCTTGTTGTTGCATATCATTATTCACCTTCTCTCATTATTTTCATCTCCAACAACATCTATTCTCTCGGTTCGTTGCAGTATTTCCATGGATCAAACTCTAAAAATATTAAGCTCACATGCAGGTGCCCTAAATGGACGAAGGAGGTTTAACCCAACTCTTTTACCGCATCGGAATATCAATTTGGATAATTTACGCAATCTTATGATCTACCGTTTTCCTATCCGGTATGAATTCATATTAAGGTGTATTTTTTTTTTTCACTACATGTTTATTACTAGATGATGAAGAAGCACAAAATTTTGTTGTTCAAAGTAATTTACATTTATCATCTATAAATATTATGTTATTCCATTATTACAAATGTTGACAGAAATATCATTTCAAGTAGTCAAACAGATTCTAATAACCACAATATTAATGTAGGTATAGTTCTTCAAACCAAATTGTTTCATTTGCTGAAAAAACTATATTAATGAAGAGGACGGTGATAAATAAGTGATGATTTATATGATAATGGCAATAATAAGTTATATGTTAGCACTCCCAAATTATTTTTCGGAAAAATATTTGAATCTCTTTTTAAATTTTATAAATTTGCCTAAGTAGCAAATTTAGACGGAATCCGAACATCATAATGAACTAACATAAACGGTGTAGATCTCTTATCCAAATTGGGTGAGAACAGAACACGGTGGCTGTGGCGAGTTCACAAACATCCCACTTGAAGAAACATCACAATTTGCAAATAATTTTTGAAAAAAAAAATTGTAAATATCTAAACGAAGCATGTCCTAGGCGACGATGCCACAACCAAATATATTACACAAATTTCACATGTGCCGGACAACTATCAACCGACAATGCTTAAGTGACGAGTACTATCTGATGTCAAGTCCAAGTAATACAACTTTTTCTTCTTAGGTTGCGTTTGATTGCAAGGTGGAAAAAGTGTGAAAAAGAAATTAATTACATGGAATTATTTTCCTACGAAAAAAATTCCATGGAATTTTAAAAAAAATTCATGGAAAACTTAATTTGGGTGTTTGATTGCCATTATTTTTCACGAAAAATAGTTATTTTCCATGGAAAATGATATTTTCATATAGGTTGGACAAGTTTCATTTTCCACCATTTAGATGGAAATATGGAAAATGATAGTTTTTTGGAAAATAATTACATGGAAAATATAATCTATCAAACACTACAATTGGTGGAAAATTTGTGATGGAAATATTTTCTATGGAAAAAAAGCCCAATCAAACACAGCTTTAGTGTCGTAACCAATCGTCCGTCAGATCCAGGTGTCCTTTAACACAAAATAATTAGGCCGAAAAACAACAGCACAATGTAAAGCAATATTGGTTAGCTGAATGATAGAAAGAAGTAGGGGTGAGCATTCGGTTTATTCGGTTTAAACCGAACCGAATAACCCAAAACCGAATTGGACCGAAACCAAATAAGCAAAACCGAAATCGAACCGAATTGGCCCAAAACCGAATCAAACCGAACCGAATTAAATCGGTTCGGTTTTCGGTTTATTCATATTTTTTGATTTTTTTGAGCTTTTTTTGTTAATATATATAGTAGCTAAATATACATAGACATATTTAGTATATACCTATATATATTTAGTATATACCTATATATATTAATACTTATATATATATATAGTACACACACCCATATATATAATTTAATTAATTAAATTTTCTTATTCGGTTTTCGGTTTTGGACCGAAACCGAAACCCAAAACCGAAACCGAAACTGAAACCGAAACCGAATAAGAAATTTTAGTATTTTCAAAACCGAAACCGAACCGATTTTTTTTAAAACCGAACCGAACCTCTTATTCGGTTCGGTTCGGTTCGGTTCGGTTTTCGGTCCAAAACCGAATAATGCTCACCCCTAGAAAGAAGTTTATAATCAAGTGAAGGGACAATAAGTACATTATAGCTATGGTTCTATCCTTTATTACTGAAAGTAAGATACAATGGGGAGGAATTTCCGTCCAAATGCTTCCAAATGTTCATCCACATTATTTAAATTTATATTTAAAGAGATTATGTGGGATATTGCTGCCAACAAGAATGGATCTGCCAACAACCGTCCAAAAAAATCTTTAAAGAGATTATGTGGAATATTGCTGCCAACAAGAATGGATCCGCCCATAACCGCCCAAAAAAATCTTCTCTCGTAACCGTCCGTAACTGAGCGAAAAATAGGAGTGGCATTCCAACCTTTCCATAACTGCTTCGTAGCAATTTTCATAAAGTCTTCTCCTTATTTTTCTTTTTTACTTTCTCTATTCTATGTCAATTGTTACTACCCAGCCCAAAAACCTGGAGAGAGAGAGTGAAGAAACAGTAGCGAGGAGGAGGAGTCGGACTTCATCGCCATCGCCAACGTTTCTTCGGTCAGGGGTAACGATATTCTTCCTTCTCTTGCTATTTCGATTCTTATGGTTATGGTTTTCTTTCAAAAACATTAATCTGATAATGAAGCGCACTTTCTTTGATATATAATTATTTTGTTGATGGATGATTATTTTGTTTACGGCTTTATGTTGCACACATTTTTCATAATTTTTTGAATGTGTCTGACTGTTTGATTAACATTGTCGAGTTTTTTTAGGGTTTTGATTTTGTGATGAGTAATGTCATTTTAATATTTTGATATTTATTTCGATTTTAATGATCATAGCTTTAGATTTGATGGCTTTGTTTGTTGGATAGGCTGTAATTATATGTGAATATTTTTTGGGAGAAATTTTAAGGATTCAATGTTTTGTGTGTTGTCACTTTGTTGATTTTTTGTAGTTTGAGTTTTTATTTTTAAGTTTTTGTTTGTTTGTTTTTTAGTTCTTATTATGTTCCATTGAACCACGTTCAACAATAAACGAATAAAAGATGCACAAGCCTTTATAGCATATTGGTGGCAAGTATTCCTCCGATAAGTACTCCGTTAGCTCGATAAATTTTTGTGTGTTTTCTTTTTGTGTTTCTGTCAACGCACCAAACCAAAGGGATGTTTTGGTACTGGATAATTATTTTATTTCTGAAAAAAAAATTAGGATGGAGAATCTATTCTCATGTTTTTATTTTCAAAGAATTTTTTATTTTATTTTTTTCATTTTAACCTTTTTTACATATCTATAAGTACCACTGGTGATGACCCATCCTTCTGTAGTCAATGCACAATCTTGATGACCCATCCTTCTTCCCTACAAGTACCACTAGTGATGCCCATGGTGACTCGCTGTCTCAAATAAACTTCTTCGCCTTCAGTTCCTCTATGTGTTGATACACCTTGGCCTGCTCTGAATCCGACATTCTATAAACTCGATCTGATATCGGTTTTGTTCCAGGTGCTAATTCTATACTGAACTCGATATCTCTAATGGGTGGTAGACTTGGAAGTTCTTCAGAAAACACGTCAATAAACTCTTCAACTATCTTCGGAACTTGAACTTCTTCTATTGCCTCTACTATTCCTTCTTCTTGTTGAGTTACCACTGATCTAACTAAGGTAAATTGCTCCATGCCGGGAATATTAAAAGATACACTCCCTCTACGATAATCTATTATGGCACAACTGTCTTTCAGCCAGTCCATACCTAGGATAACGTCGAAATTCCTCATAGGAAATTCTATCAACCTGGCGGGTAAGGAACGCCCGTACACTACAACTCTACATGCTACAATAACTCTACTAACTCCTACGAGCCCATTACCAATGAGTATATTCAACCTCCCTGGCAATGCTTCGAATTCTATTCCTAGTCGTATCGCAAATTGTGCAGATATAAATGAGTGTGATGCTCCCGAATCAAACAATGCTACTGCAGGATATGAGGTGACGAGAATGTTACCTGCCACAACATCTTCCGATGCCAATGCCTCTTCCAAGGACAGATTGAATGCCTGTCCTCGGCCTCCTTGTTGGTTCCATACTGTGGCCTAGCCTAGTGCTACTGCTGGCCTCTGCCTGGGTGATGCTGGGTGGCCTATGTTGTTGCTGCTGCATCGGCGGTCCCTGCTGTCGAAACATCTGAGCCTGTGACATCAACGGACGTTGTGCCAACGGTCTCACCGCTACCGCTGGTCCTTGGTACTGGCCTGCCCCTGGTACTGGCAGAGCAGGAAATTGTTGTACTGGTCCTCCTGACCTTGAATTCATATGACAGGTGGAAACCCGATGATCTGGACTTCCATATATCAAACACTGCCCGTTTAATGCCCGACACACATCTCTAGTATGCCCTGCCTTCCCACAATAAGTACAGCCTGTTGGGGGTTGCTGGTTCTTTCCTCTGTTGCTGTTGTTGCCTTGCTGGGGGTGCTGGCCCTCGCATTGCCACATCGTGAATACGAATGCCAGGGGGTTGTGTTCTAACTCGGGGCGCTGCTCCCCCTCCTCCTTCAATCTGATTGTGAGATCTCTTCTGACCTCCAGTCCTATATGTGATCCTCTGGATGGTGATCTCATGTCTCCGGGTTGCCGTTAATACCTCATCGAAAGTCTGGTAGTTGTGCCCCTCTATCAATTGCAAGAGTTCAAGATGAAACCCTTGCTGAAACTTCATAGCCCTCTGGCTCTCTATTACTACCATATCCGGGGCGAATCCTACTCAATCTGCAGAACTCTGCTGCATAAGCATCCACTGTCTTGCCAGCCTGCTTAAGGTTGATAAACTTCTGTTGTAGCTCAAACTGCGCCACAACTCCATAGTACTTCGTCTTGAATCTTGCAGTAAAATCGTCCCAAGCAACATGACGTCTGATGCCCACTTCTTCTGATTCCCACCAATCACGTGCGAGGTCCTGAAGTAACAGCTTCACTAGATCCACATGTTCTTCCGTCGGTACCTTAGTCGCTGTCAGAATAGCCTCGATGTCCTTAAGCCATGCATCTGCTGAAATAGCATCTTCCATGCCTTCGAAACGACGGGGGTTGTACTTGCAAAATCTGGTTGATGCTCCTGAATCTGTCCTCACCCCTCTTTCCAAAGCCGTCTGCAATCCTTGGTTGAGTAATACATTCTGCTCATGTAGCTGAGTGTGCATGCATTGCTGGACCAATATCTGATGTTGCTGAGTAGCCATCATCCCTCTCATGATCTCCAGAAGGGCTGGTGTGTCTACTTCTACGGGGGTAGATAGAACTGTTGGTGGTGTTGGAACCTCCGGATACTGCGGTCCAGTTGTTGGTTCCACTATCACCTCTTCTTGGATGGTCTCTTGAGGTAGTACTGGCCCTTTTACTGATCAACAGGGTCTTGTTGTTCATGTTGTCCATATTGTTGCTGTCCAGTTCTGACAGATGCGGACGAAGTGCCCCTAAGAAAAGGGACAAGAGAACAATCAAATGATCGGACAAGAAAGATCAATAAAGTCAAAGGATACTGGAATGTCAAGCTAGGGTCGAGAACAACGAATAATGAGATCAAGGGAAAACATGTGTGATTGAGACATCCTATAAATTAAAACACCCCACAAGTCTAAAATCAGACCTGCATGGGCCACCACTAAAATCTTGTCACACCCCAGAACCAGAATACCGGAGAGCAGGGGAATGACTCAGCCAGTTACGTATTACGGGTAGAAGAATACCGTATAATACGATCAATGCTGTCTAACGACGAGGGGGTACATACTACATAAAAGTCTCACTATGGGATCACTCAACATCTATTATCTCAATCATTCAAACAAGAAAGCAATAATAGAGAACATGTAAGATAAAGCAGTAAGGCATCCCAAACGTTCAGTCAAAATATTCTTGAGATCTGGCTGCACAAAACATAGCCAAATGATATAGCAAGGTATACACAATTGTTATCAGATGCAGTCTGAATTAGTTACAATTATGTAAAGGTAAGTGCAAGATAGTCCGACTAACATGTCGGTGCCAAACGGCAATAAGTAAAGTAAGTAGTAAAACGAGCAGGGAAGCAAGGAACCCACTCGTGTCCTCCTGCAATCATTCCTCTAGTATTGACCATCTTGGAGGTTGAAGTAAGCTGTCCTCGGGAGCTGGCTCTAAATCTCGTCATGCAAAACCAGAGAGGTTAGACCTCTAATAGCAAGTATCGCAAGGAAGAACGATATGTGGAAATTAGAACCAGTGATAAGAGTTAAGAATATGATAAATAGATCTCTGCTTGCTACTGGGTTCGCACAACATCACGACACTTCAAGCCAACTTCCCAACCAAACAAGGACAGAAGTTGACCCGTCATGTCCTGACGTTCCGCTTATCTCAGTAGTTAACAGAGTAGGCACAGTACGCAAACAAACCAATTTAAAACGGCCATACAACTACTACGGCTTGCTACTGTGAGTTCCAAGTTGCCTTGGAAACACGCAATAAGGGATTCCTCAGTTCTTACAATGTACAAGCAAGGCTAGTCTACCCAAATAAACAATTGCGTCAATCATGAATTAGACGTGTCCCATCGGGACGTCCGTCATCAATATACAGTAAATATAAACAGATACCACTCCCTACCCGTGCGGTAGATTTGCAGTATCCGTAGGAACCAGCCGGCATGTCGGGGCACTAATTGTCCTGAGATGGCTGCCATGTAAGAACTCGAGAATCCATTCTCTCCATGTAATAGTTATTTTTATTTAGCTTAGTAGACCCTATGTTAATTGAAATCTCATGCCGTGGGTCATGATTATTCTGAATGAGTACTCTCGTACAGAGTATGATATGCATAACTCTACAACGATGCTCGTACGGCTATGTTGTAGGTCTTACATAGCGTAAAACAACAATCAAGCCTAGCCACAGAATAATCATGCCTTGACCGTAAGGTACACATGCTGCTTTTGCAAAAAAAGAAGTCAACATGTGTCCATATGCCAATGTTCGGATCGGCTAGTCGATCACAATGGTTCATGGTTCATTCATGAACGTGTCTCATTCAATTCAATAAGACGACTAGCCAGTCTTCTAGTTCCAACTAGGAACGCATGATCAATCATTAGTCAAGGTAACAGTCAATGTCAATTCAGGGACAAAAACAGCCAAAAGGCGGCAGTAGATGGATGCCATCTATGCGGCAGGGCAAGTGGGTACCCGTCTATACGGCCAGAGTCAAATCAGAATCTTATACGGCAGTAGATGGATGCCCATCTATACGGCAGGGTCAAATCAAGATCCCATACGGCAGGGTCAAATCTGGATCCCATGCGGCAGGGTCAAATCTGGATCCCATGCGGCAGGGTCAAGTCAGGATCCCATGCGGCAGGGTCAAATCAGGATCCCATGCGGCAGGGTCAAATCAGGATCCCATGCAGTAGGTTCAAATCAGGATCCTATGCGGCAGGGTCAATCAGGATCCCATGCGGCAGGGTCAAGTCAGGATCCCATGCGGCTCGGGAGCCAAGGGCCATGGCCTATGCGGCCAAGGGTCGCCATGCAACAAGGCTGCCGAGAGCCATGTGGTTGAAGTCAACCAAAGCCATAATGCGGCAAGGAGGGGGGCCGCATGAAGACTGGAGTGCCTATGCGGCCAAAGAGGAGCCGCAGGGGACCTTGCCGCATGAAAAGGCCATGCGGGAGGCACTGTTCTTCTTCTCCAACTTTTTCGAGAAGAAGAACCTGGGGAGTTGGGGGTCCCAGACTTCCCAATCCAAACAATCCAAGCCCAAATCTGGACTTCTGGTCAAAATAGGGTAGAAAGAAATTCTCTATAACATAGAACAACTAGATTTTGAAAACAAGAAGGGATAGGTCAAAACCAAGAAGAACCAAAAGTAACATAAACTCAGATCGACAAAAATACACCCATGAAACCAAAAATTTCAAGTTCTAAAGAGACTTAAAATCAAGTAAGGAAGAGAATGGAACAACAATACTTGAGATCCTTCATGAAGCAAGTTGTATACTTGCCTAAGCTCTAGGTTGGTGGGAGAGTAATGGAAGATGAAGAAGAAGTAAATGACAGTAATGAAGAGAGAGAAAAGTAAAGGGGTATAAATATCAAGTCCAAGTCAATCTCCACCACCCATTCCATCCTACAAGATCTAGGCCATCCACCCCTTATCATGATGAACCAAGCTAAACCAAGTTGGTTCAACATGAACAAAGTAAATCAAGAGCTTAAGCAAAAGCAGAAAATAAAATACAGAAAAATTAATTAGCATGAAATTATAGAATGAATGCATGATAAATATTAAATAAATACATTCAAGTAGTACACGTATAAAAATACGTATTCTGGGAACGGGAAGTGACACACAGTTTGTCGTCCCGGGCGGTTTCGGACCGATCTAGATATCACAAGAACTATATTATTTTTCATCCAACTTCTCGGCACCAATGTAGCGCTTCTTCGCTTGATTCAAACCAAATATCGGTCGAGAATAAATTGCCTACATCAACGACAAGTAGAGGAGGTACCACAATCTCGGAAGATGATAAGCCCTACAATAGAACTTAAAGTTAATAAAACTAAACAACGAAATTAAATGTGAAAAGTACTGTAAATAAATAGGACTGCAGGCAATGTGACAGTCCTCCAAATAAACAGGACTGCAGAAAATTCGACAATCCTTTGTTTCTTCAGGACTACCACATAGTTGACAGTCCTTCTTTACAACTGGACTGTCTACACATTGACAGTTCTTCTTCATTGTTGGACTGTGCGATATCCCGTAGTCCTGCTTCCTACAGACCGAACAAAAAATTCGAAATTTAATTACCAAGTGTGCTTCCGAAGAACCGATGTGTTCTTCGGACGTAGCGGGACGAGAGTCTAGTACATTTGACGACCCGGGTTCTTCGATGTGCATTTTTCCTACATTAAACACATATAATTCAATGTTTATATGTGAAGTAATGTTTGAAAACCCTATGCATATATTAATTCGATGACATACCAAATGACGGTAGAATTCGATGAAACTATAACTAGAATTTCCACCAACAATCTTCACAAAACTAGGTTGGAAAGAAATTTGGGTAGGGTTTGATTATGTGACCTAAAAATATTTTGTAAAGAAGAGCGCAAGCGAGGGGGGGGGGGAGAAGAGGGAGAGAAGAAAAGAAAACAAGTTGGTATTTATACTCATATGTAGGCTAGTCCCAAGCAAAGAAAATGAGTGGCAAACTTGTAAATGTTTGGAAAAATTTTGGGATAGCCCCTAGCAAAATGTGGTGTGCCCTTAGAATTAGTCTAATAAATTCATATTAAAAACTTTCAACAATTTTTTTACTCCACGTGCACCTTACTAGTATGTATAGAGGCGGAGGGGAAGTCATTTGCATGCGATATAGATACATATCTATATATCTATATATAATATATAATGAGATAGGGATGGATCACTGATTAGATATTTGTAAATTTGAATTTTTTTTTTTTTTAGTCTTCTTTAAAGTTTGCATTTGTTTACATCATCCCAAGTACCTTTATTTGATTAATTATGCCATATAGTAGAGAGGGTTTTAATTCATAATCTGGGTTCTAATCCTATAGAATGTAAAATTGTATTGATCATGTTAATTCAAAGAAAATGATTCATCTTGAATTCCTTAGAAAAAAGGGGTGGATGAACAGTAGCTTGACTACTATTTTTCATTCCTTAAATTATGTATTTAATTTATCCATATATTTTCTCTTTACATATATATATATCATATTTATAATTTATTTTTTCTATAATCCTAAGTAATATATTATTTTATTTATTTGTATTTCTTATTTAGTTTACTTAATTAGAAAATAGTTGATATGGGTATTTCTTTTTACAAAATAATTTCTATTTAATTATCTATTTATTTAGGCATTATTTGTTGGTTACCAAGCAAATCGAAATGCTACAGAAATAATTGAGGAAAATAAATTCAAATATGGAGGCTACACCAATTTAAGGAACATGTCAAATATAGAACAAAAGATGCATCATTGGACTTGAACTTAGATAATATAAGATCGGGATCAAGAAGTACGTATCCCTAGCTAAAGCTAAAATTGATGATGCAAAAAAAAAGATTTGGGGGTCTGTCAAACAACCTCAGTACCATCCCAGCCCAATCAGAGGGCAGTAACTCAAGGATACAGTAGTACGAGCCTATAGAACAGATCCTGTTCAAGTAAGGTCGTGCTTTGTTTGCCCAGTAATCTTATTATAAAAGGTATGATGTTACTTGTTCCGGTCGATGTGGGACTAAAACAAATGAGGATCCATACACATGCATATGCAAGTCAACCCCTACCCTTCCTTGTATGCAAACAAAGCTTCTTACGTACAGTAGTACGAGAATATCCTTGATGTCTTGGGACATACATAAAAATATCATGTATAAATATATAGGAAGAGGTTTGCTACTTGTTGTTGCAAAATTATCTTCTCTTCTCAATCTTCCCATTATGTATTCTCTTGTTGTTGCATATTCACCTTCTCTCATTTTCATCTCCCACAATATCTATTCTCTCGGTTCGTTGCAGTATTTCCATGGATCAAACTCTAAAAATATTAAGCTCACATGGAGGTGCGCTAAATGGACGAAGGAGGTTTAACCCAACTCTTTTAGCGCATCGGAATACCAATTTGGATAATTTACGCAATCTTATGATCTACCGTTTTTCTATCCGGTATGAATTCATACTAGGGTGTATTTTTTTCTTCACTACATGTTTATTATTAGATGATGAAGAAGCACAAAATTTTGTTGTTCAAAGTAATTTACATTTATCATTTATAAATATTATGTTATTCCATTAACTAAATGTTGACAGAAATATCATTTCAAGTAGTCGAACAAATTCTAATAACCACAATTAATTTAATGTAGGTCTTAGTTCTTCAAACCAAATTGTTTCATTTGCTGATAAAACTATATTAATGAAGAGGACGGTGATAAATTAGTGATGATTTATATGAAAATGGCAATAATAAGTTATATGTTAGCACTCCCAAATTATTTTTCGGACAAATATTTGAATCTCTTTTTAAATTTTAGAAATTTGCCTAAGGTAGCAAATTTAGACGGAATCCGAATATCATAATGAAGTAAGTGTTGATCTCTTATCCAAATTAGGTGGGAACAAAATGTTAGTCCCTTGACGAACAATCGATGGAAAAACACGAATTCAGAAACAATTGTAAAGACAATGTTTCCGGCAACAACACCCTAAAGAAGGTGATGTTGTATTACGAGAATCTAAAAAGATTATTTCGTAATATTTCTCGAAGGCAACCGAACCGTGTAACTTCTAAAGAGAAGCGACGGTATTCTCGAAGGCAACAAGAGATGATCAACAACAGTTGAGTCTCAGATTCTCGAAGACAACAGAAAGAGGGAGGAAGAAGAAGAACGGATCTCGCTGGGGTATAGACACCGGCGCTCAAAGCTATACCCGCAGTACGGATAAGCTCCCAGGAACCAGCAAGTTCAGGAGAACTTCTGGAACGCTCGTAAGTCAATATTTGAGACTTGAACGGGCTTCCTGGACTTTACAGACTCCCTTTTCTCTCTTCTTGGTGCATCTTTCAAAGGAGGCCAAGGGGCTATTTATAGAGTGGAGTTGAGACTTCACCTCTTCTCCTATCCGATGTGGGACTAAAATACCAATACTCAAAAATAGAGTTTGATATTTTAGATCATCCCACAATCAGCATAGAAGTGTGCTAGTCCACGCCTACCCCCGAACACTTCCGTGCATGCACGAGACATCCTGGAGTCCGTGTCCGAGTCCGAGTCCGCACAACAAAAATTAACTTTCATCCTTGTTGGATTTAATCCTTTTTTCTTCTAGAGAAATACTTCCACATGGCACAAACTTGTGCCCCACTACACCTCATGTGCACACCTCAACACAAGCAATGCATTATATTGAGATACTCACCATTTGGTGTAGCCGATGTGGGACTATCTTTCTAGTCCAAAGGCAAAAACACCAACAATCCCCACATATCTCAATATATGGGTTGAGCGTTCCCCACAGTGATTGTCCATCATGCATTAGGAGAGATGTCACTACGACTTGAATCTTCCCGCATAGGTTAAATAACAGCATGATACAAGAATGGACTAAGCCTTGAATTCTGCACCATAACTGCAATTCTTCCTACTCACATAATAACATCAACTGTGCTTCTGGCTGCACATTGAAGGCCTTGTGCCAGCCTGGTTTCAGTGTATAATTTTGGGCGTCTACAAGCTTACCCTCAAGAGACGGCCTGATATCTCTTTCTATACACTATAGGTGAGTTCTTTATAAAGAGTCATTGGCATGAAGCATTGTGCTTCTTTGCGGTGCTACGCCGCTATGACATGGCTGACAAAGCCGAGGCTTTACCCCACCTGGGTACCTCATCGTAGTGTCATACTACTGTAGCATGAGGTCACAAGCCCCTTTGTAGTGCCAAACTACCCAGCATGAAGCCTTGCGCTTCCGTGCGGTGTTACGCCGCTATGACATGGCTTGCGAAGCCGAGGCTTTACCCTACCTGGTACCTCTTCGTGGTGTCATGCCACTGTAACATGAGGACATCGTCTTTGTAGTGCTGTCTACCTCTCTTATTACGATTATCATATAGCATTAGGCTACCTGCCTATTTGCGGTGCTACTCCGCTGTGACTTAGCTTGCAAAGCCGAGGCATTATCCCTACCTGGGAACCTCATGGTGGAGTCACCCCACTGTAGCATGGAGTTTCACTCCTTGTAGTGCTGCTCTACCGTGCTTCCTGTAAAGCACACCAGGCATTCACTCTGCCTGAGAACTCATTAAGGCGTTTAAGCCAACCTTCCCACAGGATCAATTTTCCGCAGAAAATACATAGTAGACAACAGTGGTTATGGGTCCGTAACCCTTCCATGTTCCGCAGAACAAGTACCCACTGTTAACTGATATTATTCTAGTCAATGATCCTCCTTTGAACCAAAAATTAAATGTCTAGTAGATTTCTCTTTGAACCAATAACATAAAATTTTATGGTAGGATTACAATGACACAATATCAGAAAGTCTTCAAGCCCATCTTCCTTGCTGTGTCCTCGACCAGCTGACGCTTGAGACCCTTCGTGAACGGATCCGCCAGGTTTTCCTGACTCCGAACATCGATCACTGCAATGACGCCCCTTTTGATGAGATCGTTCACTGCTCTGTGCTTCAACCGCACAGTCCTCTTCTTCCCGTTGAAGAGTTCATTTGATGCCACCGCTGCTGCCGCCTGGTTGTCACAGTATATCGGAATCGCCGGTATCTGAGCCCCAACCATTGGAAGGTCATACATAAGCTCCCGAAGCCACTCTGCTTCATCTGCAGCAGCGTCTAATGTAAAGAATTCAGATTCCATGGAGGAGCGAGATAACATAGTCTGCTTTTCGACTTCCACGATATAGCAGCTCCACCCATGGCGAACATGTATCCACCTGTGGAATATTCGCTCTCCACCTCTGAACACCAGCTAGCATCACTGAAGCCTTCCACTACTGACGGATCTCCGCTGTAGTATAGTGCATATGTCTGAGTTTTCTTGAGATATCTCATAACACGCTTCACAGCTTTCCAATGCTTTACGCCTGGATTGCTCGTAAATCGACTCAGCATTCCCACTGCAAAGGCTATGTCAGGCCTTGTGGCTGTAGTAGCGTACATCAAACTTCCGATGACGCTAGCGTACTCCAACTGCCTGACGCTCTCCTTCGAATTTGGCTCCAGTTTCAGATCACTCATGTACGGTGTATCAATAATAGGAAGATCTTGATACCTGTAGCGAGTGAGCATCTTCTCAATGTAATGAGACTGTGACAGCGCTATTCCAGTGCCTGTTCGGATGATCTTGAGCCCCAAGATTACGTCGGCATCCCCCAAGTCCTTCATACTGAACTTGGTCGAGAGGATTTCTTTGTCTCTGTGACGCAGCTTAAATCCGTACCTAGGATTAGCATGTCGTCCACGTATAGACAAACGATTACCTCTTCCGTCAGCAAACTTCGTATAGACACACTTGTCTGTTTACTGACCCTGTAGCCATTTGACCTTATCACCTTGTCAAACTTCTCATGCCACATTTTGGGAGCTTGCTTCAAACCATACAGAGACTTCATCAACTTGCAGACTTTGTCTTCCAGACCTCTGACGACAAAACCTTCTGGTTGTTGCATGTAGATCTCTTCGGTCAGCTCGCCATTAAGGAATGTCGTTTTCACATCCATCTGATGTATCACCAGCTTGTGTATTACTGCTAAAGCAAACAATCTGATAGTTGTCATCCGAGCTACTGGAGCATAAGTGTCAAAGTAGTCGATCCCCTGCTTTTGAGCAAACCCCTTGGCCACTAGCCTGGCCTTGAACTTGTCAATGGTTCCATCTGCTTTCATCTTCTTCTTGAAGATCCATTTGCATCCGATGGGTCTTGCTCCTTCTGGTAGGTCGACCAATACCCATGTGTTATTGGAGGTGATTGAGTCAATCTCGTTGTCAATTGCCTCCTACCAGAATATAGCATCTCTGGTCTTCATCGCCTCATCATAGGTAAGCGGATCTGCTTCCACATGATAGGTGACGAAGTCATCTCCGAAGTCTTTCGGCCTCCTTGCTCGCTTAGTTGACGGCTCAGCGAGTTCTGGTTCAGCTGGTGTCTCCTCGACAACAGCTCCATCTTGGACTACTGGTTGATAAAGACCTCTGTCTGCTTCGCACCCTCATTATTCTCCAGAATGTCCGCGAGAACAATGTTCTTGTGCCTTGTAAACTTTTCTTCAAAATATTCAGCATCGCGAGATTCGATGATATGATTTGACTCGATATCAAGGAATCTTCGAGCATCACTCTTCTCGGCATACCCCAAGAAGATCGCCTTAGTAGTCCTTGTCCCCAGCTGAATCTTTAGATCCGGGAGCTTCACATAAGCCAGACACCCCCCACTCGAATGACATTCAAGTTAGGTCTGACTTTGAACCAGAGTTCATGAGGAGTTACGTCGGAAGTTGCATATGGCACTCTGTTCAGAATGAACGTTGCCGTTAGTGCAGCTTCTCCCCAGTAACACTTTGGGAGACCCGCAGTCAACAGCATAGAGTTCATCATCTCTGTCAACGTTCTGTTCTTCCTTTCTGCTACTCCGTTGGATTGTGGAGAATACGGAGCCGTCGTCTCGTTGATGATTCCATGTTCTTTGTAGAATGATGAGAATTCGTGAGACCTATTCCCCACCTCGATCACTCCTCAGCCTCTTGAGTTGTTGTCCAGTTTGCCGTTCAGCCTCGGCCCTGAACTCCTTGAACTTCTCGAATGCTTCGTCTTTAGATTTGAGTAAATAGACGAAGGCATACTTGGAGAAGTCGTCTATGAAAGTAATGAAATACTTCATCCCGGCCTTTGTAGAGAATTGTTTGAAGTCACATATCTGAGTGAACCAACTCCAGAAGATCTGTGCTTCGATTGACCC
Organism: Iris pallida; assembly: GCA_029216955.1. Taxonomy (NCBI): domain Eukaryota; kingdom Viridiplantae; phylum Streptophyta; class Magnoliopsida; order Asparagales; family Iridaceae; genus Iris; species Iris pallida. The sequence continues at coordinate 4,294,096 of JANAVB010012000.1, forward strand.
TGTGAAAGGGTTTCCTAGTGATCTTCGTTGAGCACATATCTCACATTTCTCTACCTTACCCCCACACTTGGAGATAAGTCCTAGACTAGACATTTTGTTTATTCGCTTACAATGAACATGTCCTAGTCTATTATGCCATAATTCAAGAGAGTAATTCAAACTAGTGATAGCATTAACATTATTATGCTGGGTTACAACAAGCTGAATTTTGTACATTCCTTCAGTCTGAAAAGCTTTTCCGAAGAAAGTACCCTTCTTGGACATCACCATTTGGTCAGCATTGATGTCCATCCTCAAGCCTGCGTTGCAGAGCAGGCTCCCAGAGATCAGGTTCTTAGCGATTGCAGGAACATGCTTCATACCTTGAAGCGTCAGAATGTTCCCCGATGTAAGCTTCAGCTCCACCGTCCCGATCCCCAGTACTTCAGCTTGTGCCTGGTTCGCCATCATGACTTTCTCGGAAGTAGGCTCATAGGAGACGAACCAGTCCTTGTCTGAACAGATATGACATGTCGTGCCAGTGTCTATCCACCAGTCCAAGTCTGCCCCCACAGTTGCAACCTATGCTATCATGGCAACCTGATTAGTAACCAAAGAAACCTTGTTAGGCTCACCTTGCTCTTTGGGCTTGGACTTGCATTCACTTTTATAGTGACCCTTCTTGCCACAGTTGAAGCAAGTCACATGGGACTTGGACTTCTGTTGCTTGAATCCTGGACCCTTCACTTTCAGATTCGAGAAGTCCTTCTTCTTATGGTGAGAAGCCGCCTGCTTCCCTTTGTTCTCTCTGGTGGCTTGAACCAGATTCGCCGTTGCTAGTTCTTGGATAGGGCGTCCAACTTCTGTTGAGAGCGCATCTCGTCCTCAACATGAATCTCGCTGAGGAGATTATCCAGGCTAATCTCCATCTTCTTCCTATGCATCCTTGCATAGATGTTGCTCCATCCTGGAGGAAGTTTTGCCACGATCCCTCCAACGACGAACTTGTCGACGAGGGGCATGCTATCGTCCTCCAGTTTCTGGCGCAGCTTCAGGAACTCTTTCACTTGGGACAGCATGGTCTTTTCATCTTCAAAGACCCATTTGTGGTATTTTTCAACCATGAACATCTTCGACCGGGCCTCGTCGTCGTCATACAGTTCCCCACGGACTCCCAGATCTCTTTGGCAGAAGTCTTCTTTGTGTAGGACTCGGCCAGAGAGTCTTCCATGGAATTCAGGATCAGCAGCCTGCATATGCTGTTATCCTTTTTCCACTTCGTCTGCTTGCTCGTAGCAGCGGCTAGAACAGCAGCAGATCCTGTTGCTGGAACGATTGGTTCTTCCTCATCCAACACGTGATCAACATCCACGAGTTGAAGGTTCAGAGTCACCTTTCGCTTCCAGATCTGGAAGTGTTCACCGTCGAATTTCTCCAACTTGTTAAAGCCGGTATCGACAAGCGAAGCACGAGTGTTTTCCATCGAATCGTATAGCTTTGAGATTGTTAGTCCCTTGACGAACAATCGATGGAAAAACACGAATTCAGAAACAATTGTAAAGACAATGTTTCGGCAACAACACCCTAAAGAAGGTGATGTTGTATTACGAGAATCTAAAAAGATTATTTCGTAATATTTCTCGAAGGCAACCGAACCGTGTAACTTCTAAAGAGAAGCGACGGTATTCTCGAAGGCAACAAGAGATGATCAACAACAGTTGAGTCTCAGATTCTCGAAGGCAACAGAAAGAGGGAGGAAGAAGAAGAACGGATCTCGCTGGGGTGTAGAACACCGGCGCTCAAAGCTATACCCGCAGTACGGATAAGCTCCCAGGAACCAGCAAGTTCAGGAGAACTTCTGGAACGCTCGTAAGTCAATATTTGAGACTTGAACGGGCTTCCTGGACTTACAGACTCCCTTTTCTCTCTTCTTGGTGCATCTTTCAAAGGAGGCCAAGGGGCTCTATTTATAGAGTGGAGTTGAGACTTCACCTCTTCTCCTATCCGATGTGGGACTAAAATACCAATACTCAAAAATAGAGTTTGATATTTTAGATCATCCCACAATCAGCATAGAAGTGTGCTAGTCCACGCCCCCCCGAACACTTCCGTGCATGCACGAGACATCCTGGAGTCCGTGTCCGAGTCCGAGTCCGCACAACAAAATTAACTTTCATCCTTGTTGGATTTAATCCTTTTTTCTTCTAGAGAAATACTTCCACATGGCACAAACTTGTGCCCCACTACACCTCATGTGCACACCTCAACACAAGCAATGCATTATATTGAGATACTCACCATTTGGTGTAGCCGATGTGGGACTATCTTTTCTAGTCCAAAGGCAAAAACACCAACACAAAATATGGTAGCTGTGACCAGTTCACAAACATCCCACTTGAAGCTAGAAATATCACAATTTGCAAATAACTTTTTAAAAAGAATTTGTAAATATCCAAACGAAGCATGCCCTAGGCGACGATGCCATAACCAAATATCACACACAGATTTCACATGTCCCTGAGAACTATCAACCGAAAATGCTTGAGTTAAGTGACGAGCACTATCTGATGTCAAGTCCAAGTAATACAATTTTTTCTTCTTAGTGCCACAACCAATCATCTGTCAAATCCATGTGTCCTTAAACACAAAATAATTAGGAAAAAACAATAGCACAATGTAAGGCATTGGTTAGCTAAATGATGGAAAGAAGTTTATAATCAAGTGAAGGGACAATAAATACATTATAGCTATGGTTCTATTATCAGTGAGAGAAACAGTACCCTTCCCATGGATGGGAATTGTACTTCCATCAGCTGTGGTGACATTAGTCTGGTTGGATGGCTTAACGGTTTAAATAAGATTAGAATCAAATATCATGTGTTCTCCAAAGTCAATTATCCAAGTATTATTCAAAACCGAATTAGAAATCTTTAAGGCCTTAAACTCATTACCTGCAGCAATGATAAAGCAGTAATTTGCTCAATAATAAGCGCTGATTTAGGGCCTGTTTGGTTTGCAGGATTGGACAACGTAATGTAATTGGCATTACGTTGTCAATCTAACTCGGATGTTTGGTTGGACAAAAAAAATTATATGTAATGTAATCACAATTACAAGTTTAATTATATTACATAAGTTTCTTCTAAATTCAATTACATCATAAAACCTATGTAATCGCAATTACATTACAACTTAAGCGGAAGGTTGGTATGCTATAATTTGGTCATTTTGTTCGTTTTGGTCATTTTTTGTCGTTTTTGGTTGTCTTTTGTCGTTTTTTGTCGTTTTTGTTCGTTTTTTTTTTCATTTTGTTTTTTGTCATTTTTGTTCGTTTCGGTCATTTTTGTCGTTTTTTGTCGTTTTTATTAGTTTTTTGTCGTTTTTGTTCGTTTTTTATCATTTTTGTTCTTTTTTGGTTGTTTTTGTTTGTTTTTTATCGTTTTTGTCCCTTTTTTGTTTTTTTTCCTTTTTTGTCGTTTTGTTAGTTTTTGTCGTTTTTGTTCATTTTTGGTTGTTTTTGTTTGTTTTTGTTAGATTGTTAGATTATATTTGTAATGTAAATATGGCCCATAAGCCCAAATGTAGACACTATATATATTGTAACAAACCCTAACAATGAAAAGGAGGCATTATTATTTCCTATATGGTATCAGAGCAAGGTTCTGAAAAACCCTAGCCGCCAAAACCTATCTTCCTTCTCCTTCACCCGCGTCCGATCCGGCGCCCTCCTCCTGATCCGGCGCCCGACAGCACCGGCCAACCCGATTCCCGTGCGACGCCCGATCCGGCGCCCCTCCTTCCGACTGAACAAGTCGGCGCCCGACTGCACGGCGAACCCGATTCCGCGCGGCGCCCGACCCGGCGCCCCTCTTCATGACTGAACAAGCCGGAGCCCGCACCGACTTTCGTCGATCCCGCTCCCACCGATCCGCCGATCCCGCTCCCGCCGATCCGCGACGATCCGTCGATCCCCGCTGTACGCGCCCGCCGCCGTACGCCGCCATACGTGCCCGCGCCATATGCGCCGACCCATCAGTACGCGCTGATCCGCACCGACCAGACAGCGTCGATCCGCGCCGATCCTGACAGCGCCAATCCGCGCCCGACCACGCCGATTCGTGTGCTTACCCGTCCATCAGCGGCAGATTCATCGGCGTTGTACAAATTTTTGTACACCCGACATCCGCTCGCCCCTTCGCGCTAGATCTGACACCTCTGATCGCGGCTGATTCGCCGTCGACCCCGTCCATCAGCGGCCAATTCGTCGGATTTGTACAAAATTTTTGTACTCCCGACATCCGCGATGGCAGATGATGTTGCGTCCAGCTACTCCGTCGCAACTGGCGGGTGGCGGTGCACACAACTCAAATTATCCTAATCGAAGGATCCATATTTTCTGAGTTCTGCTGATCAACCAGGAAATATTATTACTCATATTATTTTCCGTGGACCAAACTATGCTGAGTGGTCTCGGTCGATACGTCTCTCCCTGATCTCTAGGCAAAAGATCACTTTTCTGGAGGGTACTGAAGTCAAACCTGTTAATGATGCTAGCAAATTGCTTGATTGGAGATGCGTGCAAGCACTATTAGTTCAAGGGTTCTTAATACCATTGATCCGTCTCTGAAGAAATCTTTGCTGTACTTTGAGGAGTTTATCCATTGTGGAACTTGTTGGAGAAAAGATTTGTTGTTAGAAATGGCACTCGGAAGCAACAAATTAAGGTGGCTTTGGCTGATTGTAAATAAACGGCTTCGATGTCTGTGGAAACCTACTTTAGAAATTTACAGTCTTTGTGGGATAAACAAGCTGCTTATTTCCATTGCCTTCTTGTACCTGTGGTGAACTTGCTGCAAAGCTACAGGGTATGAGGGATGAAGACCACTTTCAGAACATGTATGGGTTGAATGCTGAGTTGTATGGTCATACCCGATCTAATCTTCTGGCTCAGGATCCTCAGCCAAGTTTAGATCGGGCATACCAAGCAGTCCGTGAGGAGGAGGATATGCGAAAAACTTAGGTCCAATCCGCTGCAGAGGAGGTGTTGACGCTGGCTATCAAGACTTCACCTCGTCCGTCTTCTACTTCTAATAGTAGGACCTCAGATTCCAGGGACAAATCAGGTACGATCTGTACTCATTATAAGAAAACAGGTCATGATGTTGTAACTTACTTTGCCAAGATTGGCTATCCAGAGTGGTGGGAGACTCGTCCTCGGCATGAGGGCGGACGTGGTGCTGGTGGTGTGGCAGAGGCCAGGCACCACCGTAAAGACGTGATGGGGGTCGTGGTGCTGGTGGCGCAGGGGTTGTTCATCATGTCGCCGCTGCTGTTCATAGTGTCCCAGCTGGTCTTGGGGAGTTCGGCGGATATGATGCATGGAGGGTATCCTTCACCACTCTCAGGTGAACAATGGCAGAAACTGATGAGCTTGCTGGGTAACGACAATTCTTCCAACCCTGGTTCTTCAAACTCTGATCGTCTGATGGGTAAGAATTCTTCTGTCCCTTGGATATTCGAAACTGACGGGCGACTCTTCATGCGACAGGCTCTCGTGACTTTACAATGTTCCATACATTATTCTCTTTATAAACAGAAGACATCATCTTGTACAAGGAGAGCTTCTGCATGCCCAAAAATCTTCGATGCCGCGGGACCGATCAAGCCAATCTTCGTGTACAGAACTTCCCAAGCACGAGCACCTGCCCACAATGTGGGTTAGTACATCATCTATGTACTGGCGAACAGAATCTAACCCACTCGCCTAAACCGACACTAAGTGGTCAATTTTATGAAGCATTTATTAGAATGAACTTTCTAGTTGGGGCCTAGCATCAGTTTACAGTTCATGGACAATATTCATAGTGAAGCATGTAAACATATTCTTAGCAGCGTTCATGTGAAGGCATCATTAAGGCATCATTAGTACTAACATCTTAAACATGTTACAACAATTCTCATAGAAAGTATCACTTAGCATGTAAGTTATGTTTAAGCAGTTTCATAGCAAGGCAACATGTTGGCATAATGAATTTAACATGTTAGGCAGGTTCTCATTTGAAAGGCAACATCACAGCACCATTTGGTTAGCATGTTAAGCATGCAAGAACCAACATAAATATACATATATCATTTAAGTGATTTCTTACCGATAGTTGAATCCTCGTTCCTGCAACAAAAATATAGGTTAGAAAATATACTTACTCTGCCTGCACAAAACATTCATTAGCATGCATCCTGACTATAAACCACTGGTGTTATACACCATTTTGGACTTGCCATATAGGACTTCAAGGGTATCGACGCACCATTCACCCAGGTTGCGAGCCCGAAATGAATATTCCGATACCAATCATGCCACCAAAGCATGCTATTTTCTTCTAGGCCGAATCGATCCCCAGGGCCCTGGGAACTGTCTGAGAAAACAATACCTTGTATACAAGTTGTCGATGACCATGCGAATGCGTGTCCGACTCGATCGTGCACAAAATCGTATGGTAAAATATTAAAGAAGTAAGCCAACAGTGCATCATCATTCATCTCATTCAAGTCATGTTCAATGACTCATTCCTTTCCAACTTACCATCATTTTACTTGGTGATCCCAGTGATCCCAAGCCTCATCATTTCTCATTTCATCAATCATCGCAATATTTTCCATATCATATCCTTTCGACAAAATAACATTCATTCATTTCATAGGGGCATTTATTCATTCTTTCATTGCTTATAAGAAACAGGCAACAATTCATATCTTTACAACAGTTATACAGAGTGTACATGATTCAAGTATTTTATTTCGGTTCATTGGGTCGATAGCAAAGCCAGTTCATTTCTTATGTATCGTTCACAAGGTATCTCATTATTCAAGTGTTTTACCTATTTCGACAATGTTAAGCATAAGGGACATTATAAATTCATTCTCAGGTATCAAGTCACATTAGCAGTTCAATTATAATCCATTCAGCAGTTCAATGTTCATGTATTATTTATTTCAACAATTCTCAGCATAAGCATCTCAGTAACTAACACATGGAACATATAGGGATAGTTCATAGCAACACATTACTCTATTTTATTAGGCATGAAGGAGTAAGGAGGAGGAAGGACAGTTCTACTTAATTTCATAAAGGATCTTCCTGTTTCGATTGCACGCAGTTCCACTAAGCGTAGCTCCACCAGCGAGCCACGTTCTAATACCCATTCCGTCTAGCCAGCTAAGAGATACTGCATCAGTCTCAATTCTTCTGATCTCCAACCCAAGTCATAGTCCAACATTCTGATCGCATCCAACAAGCTAACCCAAATGCCTCGTGCGGAGCGGGGCATTACATAATATACCACTCAGAAAAAGTTTCGTCATCGAAACTTAAGGAAACAACTCATTCTACTAATTCACTTAGTCACAACAAGTTACTCATTCAGCTTCAATTCAATATTCATTTCAGCACACCCGGCCATCTCAAAATTACTATCTAATTGTACCACTTAACTCATCAATGATTCAATCCGTCATTCTCTTTTCCAAAGTATTTGTACTTCTCATTGATTTACCCACATTTTTCTAGCATTGTTATCTTCGTCCCAGCCTACCACTTCGTTTGAATTCATACACATATCTTAGGCGTGCCCAAAATATATGTATTCAGCCAAAGTTCGTGCTAGTGCGATTCGATAAACTCTCCCGACAATGGTATCTTGTCGCAGCCTATCACATCGGTTAGATCCATACACATACTTTAGGCGTCCCCAAAATATATGTATTTCAGCCAACTTCTGTATTAGAGCAATTTCAATATGCCACGGTGCAACTCTCTTTCCTAAATTCGACTTAGCATCCTTTCAATTGACTTATTGTTTTTCCACAATCACTATATTTCCATCCATAACACTCAACGTCAGGGACAACTCAGATAATTTTTTTATCCAAGCATAATATTTCTAATATTCGGTCAAGGGTCTAACTTAGAGCCAACCATACCAGGAGTTCACAATAATCAAATATGCAATTCTATTCCCTTCCGAATCCAACAATGTTTCTCACTGAGGCAATTCATCTTTTCTAAAAGATACAATTCGAAGTCACCAACTATCGATTACCCGCGCCAAAGGTACAATTCTATGCGACAGTCAAGGTTAACCCAGCAACCCAACTTTAGATACCGATCCAACATTCCCGTCAAGAGCAGTCAATTGCATCTCATGGAATAATTTACTACTCGATACATACAACTCAAGTCTCATCCAATGATTCCAGTTCCCGCTACGGCCGACATATTACTTCACAAGGGTCAAACATCTCTAAGGTTCATATTGAAGCATATACTTAAAATATATATTCTATTAGGTCATACTCATCACCATCTCTCGTTCAATACCAAAGGGTCATCCTATGGTTCGCCAACAGTCTCCCTATTATTCGGTCAAGTCACTAAGGCTAGCTATACCGATAGCTAAACCTATTCACTTGGTAACTTTCCTAGAGTGGACGGCTACTAGGGTTATACTTTTTTTATTCTCAGGCTAACAAGCAACCGACAGTTCTGAGGAACTCTACCCAAAACTATGGGCATCAACTCAATCTTGATAACTAATCACCATTGTCGACTTTGTCAACAATTGGTTATATAGACCACGGTCGCTAAGGTCAAGTCTATCTATTTAGGGTCTTCCTCAAGAAAATATTCCCACAGAGGCTCATTCTAGACTTACCCAACGATTGACTAAGATCGATCTAGCAACATTACGGTCAAATCCCAACCCGACATACGATTCTCATCGTTCTAATAATCCATCAAGTAAATTTTCTAATGATCCAATTTCTATTCCAATTCTTTCGTACCAACACGGATCTATATACTGAGGCTAACTATTCAAGGGTCATCGATTCTGATAGAGTCACAACAACACTATAGAATCTTACTATTCGATCTGTATGACGAAGTATACCACTAAATCATAAGCCAGAAATCTATATACCAAAGATAGTCATCTAGACCATCACACCATCTACCGACACTATCCAATACCTTTCATGATTCTTAATCCCACTCATTTTTCAGCCATCAAAATCTCGTACAGACATTCTTAAAATCTCATATCGCAAGGATCGAGTAGTCTATTCCATTCAATCCGATAATTCATGTATCAATTAACCATTCTCTATTCAACAATTATTCCGAGGCACTACTTGTTACTTATAGGATACACTTCAATTCCTTAGCATACATGTACGCACGCAACGACTATCAATCATGGCAGGCTCGAACTCAAACTTACTAATTCTATCCTTCGGCGATCAAGATGGGTTAACATCTTATTGCACCTTAGGGTCATAGCATAGATTTTCAATACTCCTTCGGGTCACCTTCAACATTTGTAAAACTTTTAATTTAGCAACCAACTTGTAATAGCCACACATGATTTCCATCCAACTAGTCGCAACTATCGTTCAATGTTCTAAGCCACAATATTCGCTAGCCAAATTTATTACCCATGGTATAACTTTCATCCTGTTAGTCTGAGTCCTTATTCGACTGAGCAATTTCTAACCAAGGCACCGTTACAATTTCGGACAATCTCGCTATACCGACTTGGCAGCGAAAATTTTCTGATTTCAAATTTTTCAGCATTAAGAATACCAAAAAGGACATTAAAATTGTTCTCTTATTACGAACAATTTTGAAGCATTTACTTCTTTCTTAACAACTTTTATAGATTTGAATTCATTATTTTTGAAACAATTGGTTTGCTTATAGAAATGAATTTTTTTAATGTATTTGATAAAAAGTAATATGAACAATATTTTTTTGTTTTATATGAACGCTACAAAAATAATTGACTGTGATTACGTTTTTTTTCTGACTATGAACAGTTTTGAAGCAAATATTCGTTTGCTAACAACTTTTCTAGCGTCTAAAAATAATATTTTTTGAGAAAATGAACGCTATGATTTTGAGCATGTTAGAAATTTTGATGTAAGTGTTTCTAACTTAAATTAATTTTTGGTTGGGCAACATAATCCAATATGTTTGTTCTAACGTGATATATATTTTGGGCTAACACATGAAAAAGGGCTAAATTCTATAACAAAATGGTCCTACATTTAAAAATGAAAGCTATGATTTTGAGTATGTTAGAAATTTGATGTAAGTGTTTCTAACTTAAATTAATTTTTGATTGGGCCAACATAATTCAATATGTTTGTTCTAACGTGATATATATATATATATATATACACAGTAGTACGAGCCTATAGAACAGATCCTGTGTTGCCTGTCTCCTTAGAACTCAAGGATACAGTAGTACGAGCCTATAGAACAGATCCTGTGCAAGTAAGGTCGTGAGTGGCTCCCCCAGTAATGTTATTATAAAAGGTATGCTGTTACTTGTTCCGGTCGATGTGGGACTAAAACAAATGAGGAGTGGAGTAGAAAAACCTCCTCTGCTCTCGAGCATGTGCTGTCAATACTTTTACTTCTAAAGTCTAGTTTGAGATTAATTAATTCTCTTCCTAACCTGCAGTGCTATCCCATTTATATATTAAATTAATGGTCGGTCGACTTAATGGGGATAGGAATCAACAAGCTCCAAATTCTCTCGTGCGCGGTGCAAATCAGGATCCATCCACATGCGTATGCATGTCAACCCCTACCCTTCCTTGTATGCAAACAAAGCTTCTTACGTACAGTAGGAGATCACAATTCTAATCATACAAATATTGGAAAAACTCTTGGGCAAGAATATCCTTGATGTCTTGGGACATACATAAATATCATGTATAAATATATAGGAAGAGGTTTGCTACTTGTTGTTACAAAATTATCTTCTCTTCTCAATCTTCCCATTATGTATTCTCTTGTTGCATATCATTATTCACCTTCTCTCATTATTTCATCTCCAACAACATCTATTCTCTCGGTTCGTTGCAGTATTTCCATGGATCAAACTCTAAAAATATTAAGCTCACATGCAGGTGCCCTAAATGGACGAAGGAGGTTTAACCCAACTCTTTTACCGCATCGGAATATATTTGGATAATTTACGCAATCTTATGATCTACCGTTTTCCTATCCGGTATGAATTCATATTAAGGTGTATTTTTTTTTCACTACATGTTTATTACTAGATGATGAAGAAGCACAAAATTTTGTTGTTCAAAGTAATTTACATTTATCATCTATAAATATTATGTTATTCCATTATTACAAATGTTGACAGAAATATCATTTCAAGTAGTCAAACAGATTCTAATAACCACAATTTTAATGTAGGTATAGTTCTTCAAACCAAATTGTTTCATTTGCTGAAAAAACTATATTAATGAAGAGGACGGTGATAAATAAGTGATTTATATGATAATGGCAATAATAAGTTATATGTTAGCACTCCCAAATTATTTTCGGACAATATTTGAATCTCTTTTTAAATTTTATAAATTTGCCTAAGTAGCAAATTTAGACGGAATCCGAACATCATAATGAACTAACATAAACGGTGTAGATCTCTTATCCAAATTGGGTGAGAACAGAACACGGTGGCTGTGGCGAGTTCACAAACATCCCACTTGAAGACAGAAACATCACAATTTGCAAATAATTTTTGAAAAAAAAAATTGTAAATATCTAAACGAAGCATGTCCTAGGCGACGATGCCACAACCAAATATTACACAAATTTCACATGTGCCGGACAACTATCAACCGACAATGCTTAAGTGACGAGTACTATCTGATGTCAAGTCCAAGTAATACAACTTTTTCTTCTTAGGTTGCGTTTGATTGCAAGGTGGAAAAAGTGTGAAAAAGAAATTAATTACATGGAATTATTTCCTACGAAAAAAATTCCATGGAATTTTAAAAAAATTCATGGAAAACTTAATTTGGGTGTTTGATTGCCATTATTTTTCACGAAAAATAGTTATTTTCCATGGAAAATGATATTTTCCTATAGGTTGGACAAGTTTCATTTTCCACCATTTAGATGGAAATATGGAAAATGATAGTTTTTTGGAAAATAATTACATGGAAAATAATCTATCACACTACAATTGGTGGAAAATTTGTGATGGAAATATTTTCTATGGAAAAAAAGCCCAATCAAACACAGCTTTAGTGTCGTAACCAATCGTCCGTCAAATCCAGGTGTCCTTTAACACAAAATAATTAGGCCGAAAAACAACAGCACAATGTAAAGCAATATTGGTTAGCTGAATGATAGAAAGAAGTAGGGGTGAGCATTCGGTTTATTCGGTTTAAACCGAACCGAATAACCCAAAACCGAATTGGACGAAACCAAATAAGCAAAACCGAAATCGAACCGAATTGGCCCAAAACCGAATCAAACCGAACCGAAATTAAATCGGTTCGGTTTTCGGTTTATTCAATTTTTTTGATTTTTTTGAGCTTTTTTGTTAATATATATAGTAGCTAAATATACATAGACATATTTAGTATATACCTATATATATTTAGTATATACCTATATATTTAATACTTATATATATATATAGTACACACACCCATATTATAATTTAATTAATTAAATTTTCTTATTCGGTTTTCGGTTTTGGACCGAAACCGAAACCCAAAACCGAAACCGAAACTGAAACCGAAACCGAATAAGAAATTTTAGTATTTTCAAAACCGAAACCGAACCGATTTTTTTAAAACCGAACCGAACCTCTTATTCGGTTCGGTTCGGTTCGGTTCGGTTTTCGGTCCAAAACCGAATAATGCTCACCCCTAGAAAGAAGTTTATAATCAAGTGAAGGGACAATAAGTACATTATAGCTATGGTTCTATCCTTTATTACTGAAAGTAAGATACAATGGGGAGGATTTCCGTCCAAATGCTTCCAAATGTTCATCCACATTATTTAAATTTATATTTAAAGAGATTATGTGGGATATTGCTGCCAACAAGAATGGATCTGCCAACAACCGTCCAAAAAAATCTTTAAAGAGATTATGTGGAATATTGCTGCCAACAAGAATGGATCCGCCCATAACCGCCCAAAAAAATCTTCTCTCGTAACCGTCCGTAACTGAGCGAAAAATAGGAGTGGCATTCCAACCTTTCCATAACTGCTTCGTAGCAATTTTCATAAAGTCTTCTCCTTATTTTTCTTTTTTACTTTCTCTATTCTATGTCAATTGTTACTACCCAGCCCAAAAACCTAGGAGAGAGAGTGAAGAAACAGTAGCGAGGAGGAGGAGTCGGACTTCATCGCCATCGCCAACGTTTCTTCGGTCAGGGTAACGATATTCTTCCTTCTCTGCTATTTCGATTCTTATGGTTATGGTTTTCTTTCAAAAACATTAATCTGATAATGAAGCGCACTTTCTTTGATATATAATTATTTGTTGATGGATGATTATTTTGTTTACGGCTTTATGTTGCACACATTTTCATAATTTTTGAATGTGTCTGACTGTTTGATTAACTTGTCGAGTTTTTTAGGGTTTTGATTTTGTGATGAGTAATGTCATTTTAATATTTTGATATTTATTTCGATTTTAATGATCATAGCTTTAGATTTGATGTTGTGAGGCTTTGTTTTTTGTTGGTAATTTGTTGTAATTATATGTGAATTTTTGGGAGAAATTTTAAGGATTCAATGTTTTGTGTGTTGTCACTTTGTTGATTTTTTGTAGTTTGAGTTTTTTTTTAAGTTTTTGTTTGTTTGTTTTTTTAGTTCTTATTATGTTCCATTGAACCACGTCAACAATAAACGAATAAAAGATGCACAAGCCTTTATAGCATATTGGTGGCAAGTATTCCTCCGATAAGTACTCCGTTAGCTCGATAAATTTTTGTGTGTTTCTTTTTGTGTTTCTGTCAAGGCACCAAACCAAAGGGATGTTTTGGTACTGGATAATTATTTTATTTCTGAAAAAAAATTAGGATGGAGAATCTATTCTCATGTTTTTATTTTCAAGAATTTTTTATTTTATTTTTTTCATTTTAACCTTTTTTACATATCTATAAGTACCACTGGTGATGACCCATCCTTCTGTAGTCAATGCACAATCTTGATGACCCATCCTTCTTCCCTACAAGTACCACTGGTGATGCCCATGGTGACTCGCTGTCTCAAATAAACTTCTTCGCCTTCAGTTCCTCTATGTGTTGATACACCTTGGCCTGCTCTGAATCCGACATTCTATAAACTCGATCTGATATCGTTTTGTTCCAGGTGCTAATTCTATACTGAACTCGATATCTCTAATGGGTGGTAGACTTGGAAGTTCTTCAGAAAACACGTCAATAAACTCTTCAACTATCTTCGGAACTTGAACTTCTTCTATTGCCTCTACTATTCCTTCTTCTTGTTGAGTTGCCACTGATCTGACTAAGGTAAATTGCTCCATGCCGGGAATATTAAAAGATACACTCCCTCTACGATAATCTATTATGGCACAACTGTCTTTCAGCCAGTCCATACCTAGGATAACGTCGAAATTCCTCATAGGAAATTCTATCAACCTGGCGGGTAAGGAACGCCCGTACACTACAACTCTACATGCTACAATAACTCTACTAACTCCTACGAGCCCATTACCAATGAGTATATTCAACCTCCCTGGCAATGCTTCGAATTCTATTCCTAGTCGTATCGCAAATTGTGCAGATATAAATGAGTGTGATGCTCCCGAATCAAACAATGCTACTGCAGGATATGAGGTGACGAGAATGTTACCTGCCACAACATCTTCCGATGCCAATGCCTCTTCCAAGGACAGATTGAATGCCTGCCCTCGGCCTCCTTGTTGGTTCCCATACTGTGGCCTAGCCTAGTGCTTGCTGGCCTCTGCCTGGGTGATGCTGGGTGGCCTATGTTGTTGCTGCTGCATCGGCGGTCCCTGCTCGAAACATCTGAGCCTGTGACATCAACGGACGTTGTGCCAACGGTCTCACCGCTACCGCTGGTCCTTGGTGGACTGCCCCTGGTACTGGCAGAGCAGGAAATTGTTGTACTGGTCCTCCTGACCTTGAATTCATGACAGGTGGAAACCCGATGATCTGGACTTCCATATATCAAACACTGTCCGTTTAATGCCCGACACACATCTCTAGTATGCCCTGCCTTCCCACAATAAGTACAGCCCGTTGGGGGTTGCTGGTTCTTCTCTGTTGCTGTTGTTGCCTTGCTGGGGGTGCTGGCCCTCGCATTCCACATCGTGAATACGAATGCCAGGGGGTTGTGTTCTAACTCGGGGCGCTGCTCCCCCTCCTCCTTCAATCTGATTGTGAGATCTCTTCTGACCTCCAGTCCTATATGTGATCCTCTGGATGGTGATCTCATGTCTCCGGGTTGCCGTTAATACCTCATCGAAAGTCTGGTAGTTGTGCCCCTCTATCAATTGCAAGAGTTCAAGATGAAACCCTTGCTGAAACTTCATAGCCCTCTGGCTCTCTATTACTACCATATCCGGGGCGAATCTACTCAATCTGCAGAACTCTGCTGCATAAGCATCCACTGTCTTGCCAGCCTGCTTAAGGTTGATAAACTTCTGTTGTAGCTCAAACTGCGCCACAACTCCATAGTACTTCGTCTTGAATCTTGCAGTAAAATCGTCCCAAGCAACATGACGTCTGATGCCCACTTCTTCTGATTCCCACCAATCACGTGCGAGGTCCTGAAGTAACAGCTTCACTAGATCCACATGTTCTTCCGTCGGTACCTTAGTCGCTGTCAGAATAGCCTCGATGTCCTTAAGCCATGCATCTGCTGAAATAGCATCTTCCATGCCTTCGAAACGACGGGGGTTGTACTTGCAAAATCTGGTTGATGCTCCTGAATCTGTCCTCACCCCTCTTTCCAAAGCCGTCTGCAATCCTTGGTTGAGTAATACATTCTGCTCATGTAGCTGAGTGTGCATGCATTGCTGGACCAATATCTGATGTTGCTGAGTAGCCATCATCCCTCTCATGATCTCCAGAAGGGCTGGTGTGTCTACTTCTACGGGGGTAGTAGATAGAACTGTTGGTGGTGTTGGAACCTCCGGATACTGCGGTCCAGTTGTTGGTTCCACTATCACCTCTTCTTGGATGGTCTCTTGAGGTAGTACTGGCCCTTTTTACTGATCAACAGGGTCTTGTTGTTCATGTTGTCCATATTGTTGCTGTCCAGTTCTGACAGATGCGGACAAAGTGCCCCTAAGAAAAGGGACAAGAGAACAATCAAATGATCGGACAAGAAAGATCAATAAAGTCAAAGGATACTGGAATGTCAAGCTAGGGTCGAGAACAACGAATAATGAGATCAAGGGAAAACATGTGTGATTGAGACATCCTATAAATTAAAACACCCCACAAGTCTAAATCAGACCTGCATGGGCCACCACTAAAATCTTGTCACACCCCAGAACCAGAATACCGGAGGAGAGGGGAATGACTCAGCCAGTTACGTATTACGGGTAGAAGAATACCGTATAATACGATCAATGCTGTCTAACGACGAGGGGGTACATACTACATAAAAGTCTCACTATGGGATCACTCAACATCTATTATCTCAATCATTCAAACAAGAACAATAATAGAGAACATGTAAGATAAAGCAGTAAGGCATCCCAAACGTTCAGTCAAAATATTCTTGAGATCTGGCTGCACAAAACATAGCCAAATGATATAGCAAGGTATACACAATTGTTATCAGATGCAGTCTGAATTAGTTACAATTATGTAAAGGTAAGTGCAAGATAGTCCGACTAACATGTCGGTGCCAAACGGCAATAAGTAAAGTAAGTAGTAAAACGAGCAGGGAAGCAAGGAACCCACTCGTGTCCTCCTGCAATCATTCCTCTAGTATTGACCATCTTGGAGGTTGAAGTAAGCTGTCCTCGGGAGCTGGCTCTAAATCTCGTCATGCAAAACCAGAGAGGTTAGACCTCTAATAGCAAGTATCGCAAGGAAGCACGATATGTGGAATTAGAACCAGTGATAAGAGTTAAGAATATGATAAATAGATCTCTGCTTGCTACTGGGTTCGCACAACATCACGACACTTCAAGCCAACTTCCCAACCAAACAAGGACAGAAGTTGACCCGTCATGTCCTGACGTTCCGCTTATCAGTAGTTAACAGAGTAGGCACAGTACGCAAACAAACCAATTTAAAACGGCCATACAACTACTACGGCTTGCTACTGTGAGTTCCAAGTTGCCTTGGAAACACGCAATAAGGGATTCCTCAGTTCTTACAATGTACAAGCAAGGCTAGTCTACCCAAATAAACAATTGCGTCAATCATGAATTAGACGTGTCCCATCGGGACGTCCGTCATCAATATACAGTAATATAAACAGATACCACTCCCTACCCGTGCGGTAGATTTGCAGTATCCGTAGGAACCAGCCGGCATGTCGGGGCACTAATTGTCCTGAGATGGCTGCCATGTAAGAACTCGAGAATCCATTCTCTCCATGTAATAGTTATTTTTATTTAGCTTAGTAGACCCTATGTTAATTGAAATCTCATGCCGTGGGTCATGATTATTCTGAATGAGTACTCTCGTACAGAGTATGATATGCATAACTCTACAACGATGCTCGTACGGCTATGTTGTAGGTCTTACATAGCGTAAAACAACAATCAAGCCTAGCCACAGAATAATCATGCCTTGACCGTAAGGTACACATGCTGCTTTTGCAAAAAAAGAAGTCAACATGTGTCCATATGCCAATGTTCGGATCGGCTAGTCGATCACAATGGTTCATGGTTCATTCATGAACGTGTCTCATTCAATTCAATAAGACGACTAGCCAGTCTTCTAGTTCCAACTAGGAACGCATGATCATCATTAGTCAAGGTAACAGTCAATGTCAATTCAGGACAAAAACAGCCAAAAGGCGGCAGTAGATGGATGCCATCTATGCGGCAGGGCAAGTGGGTACCCGTCTATACGGCCAGAGTCAAATCAGAATCTTATACGGCAGTAGATGGATGCCCATCTATACGGCAGGGTCAAATCAAGATCCCATACGGCAGGGTCAAATCTGGATCCCATGCGGCAGGGTCAAATCTGGATCCCATGCGGCAGGGTCAAGTCAGGATCCCATGCGGCAGGGTCAAATCAGGATCCCATACGGCAGGGTCAAATCAGGATCCCATGCAGTAGGTTCAAATCAGGATCCTATGCGGCAGGGTCAGGATCCCATGCGGCAGGGTCAAGTCAGGATCCCATGCGGCTCGGGAGCCAAAGGCCATGGCCTATGCGGCCAAGGGTCGCCATGCAATAAGGCTGCCGAGAGCCATGTGGTTGAAGTCAACCAAAGCCATAATGCGGCAAGGAGGGGGGCCGCATGAAGACTGGAGTGCCTATGCGGCCAAAGAGGAGCCGCAGGGGACCTTGCCGCATGAAAAGGCCATGCGGGAGGCACTGTTCTTCTTCTCCAACTTTTTCGAGAAGAAGAACCTGGGGAGTTGGGGGTCCCAGACTTCCCAATCAAACAATCCAAGCCCAAATCTGGACTTCTGGTCAAAATAGGGTAAAAAGAAATTCTCTATAACATAGAACAACTAGATTTGAAAACAAGAAGGGATAGGTCAAAACCAAGAAGAACCAAAAAGTAACATAAACTCAGATCGACAAAATAACCCATGAAACCAAAAATTTCAAGTTCTAAAGAGACTTAAAATCAAGTAAGGAAGAGAATGGAACAACAATACTTGAGATCCTTCATGAAGCAAGTTGTATACTTGCCTAAGCTCTAGGTTGGTGGGAGAGTAATGGAAGATGAAGAAGAAGTAAATGACAGTAATGAAGAGAGGAAAAGTAAAGGGGTATATAAATATCAAGTCCAAGTCAATCTCCACCACCCATTCCATCCTACAAGATATAGGCCATCCACCCCTTATCATGATGAACCAAGCTAAACCAAGTTGGTTCAACATGAACAAGTAAACCAAGAGCTTAAGCAAAAGCAGAAAAAAAATAGAAATAAAATACAGAAAAATAATTAGCATGAAATTATAGAATGAATGCATGATAAATATTAAATAAATACATTCAAGTAGTACACGTATAAAAATACGTATTCTGGGAACGGGAAGTGACACACAGTTTGCGTCCCGGGCGGTTTCGGACCGATCTAGATATCACAAGAGAACTATATTATTTTTCATCCAAACTTCTCGGCACCAATGTAGCGCTTCTTCGCTTGATTCAAACCAATATCGGTCGAGAATAAATTGCCTACATCAACGACAAGTAGAGGAGTACCACAATCTCGGAAGATGATAAGCCCTACAATAGAACTTAAAGTTAATAAAACTAAACAACGAAATTAAATGTGAAAAGTACTGTAAATAAATAGGACTGCAGGCAATGTGACAGTCCTCCAAATAAACAGGACTGCAGAAAAATTCGACAATCCTTTGTTTCTTCAGACTACCACATAGTTGACAGTCCTTCTTTACAACTGGACTGTCTACACATTGACAGTTCTTCTTCATTGTTGGACTGTGCGATATCCCGTAGTCCTGCTTCCTACAGACCGAACAAAAATTCGAAATTTAATTACCAAGTGTGCTTCGAAGAACCGATGTGTTCTTCGGACGTAGCGGGACGACGAGTCTAGTACATTTGACGACCCGGGTTCTTCGATGTGCATTTTTCCTACATTAAACACATATAATTCAATGTTATATGTGAAGTAATGTTTGAAAACCCTATGCATATATTAATTCGATGACATACCAAATGACGGTAGAATTCGATGAAACTATAACTAGAATTTCCACCAAACAATCTTCACAAAACTAGGTTGGAAAGAAATTTGGGTAGGGTTTGATTATGTGACCTAAAAATATTTTGTAAAGAAGAGCGCAAGCGGAGGGGGGGGGGGGAGAAGAGGGAAGAGAGAAGAAAGAAAAACAAGTTGGTATTTATACTCATATGTAGGCTAGTCCCAAGCAAAGAAAATGAGTGGCAAACTTGTAAATGTTTGGAAAAATTTTGGGATAGCCCCTAGCAAAATGTGGTGTGCCCTTAGAATTAGTCTAATAAATTCATATTAAAAACTTTCAACAATTTTTTTACTCCACGTGCACCTTACTAGTATGTATAGAGGCGGAGGGGAAGTCATTTGCATGCGATATAGATATATATCTATATCTATATATATATATAATGAGATAGGGATGGATCACTGATTAGATATTTGTAAATTTGAATTTTTTTTTTTTAGTCTTCTTTAAAGTTTGCATTTGTTTACATCATCCCAAGTACCTTTATTTGATTAATTATGCCATATAGTAGAGAGGGTTTTAATTCATAATCTGGGTTCTAATCCTATAGAATGTAAAATTGTATTGATCATGTTAATTCAAAGAAAATGATTCATCTTGAATTCCTTAGAAAAAAGGGGTGGATGAACAGTAGCTTGACTACTATTTTTCATTCCTTAAATTATGTATTTAATTTATCCATATATTTCTCTTACATATATATATATCATATTTATAATTTATTTTTTCTATAATCCTAAGTAATATTATTTTATTTATTTGTATTTCTTATTTAGTTTACTTAATTAGAAAATAGTTGATATGGGTATTCTTTTTACAAAATAATTTCTATTTAATTATCTATTTATTTAGGCATTATTTGTTGGTTACCAAGCAAATCGAAATGCTACAGAAATAATTGAGGAAAATAATTCAAATATGGAGGCTACACCAATTTAAGGAACATGTCAAATATAGAACAAAAGATGCATCATTGGACTTGAACTTAGATAATATAAGATCGGATATCAAGAAGTACGTATCCCTAGCTAAAGCTAAAATTGATGATGCAAAAAAAAGATTTGGGGGTCTGTCAAACAACCTCAGTACCATCCCAGCCCAATCAGAGGGCAGTAACTCAAGGATACAGTAGTACGAGCCTATAGAACAGATCCTGTTCAAGTAAGGTCGTGCTTTGTTTGCCCAGTAATCTTATTATAAAAGGTATGATGTTACTTGTTCCGGTCGATGTGGGACTAAAACAAATGAGGATCCATACACATGCATATGCAAGTCAACCCCTACCCTTCCTTGTATGCAAACAAAGCTTCTTACGTACAGTAGTACGAGAATATCCTTGATGTCTTGGGACATACATAAAAATATCATGTATAAATATATAGGAAGAGGTTTGTTGCTTGTTGTTGCAAAATTATCTTCTCTTCTCAATCTTCCCATTATGTATTCTCTTGTTGTTGCATATTCACCTTCTCTCATTTTCATCTCCCACAATATCTATTCTCTCGGTTCGTTGCAGTATTTCCATGGATCAAACTCTAAAAATATTAAGCTCACATGGAGGTGCGCTAAATGGACGAAGGAGGTTTAACCCAACTCTTTTAGCGCATCGGAATACCAATTTGGATAATTTACGCAATCTTATGATCTACCGTTTTTCTATCCGGTATGAATTCATACTAGGGTGTATTTTTTTTCTTCACTACATGTTTATTATTAGATGATGAAGAAGCACAAAATTTTGTTGTTCAAAGTAATTTACATTATCATTTATAAATATTATGTTATTCCATTAACTAAATGTTGACAGAAATATCATTTCAAGTAGTCGAACAAATTCTAATAACCACAATTAATTTAATGTAGGTCTTAGTTCTTCAAACCAAATTGTTCATTTGCTGATATAAAAACTATATTAATGAAGAGGACGGTGATAAATTAGTGATGATTTATATGAAAATGGCAATAATAAGTTATGTTAGCACTCCCAAATTATTTTCGGACAAATATTGAATCTCTTTTTAAATTTTAGAAATTTGCCTAAGGTAGCAAATTTAGACGGAATCCGAATATCATAATGAAGTAAGTGTTGATCTCTTATCCAAATTAGGTGGGAACAAAATGTTAGTCCCTTGACGAACAATCGATGGAAAAACACGAATTCAGAAACAATTGTAAAGACAATGTTTCCGGCAACAACACCCTAAAGAAGGTGATGTTGTATTACGAGAATCTAAAAAGATTATTTCGTAATATTTCTCGAAGGCAACCGAACCGTGTAACTTCTAAAGAGAAGCGACGGTATTCTCGAAGGCAACAAGAGATGATCAACAACAGTTGAGTCTCAGATTCTCGAAGGCAACAGAAAGAGGGAGGAGAAGAAGAACGGATCTCGCTGGGGTGTAGAACACCGGCGCTCAAAGCTATACCCGCAGTACGGATAAGCTCCCAGGAACCAGCAAGTTCAGGAGAACTTCTGGAACGCTCGTAAGTCAATATTTGAGACTTGAACGGGCTTCCTGGACTTTACAGACTCCCTTTTCTCTCTTGGTGCATCTTTCAAAGGAGGCCAAGGGGCTCTATTTATAGAGTGGAGTTGAGACTTCACCTCTTCTCCTATCCGATGTGGGACTAAAATACCAATACTCAAAAATAGAGTTTGATATTTTAGATCATCCCACAATCAGCATAGAAGTGTGCTAGTCCACGCCTACCCCCGAACACTTCGTGCATGCACGAGACATCCTGGAGTCCGTGTCCGAGTCCGAGTCCGCACAAAAAAATTAACTTTCATCCTTGTTGGATTTAATCCTTTTTTCTTCTAGAGAAATACTTCCACATGGCACAAACTTGTGCCCCACTACACCTCATGTGCACACCTCAACACAAGCAATGCATATATTGAGATACTCACCATTTGGTGTAGCCGATGTGGGATACTTTTCTAGTCCAAAGGCAAAAACACCAACAATCCTCCACATATCTCAATATATGGGTTGAGCGTTCCCCACAGTGATTGTCCATCATGCATTAGGAGAGATGTCACTACGACTTGAATCTTCCCGCATAGGTTAAATAACAGCATGATACAAGAATGGACTAAGCCTTGAATTCTGCACCATAACTGCAATTCTTCCTACTCACATAATGACATCAACTGTGCTTCTGGCTGCACATTGAAGGCCTTGTGCCAGCCTGGTTTCAGTGTATAATTTTGGGCGTCTACAAGCTTACCCTCAAGAGACGGCCTGATATCTCTTTCCATACACTATAGGTGAGTTCTTTATAAAGAGTCATTGGCATGAAGCATTGTGCTTCTTTGCGGTGCTACGCCGCTATGACATGGCTGACAAAGCCGAGGCTTTACCCCACCTGGGTACCTCATCGTAGTGTCATACTACTGTAGCATGAGGTCACAAGCCCCTTTGTAGTGCCAAACTACCCAGCATGAAGCCTTGCGCTTCCGTGCGGTGTTACGCCGCTATGACATGGCTTGCGAAGCCGAGGCTTTACCCTACCTGGTACCTCTTCGTGGTGTCATGCCACTGTAACATGAGGACATCGTCCTCTTTGTAGTGCTGTCTACCTCTCTTTATTACGATTATCATATAGCATTAGGCTACCTGCCTATTTGCGGTGCTTACTCCGCTGTGACTTAGCTTGCAAAGCCGAGGCATTATCCCTACCTGGGAACCTCATGGTGGAGTCACCCCACTGTAGCATGGAGTTTCACTCCTTGTAGTGCTGCTCTACCGTGCTTCCTGTAAAGCACACCAGGCATTCACTCTGCCTGAGAACTCATTAAGGCGTTTAAGCCAACCTTCCCACAGGATCAATTTTCCGCAGAAAATACATAGTAGACAACAGTGGTTATGGGTCCGTAACCCTTCCATGTTCCGCAGAACAAGTACCCACTGTTAACTGATATTATTCTAGTCAATGATCCTCCTTTGAACCAAAAATTAAATGTCTAGTAGATTTCTCTTTGAACCAATAACATAAAATTTTATGGTAGGATTACAATGACACAATATCAGAAAGTCTTCAAGCCCATCTTCCTTGCTGTGCCTCGACCAGCTGACGCTTGAGACCCTTGTGAACGGATCCGCCAGGTTTTCCTGACTCCGAACATCGATCACTGCAATGACGCCCCTTTTGATGAGATCGTTCACTGCTCTGTGCTTCAACCGCACAGTCCTCTTCTTCCCGTTGAAGAGTTCATTTGATGCCACCGCTGCTGCCGCCTGGTTGTCACAGTATCGGAATCGCCGGTATCTGAGCCCCAACCATTGGAAGGTCATACATAAGCTCCCGAAGCCACTCTGCTTCATCTGCAGCAGCGTCTAATGCAAAGAATTCAGATTCCATGGAGGAGCGAGATAACATAGTCTGCTTCTTCGACTTCCACGATATAGCAGTCCACCATGGCGAACATGTATCCACCTGTGGAATATTCGCTCTCCACCTCTGAACACCAGCTAGCATCACTGAAGCCTTCCACTACTGACGGATCTCGCTGTAGTATAGTGCATATGTTGAGTTTTCTTGAGATATCTCATAACACGCTTCACAGCTTTCCAATGCTTTACGCCTGGATTGCTCGTAAATCGACTCAGCATTCCCACTGCAAAGGCTATGTCAGGCCTTGTGGCAGTAGTAGCGTACATCAAACTTCCGATGACGCTAGCGTACTCCAACTGCCTGACGCTCTCCTTCGAATTTGGCTCCAGTTTCAGATCACTCATGTACGGTGTATCAATAATAGGAAGATCTTGATACCTGTAGCGAGTGAGCATCTTCTCAATGTAATGAGACTGTGACAGCGCTATTCCAGTGCCTGTTCGGATGATCTTGAGCCCCAAGATTACGTCGCATCCCCCAAGTCCTTCATACTGAACTTGGTCGAGAGGAATTTCTTTGTCTCTGTGACGCAGCTTAAATCCGTACCTAGGATTAGCATGTCGTCCACGTATAGACAAACGATTACTCCTCTTCCGTCAGCAAACTTCGTATAGACACACTTGTCTGTTTTACTGACCCTGTAGCCATTTGACCTTATCACCTTGTCAAACTTCTCATGCCACATTTTGGGAGCTTGCTTCAAACCATACAGAGACTTCATCAACTTGCAGACTTTGTCTTCCAGACCTCTGACGACAAAACCTTCTGGTTGTTGCATGTAGATCTCTTCGGTCAGCTCGCCATTAAGGAATGCCGTTTTCACATCCATCTGATGTATCACCAGCTTGTGTATTGCTGCTAAAGCAATTAACAATCTGATAGTTGTCATCCGAGCTACTGGAGCATAAGTGTCAAAGTAGTCGATCCCCTGCTTTTGAGCAAACCCCTTGGCCACTAGCCTGGCCTTGAACTTGTCAATGGTTCCATCTGCTTTCATCTTCTTCTTGAAGATCCATTTGCATCCGATGGGTTTGCTCCTTCTGGTAGGTCGACCAATACCCATGTGTTATTGGAGGTGATTGAGTCAATCTCGTTGTCAATTGCCTCCTACCAGAATATAGCATCTCTGGTCTTCATCGCCTCATCATAGGTAAGCGGATCTGCTTCCACATGATAGGTGACGAAGTCATCTCCGAAGTTTCGGCCTCCTTGCTCGCTTAGTTGACGGCTCAGCGAGTTCTGGTTCAGCTGGTGTCTCCTCGACAACAGCTCCATCTTGGACTACTGGTTTGATAAAGACCTCTGTCTGCTTCGCACCCTCATTATTCTCCAGAATGTCCGCGAGAACAATGTTCTTGTGCCTTGTAAACTTTTCTTCAAAATATTCAGCATCGCGAGATTCGATGATATGATTTGACTCGATATCAAGGAATCTCGAGCATCACTCTCTCGGCATACCCCAAGAAGATCGCCTTAGTAGTCCTTGTCCCCAGCTTCTGAATCTTTAGATCCGGGAGCTTCACATAAGCCAGACACCCCACACTCGAATGACATTCAAGTTAGGTCTGACTTTGAACCAGAGTTCATGAGGAGTTACGTCGGAAGTTGCATATGGCACTCTGTTCAGAATGAACGTTGCCGTTAGTGCAGCTTCTCCCCAGTAACACTTTGGGAGACCCGCAGTCAACAGCATAGAGTTCATCATCTCTGTCAACGTTCTGTTCTTCCTTTCTGCTACTCCGTTGGATTGTGGAGAATACGGAGTGTCGTCTCGTTGATGATTCCATGTTCTTTGCAGAATGATGAGAATTCGTGAGACCTATATTCCCCACCTCGATCACTCCTCAGCCTCTTGAGTTGTTGTCCAGTTTGCCGTTCAGCCTCGGCCCTGAACTCCTTGAACTTCTCGAATGCTTCGTCTTTAGATTTGAGTAAATAGACGAAGGCATACTTGGAGAAGTCGTCTATGAAAGTAATGAAATACTTCATCCCGGCCTTTGTAGAGAATTGTTTGAAGTCACAGATATCTGAGTGAACCAACTCCAGAAGATCTGTGCTTCGATTGACCCTGTGAAAGGGTTTCCTAGTGATCTTCGTTAGCACATATCTCACATTTCTCTACCTTACCCCACACTTGGAGATAAGTCCTAGACTAGACATTTTGTTTATTCGCTTACAATGAACATGTCCTAGTCTATTATGCCACAATTCAAGAGAGTAATTCAAACTAGTGATAGCATTAACATTATTATGCTGGGTTACAACAAGCTGAATTTTGTACATTCCTTCAGTCTGAAAAGCTTTTCCGAAGAAAGTACCCTTCTTGGACATCACCATTTGGCCAGCATTGATGTCCATCCTCAAGCCTGCGTTGCAGAGTAGGCTCCCAGAGATCAGGTTCTTAGCGATTGCAGGAACATGCTTCACACCTTGAAGCGTCAGAATGTTCCCCGATGTAAGCTTCAGCTCCACCGTCCCGATCCCCAGTACTTCAGCTTGTGCCTGGTTCGCCATCATGACTTTCGGAAGTAGGCTCATAGGAGACGAACCAGTCCTTGTCTGAACAGATATGACATGTCGCGCCAGTGTCTATCCACCAGTCCAAGTCTGCCCCCACAGTTGCAACCTATGCTATCATGGCAACCTGATTAGTAACCAAAGAAACCTTGTTAGGCTCACCTTGCTCTTTGGGCTTGGACTTGCATTCACTTTTATAGTGACCCTTCTTGCCACAGTTGAAGCAAGTCACATGGGACTTGGACTTCTGTTGCTTGAATCCTGACCCTTCACTTTCAGATTCGAGAAGTCCTTCTTTTATGGTGAGAAGCCGCCTGCTTCCCTTTGTTCTCTCTGGTGGCTTGAACCAGATTCGCCGTTGCTAGTTTCTTGGATAGGGCGTCCAACTTCTGTTGAGAGCGCATCTCGTCCTCAACATGAATCTCGCTGAGGAGATTATCCAGGCTAATCTCCATCTTCTTCCTATGCATCCTTGCATAGATGTTGCTCCATCCTGGAGGAAGTTTTGCCACGATCCCTCCAACGACGAACTTGTCGACGAGGGGCATGCTATCGTCCTCCAGTTTCTGGCGCAGCTTCAGGAACTCTTTCACTTGGGGCAGCATGGTCTTTTCATCTTCAAAGACCCATTTGTGGTATTTTTCAACCATGAACATCTTCGACCGGGCCTCGTCGTCGTCATACAGCTTCCCCACGGACTCCCAGATCTCTTTGGCAGAAGTCTTCTTTGTGTAGGACTCGGCCAGAGAGTCTTCCATGGAATTCAGGATCAGCAGCCTGCATATGCTGTTATCCTTTTTCCACTTCGTCTGCTTGCTCGTAGCAGCGGCTAGAACAGCAGCAGATCCTGTTGCTGGAACGATTGGTTCTTCCTCATCCAACACGTGATCAACATCCACGAGTTGAAGGTTCAGAGTCACCGTTCGCTTCCAGATCTGGAAGTGTTCACCGTCGAATTTCTCCAACTTGTTAAAGCCGGTATCGACAAGCGAAGCACGAGTGTTTTCCATCGAATCGTATAGCTTTGAGATTGTTAGTCCCTTGACGAACAATCGATGGAAAAACACGAATTCAGAAACAATTGTAAAGACAATGTTTTCGGCAACAACACCCTAAAGAAGGTGATGTTGTATTACGAGAATCTAAAAAGATTATTTCGTAATATTTCTCGAAGGCAACCGAACCGTGTAACTTCTAAAGAGAAGCGACGGTATTCTCGAAGGCAACAAGAGATGATCAACAACAGTTGAGTCTCAGATTCTCGAAGGCAACAGAAAGAGGGAGGAAGAAGAAGAACGGATCTCGCTGGGGTGTAGAACACCGCGCTCAAAGCTATACCCGCAGTACGGATAAGCTCCCAGGAACCAGCAAGTTCAGGAGAACTTCTGGAACGCTCGTAAGTCAATATTTGAGACTTGAACGGGCTTCCTGGACTTTACAGACTCCCTTTTCTCTCTTCTTGGTGCATCTTTCAAAGGAGGCCAAGGGGCTCTATTTATAGAGTGGAGTTGAGACTTCACCTCTTCTCCTATCCGATGTGGGACTAAAATACCAATACTCAAAAATAGAGTTTGATATTTTAGATCATCCCACAATCAGCATAGAAGTGTGCTAGTCCACGCCTACCCCCCGAACACTTCCGTGCATGCACGAGACATCCTGGAGTCCGTGTCCGAGTCCGAGTCCGCACAACAAAAATTAACTTTCATCCTTGTTGGATTTAATCCTTTTTTCTTCTAGAGAAATACTTCCACATGGCACAAACTTGTGCCCCACTACACCTCATGTGCACACCTCAACACAAGCAATGCATTATATTGAGATACTCACCATTTGGTGTAGCCGATGTGGGACTATCTTTTCTAGTCCAAAGGCAAAAACACCAACACAAAATATGGTAGCTGTGACCAGTTCACAAACATCCCACTTGAAGCTAGAAATATCACAATTTGCAAATAACTTTTTAAAAAGAATTTGTAAATATCCAAACGAAGCATGCCCTAGGCGACGATGCCATAACCAAATATCACACACAGATTTCACATGTCCCTGAGAACTATCAACCGAAAATGCTTGAGTTAAGTGACGAGCACTATCTGATGTCAAGTCCAAGTAATACAATTTTTCCTTCTTAGTGCCACAACCAATCATCTGTCAAATCCATGTGTCCTTAAACACAAAATAATTAGGCCAAAAAACAATAGCACAATGTAAGGCATTGGTTAGCTAAATGATGGAAAGAAGTTTATAATCAAGTGAAGGGACAATAAATACATTATAGCTATGGTTCTATTATCAGTGAGAGAAACAGTACCCTTCCCATGGATGGGAATTGTACTTCCATCAGCTGTGGTGACATTAGTCTGGTTGGATGGCTTAACGGTTTAAATAAGATTAGAATCAAATATCATGTGTTGTTTCTCCAAAGTCAATTATCCAAGTATTATTCGAAACCGAATTAGAAATCTTTAAGGCCTTAAACTCATTACCTGCAGCAATGATAAAGCAGTAATTTGCTCAATAATAAGCGCTGATTTAGGGCCTGTTTGGTTTGCAGGATTGGACAACGTAATGTAATTGGCATTACGTTGTCAATCTAACTCGGATGTTTGGTTGGACAAAAAAAATTATATGTAATGTAATCACAATTACAAGTTTAATTATATTACATAAGTTTCTTCTAAATTCAATTACATCATAAAACCTATGTAATCGCAATTACATTACAACTTAAGCGGAAGGTTGGTATGCTATAATTTGGTCATTTTGTTCGTTTTTGGTCATTTTTTGTCGTTTTTGGTTGTCTTTTGTCGTTTTTTTGTCGTTTTTTGTTCGTTTTTTTTCATTTTTGTTCTTTTTTGTCATTTTGTTCGTTTTCGGTCATTTTTGTCGGGTTTGTGTCGTTTTTATTAGTTTTTTTGTCGTTTTTGTTCGTTTTTTATCATTTTGTTCTGTTTTTTTGGTTGTTTTTTGTTTGTTTTTTAATCGTTTTTGTCCCCTTTTTTGTTTTTTTTTTTTTTTTTTTTGTGGCCTTTTTTGTCGTTTTTGTTAGTTTTTTTGTCGTTTTTGTTCATTTTTGGTTGTTTTTTGTTTGTTTTTGTTAGATTGTTAGATTATATTTGTAATGAAATAGGGCCCATAAGCCCAAATGTAGACACTATATATATTGTAACAAACCCTAACAATGAAAAGGAGGCAGTATTATTTCCTACTATGGTATCAGAGCAGGTTCTAAAAACCCTAGCCGCCAAAACCTATCTTCCTTCTCCTTCACCCGCGTCCGATCCGGCGCCCCTCCTCCTGATCCGGCGCCCGACAGCACCGGCCAACCCGATTCCCGTACGACGCCCGATCCGGCGCCCCTCCTTCCGACTGAACAAGTCGGCGCCCGACTGCACCGGCGAACCCGATTCCGCGCGGCGCCCGACCCGGCGCCCCTCTTCATGACTGAACAAGCCGGAGCCCGACCGCACCGACTTTCGTCGATCCCGCTCCCACCGATCCGCCGATCCCGCTCCCGCCGATCCGCGACGATCCGTCGATCCCCGCTGTACGCGCCCGCCGCCGTACGCCGCCATACGCGCCCGCCGCCATATGCGCCGACCCATCACCGTACGCGCTGATCCGCACCCGACCAGACAGCGTCGATCCGCGCCGATCCTGACAGCGCCAATCCGCGCCCGACCACGCCGATTCGTGTGCTTCACCCCGTCCATCAGCGGCAGATTTGTCGGCGTTGTACAAATTTTTGTACACCCGACATCCGCTCGCCCCTTCGCGCTAGATCTGACACCTCTGATCGCGGCTGATTCGCCGTCGACCCCGTCCATCAGCGGCCAATTCGTCGGATTTGTACAAAATTTTTATACACCCGACATCCGCGATGGCAGATGATGTTGCGTCCAGCTACTCCGTCGCAACTGGCGGTGGCGGTGCACACAACTCAAATTATCCTAATCTGAAGGATCCATATTTTCTGAGTTCTGCTGATCAACCAGGAAATATTATTACTCATATTATTTTCCGTGGACCAAACTATGCTGAGTGGTCTCGGTCGATACGTCTCTCCCTGATCTCTAGGCGAAAGATCACTTTTCTGGAGGGTACTGAAGTCAAACCTGTTAATGATGCTAGCAAATTGCTTGATTGGAGATGCGTGCAAGCACTATTAGTTCAAGGGTTCTTAATACCATTGATCCGTCTCTGAAGAAATCTTTGCTGTACTTTGAGGAGTTTTATCCATTGTGGAACTTGTTGGAGAAAAGATTTGTTGTTAGAAATGGCACTCGGAAGCAACAAATTAAGGTGGCTTTGGCTGATTGTAAATAAACGGCTTCGATGTCTGTGGAAACCTACTTTAGAAATTTACAGTCTTTGTGGGATAAACAAGCTGCTTATTTCCCATTGCCTTCTTGTACCTGTGGTGAACTTGCTGCAAAGCTACAGGGTATGAGGGATGAAGACCACTTTCAGAACTTCATGTATGGGTTGAATGCTGAGTTGTATGGTCATACCCGATCTAATCTTCTGGCTCAGGATCCTCAGCCAAGTTTAGATCGGGCATACCAAGCAGTCCGTGAGGAGGAGGATATGCGAAAAACTTAGGTCCAATCCGCTGCAGAGGAGGTGTTGACGCTGGCTATCAAGACTTCACCTCGTCCGTCTTCTACTTCTAATAGTAGGACCTCAGATTCCAGGGACAAATCAGGTATGATCTGTACTCATTATAAGAAAACAGGTCATGATGTTGTAACTTACTTTGCCAAGATTGGCTATCCAGAGTGGTGGGAGACTCGTCCTCGGCATGAGGGCGGACGTGGTGCTGGTGGTGGCAGAGGCCAGGCACCACCGTAAAGACGTGATGGGGGTCGTGGTGCTGGTGGCGCAGGGGTTGTTCATCATGTCGCCGCTGCTGTTCATAGTGTCCCAGCTGGTCTTGCAGGGAGTTCGGCGGATATGATGCATGGAGGGTATCCTTCACCACTCTCAGGTGAACAATGGCAGAAACTGATGAGCTTGCTGGGTAACGACAATTCTTCCAACCCTGGTTCTTCAAACTCTGATCGTCTGATGGGTAAGAATTCTTCTGTCCCTTGGATATTCGAAACTGGGGCGACTCTTCATGCGACAGGCTCTCGTGACTATTTATAATGTTCCATACATTATTCTCTTTATAAACAGAAGACATCATCTTGTACAAGGAGAGCTTCTGCATGCCCAACAAATCTTCGATGCCGCGGGACCGATCAAGCCAATCTTCGTGTACAGAACTTCCCAAGCACGAGCACCTGCCCACAATGTGGGTTAGTACATCATCTATGTACTGGCGAACAGAATCTAACCCACTCGCCTAAACCGACACTAAGTGGTCAATTTTATGAAGCATTTATTAGAATGAACTTTCTAGTTGGGGCCTAGCATCAGTTTACAGTTCATGGACAATATTCATAGTGAAGCATGTAAACATATTCTTAGCAGCGTTCATGTGAAGGCATCATTAAGGCATCATTAGTACTAACATCTTAAACATGTTACAATAATTCTCATAGAAAGTATCACTTAGCATGTAAGTTATGTTTAAGCAGTTTCATAGCAAGGCAACATGTTGGCATAATGAATTTAACATGTTAGGCAGGTTCTCATTTGAAAGGCAACATCACAGCACCATTTGGTTAGCATGTTAAGCATGCAAGAACCAACATAAATATATTACATATATCATATTTAAGTGATTTCTTACCGATAGTTGAATCCTCGTTCCTGCAACAAAAATATAGGTTAGAAAATATACTTACTCTGCCAGCACAAAACATTCATTAGCATGCATCCTGACTATATAACCACTGGTGTTATACACCATTTTGGACTTGCCATATAGGACTTCAAGGGTATCGACGCACCATTCACCCAGGTTGCGAGCCCGAAATGAATATTCCGATACCAATCATGCCACCAAAGCATGCTATATTTTCTTCTAGGCCGAATCGATCCCCAGGGCCCTGGGAACTGTCTGAGAAAACAATACCTTGTATACAAGTTGTCGATGACCATGCGAATGCGTGTCCGACTCGATCGTGCACAAAATCGTATGGTAAAATATTAAAAGAAGTAAGCCAACAGTGCATCATCATTCATCTCATTCAAGTCATGTTCAATGACTCATTCCTTTCCAACTTACCATCATTTTACTTGGTGATCCCAGTGATCCCAAGCCTCATCATTTCTCATTTCATCAACTCATCGCAATATTTTTCCATATCATTCCTTTCGACAAGGAATATAACATTCATTCATTTCATAGGGGCATTTATTCATTCTTTCATTGCTTATAAGAAACAGGCAACAATTCATATCTTTACAACAGTTATACAGAGTGTACATGATTCAAGTATTTTATTTCGGTTCATTGGGTCGATAGCAAAGCCAGTTCATTTCTTATGTATCGTTCACAAGGTATCTCATTATTCAAGTGTTTTACCTATTTCGACAATGTTAAGCATAAGGGACATTATAAATTCATTCTCAGGTATCAAGTCACATTAGCAGTTCAATTATAATCCATTCAGCAGTTCAATGTTCATGTATTATTTATTTCAACAATTCTCAGCATAAGCATCTCAGTAACTAACACATGGAACATATAGGGATAGTTCATAGCAACACATTACTCTATTTTATTAGGCATGAAGGAGTAAGGAGGAGGAAGGACAGTTCTACTTAATTTCATAAAGGATCTTCCTGTTTCGATTGCACGCAGTTCCACTAAGCGTAGCTCCACCAGCGAGCCACGTTCTAATACCCATTCCGTCTAGCCAGCTAAGAGATACTGCATCAGTCTCAATTCTTCTGATCTCCAACCCAAGTCATAGTCCAACATTCTGATCGCATCCAACAAGCTAACCCAAATGCCTCGTGCGGAGCGGGGCATTACATAATATACCACTCAGAAAAAGTTTCGTCATCGAAACTTAAGGAAACAACTCATTCTACTAATTCACTTAGTCACAACAAGTTACTCATTCAGCTTCAATTCAATATTCATTTCAGCACACCCGGCCATCTCAAAATTACTATCTAATTGTACCACTTAACTCATCAATGATTCAATCCGTCATTCTCTTTTCCAAAGTATTTGTACTTCTCATTGATTTACCCACATTTTTCTAGCATTGTTATCTTCGTCCCAGCCTACCACTTCGTTTGAATTCATACACATATCTTAGGCGTGCCCAAAATATATGTATTCAGCCAAAGTTCGTGCTAGTGCGATTCGATAAACTCTCCCGACAATGGTATCTTGTCGCAGCCTATCACATCGGTTAGATCCATACACATACTTTAGGCGTCCCCAAAATATATGTATTTCAGCCAACTTCTGTATTAGAGCAATTTCAATATGCCACGGTGCAACTCTCTTTCCTAAATTCGACTTAGCATCCTTTCAATTGACTTATTGTTTTTCCACAATCACTATATTTCCATCCATAACACTCAACGTCAGGGACAACTCAGATAATTTTTTTATCCAAGCATAATATTTCTAATATTCGGTCAAGGGTCTAACTTAGAGCCAACCATACCAGGAGTTCACAATAATCAAATATGCAATTCTATTCCCTTCCGAATCCAACAATGTTTCTCACTGAGGCAATTCATCTTTTCTAAAAGATACAATTCGAAGTCACCAACTATCGATTACCCGCGCCAAAGGTACAATTCTATGCGACAGTCAAGGTTAACCCAGCAACCCAACTTTAGATACCGATCCAACATTCCCGTCAAGAGCAGTCAATTGCATCTCATGGAATAATTTACTACTCGATACATACAACTCAAGTCTCATCCAATGATTCCAGTTCCCGCTACGGCCGACATATTACTTCACAAGGGTCAAACATCTCTAAGGTTCATATTGAAGCATATACTTAAAATATATATTCTATTAGGTCATACTCATCACCATCTCTCGTTCAATACCAAAGGGTCATCCTATGGTTCGCCAACAGTCTCCCTATTATTCGGTCAAGTCACTAAGGCTAGCTATACCGATAGCTAAACCTATTCACTTGGTAACTTTCCTAGAGTGGACGGCTACTAGGGTTATACTCTTTTTTTATTCTCAGGCTAACAAGCAACCGACAGTTCTGAGGAACTCTACCCAAAACTATGGGCATCAACTCAATCTTGATAACTAATCACCATTGTCGACTTTGTCAACAATTGGTTATATAGACCACGGTCGCTAAGGTCAAGTCTATCTATTTAGGGTCTTCCTCAAGAAAATATTCCCACAGAGGCTCATTCTAGACTTACCCAACGATTGACTAAGATCGATCTAGCAACATTACGGTCAAATCCCAACCCGACATACGATTCTCATCGTTCTAATAATCCATCAAGTAAATTTTCTAATGATCCAATTTCTATTCCAATTCTTTCGTACCAACACGGATCTATATACTGAGGCTAACTATTCAAGGGTCATCGATTCTGATAGAGTCACAACAACACTATAGAATCTTACTATTCGATCTGTATGACGAAGTTATACCACTAAATCATAAGCCAGAAATCTATATACCAACAGATAGTCATCTAGACCATCACACCATCTACCGACACTATCCAATACCTTTCATGATTCTTAATCCCACTCATTTTTCAGCCATCAAAATCTCGTACAGACATTCTTAAAATCTCATATCGCAAGGATCGAGTAGTCTATTCCATTCAATCCGATAATTCATGTATCAATTAACCATTCTCTATTCAACAATTATTCCGAGGCACTACTTGTTACTTATAGGATACACTTCAATTCCTTAGCATACATGTACGCACGCAACGACTATCAATCATGGCAGGCTCGAACTCAAACTTTACTAATTCTATCCTTCGGCGATCAAGATGGGTTAACATCTTATTGCACCTTAGGGTCATAGCATAGATTTTCAATACTCCTTCGGGTCACCTTCAACATTTGTAAAACTTTTAATTTAGCAACCAACTTGTAATAGCCACACATGATTTCCATCCAACTAGTCGCAACTATCGTTCAATGTTCTAAGCCACAATATTCGCTAGCCAAATTTATTACCCATGGTATAACTTTCATCCTGTTAGTCTGAGTCCTTATTCGACTGAGCAATTTCTAACCAAGGCACCCGTTACAATTTCGGACAATCTCGCTATACCGACTTGGCAGCGAAAATTTTCTGATTTCAAATTTTTCAGCATTAAGAATACCAAAAAGGACATTAAAATTGTTCTCTTATTACGAACAATTTTGAAGCATTTACTTCTTTCTTAACAACTTTTATAGATTTGAATTCATTATTTTTGAAACAATTGGTTTGCTTATAGAAATGAATTTTTTTAATGTATTTGATAAAAAGTAATATGAACAATATTTTTTTTGTTTTATATGAACGCTACAAAAATAATTGACTGTGATTACGTTTTTTTTTCTGACTATGAACAGTTTTGAAGCAAATATTCGTTTGCTAACAACTTTTCTAGCGTCTAAAAATAATATTTTTGAGAAAATGAACGCTATGATTTTGAGCATGTTAGAAATTTTGATGTAAGTGTTTCTAACTTAAATTAATTTTTGGTTGGGCAACATAATCCAATATGTTTGTTCTAACGTGATATATATTTTGGGCTAACACATGAAAAAGGGCTAAATTCTATAACAAAATGGTCCTACATTTAAAAAATGAAAGCTATGATTTTGAGTATGTTAGAAATTTTGATGTAAGTGTTTCTAACTTAAATTAATTTTTGATTGGGCCAACATAATTCAATATGTTTGTTCTAACGTGATATATATATATATATATATACACAGTAGTACGAGCCTATAGAACAGATCCTGTGTTGCCTGTCTCCTTAGAACTCAAGGATACAGTAGTACGAGCCTATAGAACAGATCCTGTGCAAGTAAGGTCGTGAGTGGCTCCCCCAGTAATGTTATTATAAAAGGTATGCTGTTACTTGTTCCGGTCGATGTGGGACTAAAACAAATGAGGAGTGGAGTAGAAAAACCTCCTCTGCTCTCGAGCATGTGCTGTCAATACTTTTACTTCTAAAGTCTAGTTTGAGATTAATTAATTCTCTTCCTAACCTGCAGTGCTATCCCATTTATATATTAAATTAATGGTCGGTCGACTTAATGGGGATAGGAATCAACAAGCTCCAAATTCTCTCGTGCGCGGTGCAAATCAGGATCCATCCACATGCGTATGCATGTCAACCCCTACCCTTCCTTGTATGCAAACAAAGCTTCTTACGTACAGTAGGAGATCACAATTCTAATCATACAAATATTGGAAAAACTCTTGGGCAAGAATATCCTTGATGTCTTGGGACATACATAAAATATCATGTATAAATATATAGGAAGAGGTTTGCTACTTGTTGTTACAAAATTATCTTCTCTTCTCAATCTTCCCATTATGTATTCTCTTGTTGTTGCATATCATTATTCACCTTCTCTCATTATTTTCATCTCCAACAACATCTATTCTCTCGGTTCGTTGCAGTATTTCCATGGATCAAACTCTAAAAATATTAAGCTCACATGCAGGTGCCCTAAATGGACGAAGGAGGTTTAACCCAACTCTTTTACCGCATCGGAATATCAATTTGGATAATTTACGCAATCTTATGATCTACCGTTTTCCTATCCGGTATGAATTCATATTAAGGTGTATTTTTTTTTTCACTACATGTTTATTACTAGATGATGAAGAAGCACAAAATTTTGTTGTTCAAAGTAATTTACATTTATCATCTATAAATATTATGTTATTCCATTATTACAAATGTTGACAGAAATATCATTTCAAGTAGTCAAACAGATTCTAATAACCACAATTTTAATGTAGGTATAGTTCTTCAAACCAAATTGTTTCATTTGCTGAAAAAACTATATTAATGAAGAGGACGGTGATAAATAAGTGATGATTTATATGATAATGGCAATAATAAGTTATATGTTAGCACTCCCAAATTATTTTTCGGACAAATATTTGAATCTCTTTTTAAATTTTATAAATTTGCCTAAGTAGCAAATTTAGACGGAATCCGAACATCATAATGAACTAACATAAACGGTGTAGATCTCTTATCCAAATTGGGTGAGAACAGAACACGGTGGCTGTGGCGAGTTCACAAACATCCCACTTGAAGAAACATCACAATTTGCAATAATTTTTGAAAAAAAAAATTGTAAATATCTAAACGAAGCATGTCCTAGGCGACGATGCCACAACCAAATATATTACACAAATTTCACATGTGCCGGACAACTATCAACCGACAATGCTTAAGTGACGAGTACTATCTGATGTCAAGTCCAAGTAATACAACTTTTTCTTCTTAGGTTGCGTTTGATTGCAAGGTGGAAAAAGTGTGAAAAAGAAATTAATTACATGGAATTATTTTCCTACGAAAAAAATTCCATGGAATTTTAAAAAAAATTCATGGAAAACTTAATTTGGGTGTTTGATTGCCATTATTTTTCACGAAAAATAGTTATTTTCCATGGAAAATGATATTTTCCTATAGGTTGGACAAGTTTCATTTTCCACCATTTAGATGGAAATATGGAAAATGATAGTTTTTTGGAAAATAATTACATGGAAAATATAATCTATCAAACACTACAATTGGTGGAAAATTTGTGATGGAAATATTTTCTATGGAAAAAAAAGCCCAATCAAACACAGCTTTAGTGTCGTAACCAATCGTCCGTCAAATCCAGGTGTCCTTTAACACAAAATAATTAGGCCGAAAAAACAACAGCACAATGTAAAGCAATATTGGTTAGCTGAATGATAGAAAGAAGTAGGGGTGAGCATTCGGTTTATTCGGTTTAAACCGAACCGAATAACCCAAAACCGAATTGGACCGAAACCAAATAAGCAAAACCGAAATCGAACCGAATTGGCCCAAAACCGAATCAAACCGAACCGAATTAAATCGGTTCGGTTTTCGGTTTATTCATATTTTTTTGATTTTTTTGAGCTTTTTTTGTTAATATATATAGTAGCTAAATATACATAGACATATTTAGTATATACCTATATATATTTAGTATATACCTATATATATTAATACTTATATATATATATAGTACACACACCCATATATATAATTTAATTAATTAAATTTTCTTATTCGGTTTTCGGTTTTGGACCGAAACCGAAACCCAAAACCGAAACCGAAACTGAAACCGAAACCGAATAAGAAATTTTAGTATTTTCAAAACCGAAACCGAACCGATTTTTTTTAAAACCGAACCGAACCTCTTATTCGGTTCGGTTCGGTTCGGTTCGGTTTTCGGTCCAAAACCGAATAATGCTCACCCCTAGAAAGAAGTTTATAATCAAGTGAAGGGACAATAAGTACATTATAGCTATGGTTCTATCATTTATTACTGAAAGTAAGATACAATGGGGAGGAATTTCCGTCCAAATGCTTCCAAATGTTCATCCACATTATTTAAATTTATATTTAAAGAGATTATGTGGGATATTGCTGCCAACAAGAATGGATCTGCCAACAACCGTCCAAAAAAATCTTTAAAGAGATTATGTGGAATATTGCTGCCAACAAGAATGGATCCGCCCATAACCGCCCAAAAAAATCTTCTCTCGTAACCGTCCTAACTGAGCGAAAAATAGGAGTGGCATTCCAACCTTTCCATAACTGCTTCGTAGCAATTTTCATAAAGTCTTCTCCTTATTTTTCTTTTTTACTTTCTCTATTCTATGTCAATTGTTACTACCCAGCCCAAAAACCTGGAGAGAGAGAGTGAAGAAACAGTAGCGAGGAGGAGGAGTCGGACTTCATCGCCATCGCCAACGTTTCTTCGGTCAGGGTAACGATATTCTTCCTTCTCTTGCTATTTCGATTCTTATGGTTATGGTTTTCTTTCAAAAACATTAATCTGATAATGAAGCGCACTTTCTTTGATATATAATTATTTTGTTGATGGATGATTATTTTGTTTACGGCTTTATGTTGCACACATTTTTCATAATTTTTTGAATGTGTCTGACTGTTTGATTAACATTGTCGAGTTTTTTTAGGGTTTTGATTTTGTGATGAGTAATGTCATTTTAATATTTTGATATTTATTTCGATTTTAATGATCATAGCTTTAGATTTGATGGCTTTGTTTGTTGGATAGGCTGTAATTATATGTGAATATTTTTTGGGAGAAATTTTAAGGATTCAATGTTTTGTGTGTTGTCACTTTGTTGATTTTTTGTAGTTTGAGTTTTTATTTTTAAGTTTTTGTTTGTTTGTTTTTTTAGTTCTTATTATGTTCCATTGAACCACGTTCAACAATAAACGAATAAAAGATGCACAAGCCTTTATAGCATATTGGTGGCAAGTATTCCTCCGATAAGTACTCCGTTAGCTCGATAAATTTTTGTGTGTTTTCTTTTTGTGTTTCTGTCAACGCACCAAACCAAAGGGATGTTTTGGTACTGGATAATTATTTTATTTCTGAAAAAAAATTAGGATGGAGAATCTATTCTCATGTTTTTATTTTCAAAGAATTTTTTATTTTATTTTTTTCATTTTAACCTTTTTTACATATCTATAAGTACCACTGGTGATGACCCATCCTTCTGTAGTCAATGCACAATCTTGATGACCCATCCTTCTTCCCTACAAGTACCACTGGTGATGCCCATGGTGACTCGCTGTCTCAAATAAACTTCTTCGCCTTCAGTTCCTCTATGTGTTGATACACCTTGGCCTGCTCTGAATCCGACATTCTATAAACTCGATCTGATATCGATTTTGTTCCAGGTGCTAATTCTATACTGAACTCGATATCTCTAATGGGTGGTAGACTTGGAAGTTCTTCAGAAAACACGTCAATAAACTCTTCAACTATCTTCGGAACTTGAACTTCTTCTATTGCCTCTACTATTCCTTCTTCTTGTTGAGTTGCCACTGATCTAACTAAGGTAAATTGCTCCATGCCGGGAATATTAAAAGATACACTCCCTCTACGATAATCTATTATGGCACAACTGTCTTTCAGCCAGTCCATACCTAGGATAACGTCGAAATTCCTCATAGGAAATTCTATCAACCTGGCGGGTAAGGAACGCCCGTACACTACAACTCTACATGCTACAATAACTCTACTAACTCCTACGAGCCCATTACCAATGAGTATATTCAACCTCCCTGGCAATGCTTCGAATTCTATTCCTAGTCGTATCGCAAATTGTGCAGATATAAATGAGTGTGATGCTCCCGAATCAAACAATGCTACTGCAGGATATGAGGTGACGAGAATGTTACCTGCCACAACATCTTCCGATGCCAATGCCTCTTCCAAGGACAGATTGAATGCCTGTCCTCGGCCTCCTTGTTGGTTCCCATACTGTGGCCTAGCCTAGTGCTACTGCTGGCCTCTGCCTGGGTGATGCTGGGTGGCCTATGTTGTTGCTGCTGCATCGGCGGTCCCTGCTGTCGAAACATCTGAGCCTGTGACATCAACGGACGTTGTGCCAACGGTCTCACCGCTACCGCTGGTCCTTGGTACTGGCCTGCCCCTGGTACTGGCAGAGTAGGAAATTGTTGTACTGGTCCTCCTGACCTTGAATTCATATGACAGGTGGAAACCCGATGATCTGGACTTCCATATATCAAACACTGCCCGTTTAATGCCCGACACACATCTCTAGTATGCCCTGCCTTCCCACAATAAGTACAGCCCGTTGGGGGTTGCTGGTTCTTTCTCTGTTGCTGTTGTTGCCTTGCTGGGGGTGCTGGCCCTCGCATTTCCACATCGTGAATACGAATGCCAGGGGGTTGTGTTCTAACTCGGGGCGCTGCTCCCCCTCCTCCTTCAATCTGATTGTGAGATCTCTTCTGACCTCCAGTCCTATATGTGATCCTCTGGATGGTGATCTCATGTCTCCGGGTTGCCGTTAATACCTCATCGAAAGTCTGGTAG
The DNA here is from genome assembly GCA_029216955.1 of Iris pallida. Lineage (NCBI taxonomy): Eukaryota > Viridiplantae > Streptophyta > Magnoliopsida > Asparagales > Iridaceae > Iris > Iris pallida. The sequence continues at coordinate 4,335,733 of JANAVB010012000.1, forward strand.
TTGTGCCCCTCTATCAATTGCAAGAGTTCAAGATGAAACCCTTGCTGAAACTTCATAGCCCTCTGGCTCTCTATTACTACCATATCCGGGGCGAACCTACTCAATCTGCAGAACTCTGCTGCATAAGCATCCACTGTCTTGCCAGCCTGCTTAAGGTTGATAAACTTCTGTTGTAGCTCAAACTGCGCCACAACTCCATAGTACTTCGTCTTGAATCTTGCAGTAAAATCGTCCCAAGCAACATGACGTCTGATGCCCACTTCTTCTGATTCCCACCAATCACGTGCGAGGTCCTGAAGTAACAGCTTCACTAGATCCACATGTTCTTCCGTCGGTACCTTAGTCGCTGTCAGAATAGCCTCGATGTCCTTAAGCCATGCATCTGCTGAAATAGCATCTTCCATGCCTTCGAAACGACGGGGGTTGTACTTGCAAAATCTGGTTGATGCTCCTGAATCTGTCCTCACCCCTCTTTCCAAAGCCGTCTGCAATCCTTGGTTGAGTAATACATTCTGCTCATGTAGCTGAGTGTGCATGTATTGCTGGACCAATATCTGATGTTGCTGAGTAGCCATCATCCCTCTCATGATCTCCAGAAGGGCTGGTGTGTCTACTTCTACGGGGGTAGGTGGAACTGTTGGTGGTGTTGGAACCTCCGGATACTGCGGTCCAGTTGTTGGTTCCACTATCACCTCTTCTTGGATGGTCTCTTGAGGTAGTACTGGCCCTTTTTGCTGATCAACAGGGTCTTGTTGTTCATGTTGTCCATATTGTTGCTGTCCAGTTCTGACAGATGCGGACAAAGTGCCCCTAAGAAAAGGGACAAGAGAACAATCAAATGATCGGACAAGAAAGATCAATAAAGTCAAAGGATACTGGAATGTCAAGCTAGGGTTGAGAACAACGAATCATGAGATCAAGGGAAAACCTGTGTGATTGAGACATCCTATAAATTAAAACACCCCATAAGTCTGAAATCAGACCTGCATGGGCCAGCACTAAAATCTTGTCACGCCCCAGAACCAGAATACCGGAGAGCAGGGGAATGACTCAGCCAGTTACGTATTACGGGTAGAAGAATACCGTATAATACGATCAATGCTGTCTAACGACGAGGGGGTACATACTACATAAAAGTCTCACTATGGGATCACTCAACATCTATTATCTCAATCATTCAAACAAGAAACAATAATAGAGAACATGTAAGATAAAGCAGTAAGGCATCCCAAACGTTCAGTCAAAATATTCTTGAGATCTGGCTGCACAAAACATAGCCAAATGATATAGCAAGGTATACACAATTGTTATCAGATGCAGTCTGAATTAGTTACAATTATGTAAAGGTAAGTGCAAGATAGTCCGACTAACATGTCGGTGCCAAACGGCAATAAGTAAAGTAAGTAGTAAAACGAGCAGGGAAGCAAGGAACCCACTCGTGTCCTCCTGCAATCATTCCTCTAGTATTGACCATCTTGGAGGTTGAAGTAAGCTGTCCTCGGGAGCTGGCTCTAAATCTCGTCATGCAAAACCAGAGAGGTTAGACCTCTAATAGCAAGTATCGCAAGGAAGCACGATATGTGGAATTAGAACCAGTGATAAGAGTTAAGAATATGATAAATAGATCTCTGCTTGCTACTGGGTTCGCACAACATCACGACACTTCAAGCCAACTTCCCAACCAAACAAGGACAGAAGTTGACCCGTCATGTCCTGACGTTCCGCTTATCTCAGTAGTTAACAGAGTAGGCACAGTACGCAAACAAACCAATTTAAAACGGCCATACAACTACTACGGCTTGCTACTGTGAGTTCCAAGTTGCCTTGGAAACACGCAATAAGGGATTCCTCAGTTCTTACAATGTACAAGCAAGGCTAGTCTACCCAAATAAACAATTGCGTCAATCATGAATTAGACGTGTCCCATCGGGACGTCCGTCATCAATATACAGTAAATATAAACAGATACCACTCCCTACCCGTACGGTAGATTTGCAGTATCCGTAGGAACCAGCCGGCATGTCGGGGCACTAATTGTCCTGAGATGGCTGCCATGTAAGAACTCGAGAATCCATTCTCTCCATGTAATAGTTATTTTTATTTAGCTTAGTAGACCCTATGTTAATTGAAATCTCATGCCGTGGGTCATGATTATTCTGAATGAGTACTCTCGTACAGAGTATGATATGCATAACTCTACAACGATGCTCGTACGGCTATGTTGTAGGTCTTACATAGCGTAAAACAACAATCAAGCCTAGCCACAGAATAATCATGCCTTGACCGTAAGGTACACATGCTGCTTTTGCAAAAAAAGAAGTCAACATGTGTCCATATGCCAATGTTCGGATCGGCTAGTCGATCACAATGGTTCATGGTTCATTCATGAACGTGTCTCATTCAATTCAATAAGACGACTAGCCAGTCTTCTAGTTCCAACTAGGAACGCATGATCAGTCATTAGTCAAGGTAACAGTCAATGTCAATTCGGGACAAAAACAGCCAAAAGGCGGCAGTAGATGGATGCCATCTATGCGGCAGGGCAAGTGGGTACCCGTCTATACGGCCAGAGTCAAATCAGAATCTTATGCGGCAGTAGATGGATGCCCATCTATACGGCAGGGTCAAATCAAGATCCCATACGGCAGGGTCAAATCTGGATCCCATGCGGCAGGGTCAAATCTGGATCCCATGCGGCAGGGTCAAGTCAGGATCCCATGCGGCAGGGTCAAATCAGGATCCCATACGGCAGGGTCAAATCAGGATCCCATGCAGTAGGTTCAAATCAGGATCCTATGCGGCAGGGTCAGGATCCCATGCGGCAGGGTCAGGATCCCATGCGGCAGGGTCAAGTCAGGATCCCATGCGGCTCGGGAGCCAAAGGCCATGGCCTATGCGGCCAAGGGTCGCCATGCAATAAGGCTGCCGAGAGCCATGTGGTTGAAGTCAACCAAAGCCATAATGCGGCAAGGAGGGGGGCCGCATGAAGACTGGAGTGCCTATGCGGCCAAAGAGGAGCCGCAGGGGACCTTGCCGCATGAAAAGGCCATGCGGGAGGCACTGTTCTTCTTCTCCAACTTTTTCGAGAAGAAGAACCTGGGGAGTTGGGGGTCCCAGACTTCCCAATCAAACAATCCAAGCCCAAATCTGGACTTCTGGTCAAAATAGGGTAAAAAGAAATTCTCTATAACATAGAATAACTAGATTTTGAAAACAAGAAGGGATAGGTCAAAACCAAGAAGAACCAAAAGTAACATAAACTCAGATCGACAAAAATACACCCATGAAAACCAAAAATTTCAAGTTCTAAAGAGACTTAAAATCAAGTAAGGAAGAGAATGGAACAACAATACTTGAGATCCTTCATGAAGCAAGTTGTATACTTGCCTAAGCTCTAGGTTGGTGGGAGAGTAATGGAAGATGAAGAAGAAGTAAATGACAGTAATGAAGAGAGAGAAAAGTAAAGGGGTATAAATATCAAGTCCAAGTCAATCTCCACCACCCATTCCATCCTACAAGATCTAGGCCATCCACCCCTTTTCATGATGAACCAAGCTAAACCAAGTTGGTTCAACATGAACAAAGTAAACCAAGAGCTTAAGCAAAAGCAGAAAATAAAATACAGAAAAATTAATTAGCATGAAATTATAGAATGAATGCATGATAAATATTAAATAAATACATTCAAGTAGTACACGTATAAAAATACGTATTCTGGGAACGGGAAGTGACACACAGTTTGTCGTCCCGGGCGGTTTCGGACCGATCTAGATATCACAAGAACTATATTATTTTTCATCCAACTTCTCGGTACCAATGTAGCGCTTCTTCGCTTGATTCAAACCAAATATCGGTCGAGAATAAATTGCCTACATCAACGACAAGTAGAGGAGGTACCACAATCTCGGAAGATGATAAGCCCTACAATAGAACTTAAAGTTAATAAAACTAAACAACGAAATTAAATGTGAAAAGTACTGTAAATAAATAGGACTGCAGGCAATGTGACAGTCCTCCAAATAAACAGGACTGCAGAAAATTCGACAATCCTTTGTTTCTTCAGGACTACCACATAGTTGACAGTCCTTCTTTACAACTGGACTGTCTACACATTGACAGTTCTTCTTCATTGTTGGACTGTGCGATATCCCGTAGTCCTGCTTCCTACAGACCGAACAAAAAATTCGAAATTTAATTACCAAGTGTGCTTCCGAAGAACCGATGTGTTCTTCGGACGTAGCGGGACGAGAGTCTAGTACATTTGACGACCCGGGTTCTTCGATGTGCATTTTTCCTACATTAAACACATATAATTCAATGTTTATATGTGAAGTAATGTTTGAAAACCCTATGCATATATTAATTCGATGACATACCAAATGACGGTAGAATTCGATGAAACTATAACTAGAATTTCCACCAACAATCTTCACAAAACTAGGTTGGAAAGAAATTTGGGTAGGGTTTGATTATGTGACCTAAAATATTTTGTAAAGAAGAGCGCAAGAGGGGGGGGGGAGAAGAGGGAGAGAAGAAAAGAAAACAAGTTGGTATTTATACTCATATGTAGGCTAGTCCCAAGCAAAGAAAATGAGTGGCAAACTTGTAAATGTTTGGAAAAATTTGGGATAGCCCCTAGCAAAATGTGGTGTGCCCTTAGAATTAGTCTAATAAATTCATATTAAAAACTTTCAACAATTTTTTTACTCCACGTGCACCTTACTAGTATGTATAGAGGCGGAGGGGAAGTCATTTGCATGCGATATAGATACATATCTATATATCTATATATAATATATAATGAGATAGGGATGGATCACTGATTAGATATTTGTAAATTTGAATTTTTTTTTTTTTAGTCTTCTTTAAAGTTTGCATTTGTTTACATCATCCCAAGTACCTTTATTTGATTAATTATGCCATATAGTAGAGAGGGTTTTAATTTATAATCTGGGTTCTAATCCTATAGAATGTAAAATTGTATTGATCATGTTAATTCAAAGAAAATGATTCATCTTGAATTCCTTAGAAAAAAGGGGTGGATGAACAGTAGCTTGACTACTATTTTTCATTCCTTAAATTATGTATTTAATTTATCCATATATTTTCTCTTTACATATATATATCATATTTATAATTTATTTTTTCTATAATCCAAAGTAATATATTATTTTATTTATTTGTATTTCTTATTTAGTTTACTTAATTAGAAAATAGTTGATATGGGTATTTCTTTTTACAAAATAATTTCTATTTAATTATCTATTTATTTAGGCATTATTTGTTGGTTACCAAGCAAATCGAAATGCTACAGAAATAATTGAGGAAAATAAATTCAAATATGGAGGCTACACCAATTTAAGGAACATGTCAAATATAGAACAAAAGATGCATCATTGGACTTGAACTTAGATAATATAAGATCGGGATCAAGAAGTACGTATCCCTAGCTAAAGCTAAAATTGATGATGCAAAAAAAAGATTTGGGGGTCTGTCAGACAACCTCAGTACCATCCCAGCCCAATCAGAGGGCAGTAACTCAAGGATACAGTAGTACGAGCCTATAGAACAGATCCTGTTCAAGTAAGGTCGTGCTTTGTTTGCCCAGTAATCTTATTATAAAAGGTATGATGTTACTTGTTCCGGTCGATGTGGGACTAAAACAAATGAGGATCCATACACATGCATATGCAAGTCAACCCCTACCCTTCCTTGTATGCAAACAAAGCTTCTTACGTACAGTAGTACGAGAATATCCTTGATGTCTTGGGACATACATAAAAATATCATGTATAAATATATAGGAAGAGGTTTGCTACTTGTTGTTGCAAAATTATCTTCTCTTCTCAATCTTCCCATTATGTATTCTCTTGTTGTTGCATATTCACCTTCTCTCATTTTCATCTCCCACAATATCTATTCTCTCGGTTCGTTGCAGTATTTCCATGGATCAAACTCTAAAAATATTAAGCTCACATGGAGGTGCGCTAAATGGACGAAGGAGGTTTAACCCAACTCTTTTAGCGCATCGGAATACCAATTTGGATAATTTACGCAATCTTATGATCTACCGTTTTTCTATCCGGTATGAATTCATACTAGGGTGTATTTTTTTTCTTCACTACATGTTTATTATTAGATGATGAAGAAGCACAAAATTTTGTTGTTCAAAGTAATTTACATTTATCATTTATAAATATTATGTTATTCCATTAACTAAATGTTGACAAAAATATCATTTCAAGTAGTCGAACAAATTCTAATAACCACAATTAATTTAATGTAGGTCTTAGTTCTTCAAACCAAATTGTTTCATTTGCTGATAAAACTATATTAATGAAGAGGACGGTGATAAATTAGTGATGATTTATATGATAATGGCAATAATAAGTTATATGTTAGCACTCCCAAATTATTTTTCGGACAAATATTTGAATCTCTTTTTAAATTTTAGAAATTTGCCTAAGGTAGCAAATTTAGACGGAATCCGAATATCATAATGAAGTAAGTGTTGATCTCTTATCCAAATTAGGTGGGAACAAAATGTTAGTCCCTTGACGAACAATCGATGGAAAAACACGAATTCAGAAACAATTGTAAAGACAATGTTTCCGGCAACAACACCCTAAAGAAGGTGATGTTGTATTACGAGAATCTAAAAAGATTATTTCGTAATATTTCTCGAAGGCAACCGAACCGTGTAACTTCTAAAGAGAAGCGACGGTATTCTCGAAGGCAACAAGAGATGATCAACAACAGTTGAGTCTCAGATTCTCGAAGACAACAGAAAGAGGGAGGAAGAAGAAGAACGGATCTCGCTGGGGTATAGAACACCGGCGCTCAAAGCTATACCCGCAGTACGGATAAGCTCCCAGGAACCAGCAAGTTCAGGAGAACTTCTGGAACGCTCGTAAGTCAATATTTGAGACTTGAACGGGCTTCCTGGACTTTACAGACTCCCTTTTCTCTCTTCTTGGTGCATCTTTCAAAGGAGGCCAAGGGGCTCTATTTATAGAGTGGAGTTGAGACTTCACCTCTTCTCCTATCCGATGTGGGACTAAAATACCAATACTCAAAAATAGAGTTTGATATTTTAGATCATCCCACAATCAGCATAGAAGTGTGCTAGTCCACGCCTACCCCCCGAACACTTCCGTGCATGCACGAGACATCCTGGAGTCCGTGTCCGAGTCCGAGTCCGCACAACAAAAATTAACTTTCATCCTTGTTGGATTTAATCCTTTTTTCTTCTAGAGAAATACTTCCACATGGCACAAACTTGTGCCCCACTACACCTCATGTGCACACCTCAACACAAGCAATGCATTATATTGAGATACTCACCATTTGGTGTAGCCGATGTGGGACTATCTTTTCTAGTCCAAAGGCAAAAACACCAACAATCCCCCACATATCTCAATATATGGGTTGAGCGTTCCCCACAGTGATTGTCCATCATGCATTAGGAGAGATGTCACTACGACTTGAATCTTCCCGCATAGGTTAAATAACAGCATGATACAAGAATGGACTAAGCCTTGAATTCTGCACCATAACTGCAATTCTTCCTACTCACATAATAACATCAACTGTGCTTCTGGCTGCACATTGAAGGCCTTGTGCCAGCCTGGTTTCAGTGTATAATTTTGGGCGTCTACAAGCTTACCCTCAAGAGACGGCCTGATATCTCTTTCTATACACTATAGGTGAGTTCTTTATAAAGAGTCATTGGCATGAAGCATTGTGCTTCTTTGCGGTGCTACGCCGCTATGACATGGCTGACAAAGCCGAGGCTTTACCCCACCTGGGTACCTCATCGTAGTGTCATACTACTGTAGCATGAGGTCACAAGCCCCTTTGTAGTGCCAAACTACCCAGCATGAAGCCTTGCGCTTCCGTGCGGTGTTACGCCGCTATGACATGGCTTGCGAAGCCGAGGCTTTACCCTACCTGGTACCTCTTCGTGGTGTCATGCCACTGTAACATGAGGACATCGTCCTCTTTGTAGTGCTGTCTACCTCTCTTTATTACGATTATCATATAGCATTAGGCTACCTGCCTATTTGCGGTGCTACTCCGCTGTGACTTAGCTTGCAAAGCCGAGGCATTATCCCTACCTGGGAACCTCATGGTGGAGTCACCCCACTGTAGCATGGAGTTTCACTCCTTGTAGTGCTGCTCTACCGTGCTTCCTGTAAAGCACACCAGGCATTCACTCTGCCTGAGAACTCATTAAGGCGTTTAAGCCAACCTTCCCACAGGATCAATTTTCCGCAGAAAATACATAGTAGACAACAGTGGTTATGGGTCCGTAACCCTTCCATGTTCCGCAGAACAAGTACCCACTGTTAACTGATATTATTCTAGTCAATGATCCTCCTTTGAACCAAAAATTAAATGTCTAGTAGATTTCTCTTTGAACCAATAACATAAAATTTTATGGTAGGATTACAATGACACAATATCAGAAAGTCTTCAAGCCCATCTTCCTTGCTGTGTCCTCGACCAGCTGACGCTTGAGACCCTTCGTGAACGGATCCGCCAGGTTTTCCTGACTCCGAACATCGATCACTGCAATGACGCCCTTTTGATGAGATCGTTCACTGCTCTGTGCTTCAACCGCACAGTCCTCTTCTTCCCGTTGAAGAGTTCATTTGATGCCACCGCTGCTGCCGCCTGGTTGTCACAGTATATCGGAATCGCCGGTATCTGAGCCCCAACCATTGGAAGGTCATACATAAGCTCCCGAAGCCACTCTGCTTCATCTGCAGCAGCGTCTAATGTAAAGAATTCAGATTCCATGGAGGAGCGAGATAACATAGTCTGCTTTTTCGACTTCCACGATATGCAGCTCCACCCATGGCGAACATGTATCCACCTGTGGAATATTCGCTCTCCACCTCTGAACACCAGCTAGCATCACTGAAGCCTTCCACTACTGACGGATCTCCGCTGTAGTATAGTGCATATGTCTGAGTTTCTTGAGATATCTCATAACACGCTTCACAGCTTTCCAATGCTTTACGCCTGGATTGCTCGTAAATCGACTCAGCATTCCCACTGCAAAGGCTATGTCAGGCCTTGTGGCTGTAGTAGCGTACATCAAACTTCCGATGACGCTAGCGTACTCCAACTGCCTGACGCTCTCCTTCGAATTTGGCTCCAGTTTCAGATCACTCATGTACGGTGTATCAATAATAGGAAGATCTTGATACCTGTAGCGAGTGAGCATCTTCTCAATGTAATGAGACTGTGACAGCGCTATTCCAGTGCCTGTTCGGATGATCTTGAGCCCCAAGATTACGTCGGCATCCCCCAAGTCCTTCATACTGAACTTGGTCGAGAGGAGTTTCTTTGTCTCTGTGACGCAGCTTAAATCCGTACCTAGGATTAGCATGTCGTCCACGTATAGACAAACGATTACTCCTCTTCCGTCAGCAAACTTCGTATAGACACACTTGTCTGTTTACTGACCTGTAGCCATTTGACCTTATCACCTTGTCAAACTTCTCATGCCACATTTTGGGAGCTTGCTTCAAACCATACAGAGACTTCATCAACTTGCAGACTTTGTCTTCCAGACCTCTGACGACAAAACCTTCTGGTTGTTGCATGTAGATCTCTTCGGTCAGCTCGCCATTAAGGAATGTCGTTTTCACATCCATCTGATGTATCACCAGCTTGTGTATTACTGCTAAAGCAATTAACAATCTGATAGTTGTCATCCGAGCTACTGGAGCATAAGTGTCAAAGTAGTCGATCCCCTGCTTTTGAGCAAACCCCTTGGCCACTAGCCTGGCCTTGAACTTGTCAATGGTTCCATCTGCTTTCATCTTCTTCTTGAAGATCCATTTGCATCCGATGGGTCTTGCTCCTTCTGGTAGGTCGACCAATACCCATGTGTTATTGGAGGTGATTGAGTCAATCTCGTTGTCAATTGCCTCCTACCAGAATAGCATCTCTGGTCTTCATCGCCTCATAGGTAACGGATCTGCTTCCACATGATAGGTGACGAAGTCATCTCCGAAGTCTTTCGGCCTCCTTGCTCGCTTAGTTGACGGCTCAGCGAGTTCTGGTTCAGCTGGGTCTCCTCGACAACAGCTCCATCTTGGACTACTGGTTTGATAAAGACCTCTGTCTGCTTCGCACCCTCATTATTCTCCAGAATGTCCGCGAGAACAATGTTCTTGTGCCTTGTAAACTTTTCTTCAAAATATTCAGCATCGCGAGATTCGATGATATGATTTGACTCGATATCAAGGAATCTTCGAGCATCACTCTTCTCGGCATACCCCAAGAAGATCGCCTTAGTAGTCCTTGTCCCCAGCTTCTGAATCTTTAGATCCGGGAGCTTCACATAAGCCAGACACCCCACACTCGAATGACATTCAAGTTAGGTCTGACTTTGAACCAGAGTTCATGAGGAGTTACGTCGGAAGTTGCATATGGCACTCTGTTCAGAATGAACGTTGCCGTTAGTGCAGCTTCTCCCAGTAACACTTTGGGAGACCCGCAGTCAACAGCATAGAGTTCATCATCTCTGTCAACGTTCTGTTCTTCCTTTCTGCTATCCGTTGGATTGTGGAGAATACGGAGCCGTCGTCTCGTTGATGATTCCATGTTCTTTGTAGAATGATGAGAATTCGTGAGACCTATATTCCCCACCTCGATCACTCAGCCTCTTGAGTTGTTGTCCAGTTTGCCGTTCAGCCTCGGCCCTGAACTCCTTGAACTTCTCGAATGCTTCGTCTTTAGATTTGAGTAAATAGACGAAGGCATACTTGGAGAAGTCGTCTATGAAAGTAATGAAATACTTCTCCCGGCCTTTGTAGAGAATTGTTTGAAGTCACAAATATCTGAGTGAACCAACTCCAGAAGATCTGTGCTTCGATTGACCCTGTGAAAGGGTTTCCTAGTGATCTTCGTCTGAGCACATATCTCACATTTCTCTACCTTACCCCCACTTGGAGATAAGTCCTAGACTAGACATTTTGTTTATTCGCTTACAATGAACATGTCCTAGTCTATTATGCCATAATTCAAGAGAGTAATTCAAACTAGTGATAGCATTAACATTATTATGCTGGGTTACAACAAGCTGAATTTTGTACATTCCTTCAGTCTGAAAAGCTTTTCCGAAGAAAGTACCCTCTTGGACATCACCATTTGGTCAGCATTGATGTCCATCCTCAAGCCTGCGTTGCAGAGCAGGCTCCCAGAGATCAGGTTCTTAGCGATTGCAGGAACATGCTTCATACCTTGAAGCGTCAGAATGTTCCCCGATGTAAGCTTCAGCTCCACCGTCCCGATCCCCAGTACTTCAGCTTGTGCCTGGTTCGCCATCATGACTTTCTCGGAAGTAGGCTCATAGGAGACGAACCAGTCCTTGTCTGAACAGATATGACATGTCGTGCCAGTGTCTATCCACCAGTCCAAGTCTGCCCCCACAGTTGCAACCTATGCTATCATGGCAACCTGATTAGTAACCAAAGAAACCTTGTTAGGCTCACCTTGCTCTTTGGGCTTGGACTTGCATTCACTTTTATAGTGACCCTTCTTGCCACAGTTGAAGCAAGTCACATGGGACTTGGACTTCTGTTGCTTGAATCCTGGACCCTTCACTTTCAGATTCGAGAAGTCCTTCTTCTTATGGTGAGAAGCCGCCTGCTTCCCTTTGTTCTCTCTGGTGGCTTGAACCAGATTCGCCGTTGCTAGTTTCTTGGATAGGGCGTCCAACTTCTGTTGAGAGCGCATCTCGTCCTCAACATGAATCTCGCTGAGGAGATTATCCAGGCTAATCTCCATCTTCTTCCTATGCATCCTTGCATAGATGTTGCTCCATCCTGGAGGAAGTTTTGCCACGATCCCTCCAACGACGAACTTGTCGACGAGGGGCATGCTATCGTCCTCCAGTTTCTGGCGCAGCTTCAGGAACTCTTTCACTTGGGACAGCATGGTTTTCATCTTCAAAGACCCATTGTGGTATTTTTCAACCATGAACATCTTCGACCGGGCCTCGTCGTCGTCATACAGCTTCCCCACGGACTCCCAGATCTCTTTGGCAGAAGTCTTCTTTGTGTAGGACTCGGCCAGAGAGTCTTCCATGGAATTCAGGATCAGCAGCCTGCATAGCTGTTATCCTTTTTCCACTTCGTCTGCTTGCTCGTAGCAGCGGCTAGAACAGCAGCAGATCCTGTTGCTGGAACGATTGGTTCTTCCTCATCCAACACGTGATCAACATCCACGAGTTGAAGGTTCAGAGTCACCTTTCGCTTCCAGATCTGGAAGTGTTCACCGTCGAATTTCTCCAACTTGTTAAAGCCGGTATCGACAAGCGAAGCACGAGTGTTTTCCATCGAATCGTATAGCTTTGAGATTGTTAGTCCCTTGACGAACAATCGATGGAAAAACACGAATTCAGAAACAATTGTAAAGACAATGTTTCGGCAACAACACCCTAAAGAAGGTGATGTTGTATTACGAGAATCTAAAAAGATTATTCGTAATATTTCTCGAAGGCAACCGAACCGTGTAACTTCTAAAGAGAAGCGACGGTATTCTCGAAGGCAACAAGAGATGATCAACAACAGTTGAGTCTCAGATTCTCGAAGGCAACAGAAGAGGGAGGAAGAAGAAGAACGGATCTCGCTGGGGTGTAGAACACCGGCGCTCAAAGCTATACCCGCAGTACGGATAAGCTCCCAGGAACCAGCAAGTTCAGGAGAACTTCTGGAACGCTCGTAAGTCAATATTTGAGACTTGAACGGGCTTCCTGGACTTACAGACTCCCTTTTCTCTCTTCTTGGTGCATCTTTCAAAGGAGGCCAAGGGGCTCTATTTATAGAGTGAGTTGAGACTTCACCTTCTCCTATCCGTGGGACTAAAATACCAATACTCAAAAATAGAGTTTGATATTTTGATAATCACACAATCAGCATAGAAGTGTGCTAGTCGCCTACCCCCGAACACTTCCGTGCATGCACGAGACATCCTGGAGTCCGTGTCGAGTCCGAGTCCGCAACAAAAAATTAACTTTCATCCTTGTTAGATTTAATCCTTTTTTCTTCTAGAGAAATACTTCACATGGCACAAACTTGTGCCCCACTACACCTCATGTGCACACCTCAACACAAGCAATGCATTATATTGAGATACTCACCTTTGGTGTAGCGATGTGGGACTATCTTTTCTAGTCCAAAGGCAAAAAACACCAACACAAATATGGTAGCTGTGACCAGTTCACACAAACACCATTGAAGCTGCTAGAATATCACAATTTGCAAAAACTTTTTAAAAAGAATTTGTAAATATCCAAACGAAGCATGCCCTAGGCGACGATGCCATAAAATATCACACACAGATTTCACATGTCCCTGAGAACTATCAACCGAAAATGCTTGAGTTAAGTGACGAGCACTATCTGATGTCAAGTCCAAGTAATACAATTTTTTCTTCTTAGTGCCACAACCAATCATCGTCAAATCCATGTGTCCTTAAACACAAAATAATTAGCCAAAAACAATAGCACAATGTAAGGAATTGGTTAGCTAAATGATGGAAAGAAGTTTATAATCAAGTGAAGGGACAATAAATACATTATAGCTATGGTTCTATTATCAGTGAGAGAAACAGTACCCTTCCATAGATGGGAATTGTACTTCCATCAGCTGTGGTGACATTAGTCTGGTTGGAGGGGCTTAACGGTTTAAATAAGATTAGAATCAAATATCATGTGTTGTTTCTCCAAAGTCAATTATCCAAGTATTATTCAAAACCGAATTAGAAATCTTTAAGGCCTTAAACTCATTACCTGCAGCAATGATAAAGCAGTAATTTGCTCAATAAAGCGCTGATTTAGGGCCTGTTTGGTTTGCAGGATTGGACAACGTAATGTAATTGGCATTACGTTGTCAATCTAACTCGGATGTTTGGTTGGACAAAAAAAATTATATGTAATGTAATCACAATTACAAGTTTAATTATATTACATAAGTTTCTTCTAATTCATTACATCATAAACCTATGTAATCGCAATTACATTACAACTTAAGCGGAAGGTTGGTATGCTATAATTTGGTCATTTTGTTCGTTTGGGTCATTTTTGTGTCGTTTTGGTTGTCTTTTGTCGTTTTTGTCGTTTGTTCGTTTTTTTTTTTCATTTTGTTCTTTTGTCATTTTGTTCTTTTCGGTCATTTTTGTTTGTTTTTGTCGTTTTATTAGTTTTTTGTCGTTTTTGTTCGTTTTATCATTTTTGTTTTTTTGGTGTTTTTGTTGTTTTTTTATCGTTTTGTCCCTTTTTTTGTTTTTTTCCTTTTGTGTTTTTGTTAGTTTTTTGTCGTTTTTGTTCATTTTGGTTGTTTTTTGTTGTTTTTGTTAGATTGTTAGATTATATTTGTAATGTAAATATGGCCCATAAGCCCAAATGTAGACATATATATTGTCAACCTAACAATGAAAGGAGGCATTATTATTCCTATATGGTATCAGAGCAAGTTCTGAAAAACTTAGCCGCCAAAACCTATCTTCTTCTCCTTCACCCGCGTCCGATCCGGGACCCCCTCCTGATCGGCGACGACAGCACCGGCCAACCGATTCCCGTGCGACGCCCGATCCGGCGCCCCTCCTTCCGACTGAACAAGTCGGCGACCTGCACGGCGAACCCGATCCGCGCGGCGCCGACCCGGCGCCCTCTTCATGACTGAACAAGCGGAGCCCGCGCACCGACTTTCGTCGATCCGCTCCACCGATCGCCGATCCCGCTCCCGCCGATCCGCGACGATCCGTCGATCCCCGCTGTACGCGCCGCCGCCGTACGCCGCCATACGTGCCCGCCGCCATATGCGCCGACCATGCCGTACGCGCTGATCC